>NIVC01001149.1:0-190000 GCA_002269645.1 Macrostomum lignano
AGATATCATCATTAGTATAGATGCTATTAAACCTTAAATGACACTTATGGTCGTAACGACAGGATTTTTGACATATAGAAACTAAAAGGTAAAAGTCTTATAACATTTTTCATTTTTGATATTTTTCAATACATTTTTAAAATTTGACTAAGAACATCTTTAGAAATCATACTCTTTTATTAGAATATATAAACTCAAAAGGCAACAAAGATACAAAAGAAAAGGCAGCCTTATGGTCGTAACATTATGGTCGTAACATATTTTTTTCTGTCAATTCAGTAACTTTGAGGTACTAATACATTAAAAATATAATAGATTATTTGGTCACCAATGCTTTTATCTGATGATGCAAGTACTATACTTTTATCTATAGTTTGTTTCAATCTTCAAAAGCTTTCTATTTGTTTTTAAAAGGTACAAAATCTTAATGATGTCTTTTGCTTCGAAAAATGTCCAAATTTTTACAAAAATGACTTTTTGCCAATTGATAACATACTAATCCAACATTTTACCATTCCTTTATTCTTAGATTGTATATATTGCACAATATAAAAATTTGGTAAAAAAATAGGCTAATTAGGCAATGGCAAGCAAAAATATTGACTTTTTTCTATTTTCCAAATATGTCTATCTTATATGGAATGAGCCTTTAGCTTTTGCTAGTTGGAGTGCATTCATTAGTTGGAAGTACATTTGAACTAGATTAAAACTTTCAGGGCCAAAATGTATTACTTCATTGCAATAGTATCTACTTTGACTCTAGTTGTGACACTAGAATATTAAAATTATGATGGATAGTCAGATACCTTTGCCCACTAATCTAATAGGGGCTTGAACAGCAATTCAAGAGCAAAAAGCTTAGTGAATTAAAAAAGAATATAAAAAAGAACTATTTACTATTGTATTCTTAACAAATGCAAATGCAATATGCTTATTTTATATCTATGGCTTAGCTATGCTCAAATATATAGATAAGTAAGTTGTAGCCCCAAAGGCTGATTATTTCTTTTCTAGCACAAGAGCTAGCATACCATTAATACAACATTTACAAATTTAAATATTCTAAAAGAGAGTAAGCATAGAATGAACAATAGAAAAAATAACTTTTAATATTAATATATTTGACAAAGAAGTATCAAATGAGTACAAAGTGAATAAAGCACAGAAACAAAAGATATGAATAAAAGCTAAAAGTAAAAATATTATTAGACTTAGAGTGCCTAGTCATTTTGTCTTTGTTTTGATAATAATCTTTACAAATATAAGCCTAAAGCCTAGAGACCAAGCGAGATTAGTAGAAGTAGACATTGTAGCTAATGCCAAACCAAATTTAAAAAGACATAGATTCAATAAGTAGGCTTGAACCAAAACCTGGCCATTGTTTCTTCTATAATCAACTAGGACCTATGAGACCATAGGTAAGATGCTATTACCATTGCCAGATTAGCTTCAGCCTTCAATTGATATAGGCCTACCTAGCAGAGGTAGCAGAGCCTAATATTTTAGGGGGAGGGGCACTGGGTACAGACAGGGCAAGGGGGGCACAGGTACCTTTATAAGCTGCTAATAAGGGCCTAAAATCAGAAAAAGCACTAAAAATTAACATGTGGTCTGTGGACTCATTTTCTGGGAGGGGGCATAAGGATATGCCCCTAGTGCCACAAGCTCTTGCCGCCCATGATGCCAGCAGAAGCTCCCATAAGATATCATAAGAAAGTGACTATAAAGTAGGCCTAATATATAAATTTTGATAATAATAGCTTAATAATAGCCTAATTTTAGATATAGCTAAGCCAATAGAATTTCATATGGCCTAGGCTAGGCCTATTTATTTGTAATTAATTAAATGCAAATTTAGTCTAATACTAATAGGCCTAGTGTAGCCTATCTCAAAATCATGGTCATGGTATTGTTTTTTTAATCTATGGTCGATTAGGCTGTTTTATGTTTTGTTAGGCGTATATAGTAATAGTTGTAGGCCTACCCATATTAGCATGTTTTGATATAGTAATATAGTATACTGTAGGTATAAGTAGGCCTATGTATGCTAATCAGCATAATATAGTTGTTGTTATGCTGTATGTGTATATGTATTAAAATGCGTATCTAGAGCCTGTCTCTGATTAGCGGTATAGGCCCTAGTTTGCCTGATCGCCCCTAGGGCCTAGTCAATGAGGCCTTGACACTTGACACTGACAGTAGGCGGCGTAGGCCCCTAGAACTAACTAGGCCTAACACGAACAGCCTACAATAGTTTAAAAGAATTAAAGACAAAACCAACGTATAAAAATATGTGTATAGTCATACAAATCATAACATATCAAACTCGCCAGACAAGAGTGGTTGAGATGATTAACAGGGTCTAATCAAGCATTTCGTTAATATCTTGACAACAAAAAATGCTATCTACCGGTTTCTACCGCTGCGTCACAACTTTTCATTTCATGTATTTGTTTATATTAAATGCCATATAAAAAGTTAAAATGTTTTTTTAAACTTTGCTATCACCACAAAAACATGCGATTAGCTTAAAGCCGCTTTTAACTCTACGTAGCTTTGTTTAGACGCTTACCATTTTTATGTTTTATTTTAAATTTGAAAAAGTAATTTTTTCCATGAACTTCAAAGTATTCTTATTATAAAATAGAGACACACACAGATTGAGGCAGGGCGCTGCATGTTACACATTACACTTAAAGTTGGACTAATAATTGTATAATTTATGTTAAGCAATTTTTACAAGTGTCAAGTAACCGACAAACTTTATGCCAGTACTGAGCCATCATTTTAATTAAAATTCAGTTAAATCTAGCATTTTGTGATAGTTTTACTTAGAATGAAAAATGAAGTTCTCTGGCCTAGCTGGCCTGGCCTAACATGATATTTATATGGCTAAGATGAATTTAATTTTCGTTTTATTTAAACCAGTAGGTCAATAGCTACTTAGAATAATGAAATCTAGTCTAATGTGCAATTGCTGCTCTGCTTTTACCTTTTGTTTTGTTGGGTGTCTAAATCTTTAGGGCCTATTTATTTAATATTAGAATTGGGGCACTCAATATTCGCATGGTACCACGTAAATCGGGCTTTCATTGAGGTAAGGTGGCACGCTTTAGAAGGCAAAGAAATATAAAAGTGAAAATCAACATAGATTATATTATAATGCTATTCTTTTGACGTGTTTTGGTCCAACTAGGCTAGGGCCATCTTCAGGTCTACTGTCTTTTTAGTCACAAAACAACTTTTATAAGAGATAAGTGAACAAATGTTTAATACAGTCCAAGGGCATATCATGGGCAGAATTTTCAAAGTAAATAAAATCTTATTTACTTTGAAAATAATTTGAGTAGAGATTTAATTTAATTTTAATTTTAATTTTTAACTCATTAAGCAGCTTTTCAACTGCTTAGTAAAAAACAGCTTAAATAAGTAGAGTGTCAACTGTCAATGAGTCCTGCTACTACTAGGGCCTACTACAGTCTATATTAATGCAAAGGATTAGTCAAGTCAGTCACGTTGAAACTTTTTCTGGCAATAGATGCAAGCAAAGGTGTCATAGCTGCCAGCTCAGCAGTCTTCCTCTTTAAAACTAATTGCATAATTCGCTCTAACTCTTCTTCATTCCTTTTCCAAATATGATCCTTCGCCTTTCGAAGCTCTTCAAGCTCATTTTCGTGCATCTCTGCTTTCTACTAAGCTTCTTTAAGCAACAGAAGTGCAACACTCTTCTTTTTTTCCCTAATTTCCATTGCATTTGAAACATCCATTTGCAAAGAGCTGAATTGCTTGCTAGCTTTCTTTTTGCCTCCACTTTAGTGAGCACCCTTTCGTTAGCTTTTTATAGCGCTCTCACTTTGCTTCTGCTGCCTTATCCTTCAGTCTCTGTCAGTATGCCAAATGAGCACTTGCGCACATGTTCAGAGAGCTAAGGTGACGGGCAGATTTGCAGCAGTCTATTTCTTTATAGACAAACAGGAACAAGTGACAATTAACTTAAGGCCTTGACAGTGAAGGGTGCCGAACTCATTGCTTCTTAGTAACTGTGTCCCAAACCATAAACCAGACTCAAGACTCACTCAAATTCAGCATTCCCATGTGGGAGAATAAGAAGTGCTTTGACAAATCTGATAGAGGATGATTACTAGCCTTAGATACAGACTCCCAAAGCTCAATAACATTTGACAACTCTAACTCTAGAATCTCTATCTGGTGTAGACATACCTCAACTTCCACATTGCCAATCTCCATGTCAGTGAAAGCAAATTACATTTCGCCGCAAGGGTTGTAACCCACTTAACATACAATAAATTACACTGCTCCTTCAGATCCAGCATTTTCAGGCCTTGACGAACTTACTCTTGAAGGGCAAGTAGTCCCTTAGTTTTTCAGTTCCAACTTGGAAGAATTTTTTCATTGCTTGAAGACACACTTGCTAGTCGTTAGCACTCATGTCAACAAACAATCCTTTGCTGGCTCACCCATCCTAATGCTATAGGGCCCTAGCCAGACAGCTGGATCATCCAAGTTGACTTTCCATGGATGCCACTTGGAAAGCTTGGCCAAATCTACAAATTGCATCAGCTAGCACTTTATCAAGTCTAGCATTTGAATGTGTAGGATGTGGAGCTAGGAGCTTTCCTGCTGGAAAAGAAGCTCAAAATGCTAAAGTGGCTGCAAAACCTTGACTAAGAAGCAAAGAAAGAACTCAGTCTTTGGATCTCTTAGGGCCTTTTTATGGTACCAGTGTGCAGCCCTGAGTCCCTACTCTTGATGTTCAGTTCCAAAAAAAACTTATCAATTGGTGCATATAGATAGAGCACTTGTTCAAGGATAGGCAGCACTTAGAGCCACCAGGTGTCCACAGGTCTGAGGAATGCGAGCTTCTTTATCTCACAGAAGCTGTCAGCTAGAATGTCATCAAAACCATCCAATTGCACTATCTTAAAGAAGGCGTAGATCTCCTTAAGCAAGTGTTCTATTGACATTCCAAGGTCTGAAGAACCATAGGCATATCTAGCCACGTTAGTGATATGGTGTAAGGAACAGCCTCCTAGATTGATTATGTTAGGAAACCCATTGGTTTTTAGCCTAACAACTGTACCACTCTTGACACCACACATAGCATTATAACTGTCACTCATAATAGAGAGACAGTTGTTGCTATTGATTCTACACTCCAACATTGACTGATGGATGGAAGTCGCCATTGCCTCTGCTGTTGTAGACTTTAACTTACACAAGTCAATGCAGACCACTTTAACGTCAAAAGACAAGCTGGGCAGGAAGCGGGCAACTACTCCAAGGTATTTGGATCCTTTATTAGCCTCATTGATTTGGAGCGAGAACCATTTAGCTGTGCGGATCTCTTGCAGCACTACTTCTCTGATGTATAGAAACAATGCATCCTAAAAGAGATAAGCAATCTTGCTTTCATGGAGCTGCATACAGGGAGGAATCTTTGAATCTCGACAAATCGCAGCAATATTCTCAGTGAGATCTTCTGATTCGAAGCTGCGTGCCTTGATTACAAGTCTTGTAACACATCGGATCTCAGCTGCCCATGTATCAGCAATTGTACTGCTTGTGTCTAATGTAGTTGAAGCAACTATATTGCCTGAGCTGGCTTCAGCAGCGCCTTCAACATCAGTTTGGGTTTGAGTCACCACCGGCAGTGGAGCGCAGTTCTTTCTACTGGACAAAATCTTTTTATGTTTGCCAGCCTCTGCGTGGCTTCTAAAGTTGGTCAGGCCACTTTTTATTTCAAAAGTTTTGGCACCAGTTGCAGCGCACTGTGCTACTCTCGCTGTTGAGCTTCTTTGCCCAGATACCAATCTTTTTGCCATTGTTATCAGTGCACTCCAGCCAGTCTTCATTCCAAGCCACTGGTAACCTCGGGCTATTACTTAGGCTTATGGAGGCACTGGATTGAGTTGTTGAATGGCTGAAAGTATCAAAAGATAAACAAAAGGTATAAGCAGACTATGCTAGCTTTTACAAATCCATAGTTGCATAGATAACACATTTATCTATCTCATGATATTTATTATTAGACGAATCCTAAAAATCTATACATTTAACAAAATAAAATGTTTGATTAAGACAATAAAAACATGGTGATAGCTTCATTTTATTCAAGTACTACACAATAAAGAATAAAGAATTCAGTAGTCAAAAATTTATTTAATAAGCATTTGTATGAAGGCCCATTACACAACACAATTCTTTAGAAAAACTTATAAGAAGCATTTTGTTTTTTTTTTGCATTCTCCATTGCCTTCAATTTTTGTGTCCGGGTGATAGAATTTGCATATCCACGTTATTTTCGTGTTTGACATGAATTCGCGTCATGCCACAGCCCTTAGAGGTCTATATACTCGTAATTTATCAAGCTTAGAGAAGTTCCGAAGTATCAATTTCATTTTCCAAAATTTGAATTTTTTAAAAGCAAATTTCAATTTTGAAAAAAATTAGAAGTCAAAATTTTAGAAGTGTCTAAAAAGTTGCTAAAATAAACTAATTTCTGCTACATATACATGTATTTCATTTTGCATAAGCAGTAAATTGAAAGTAAAAAGTGAGTGTTGGTCATACTAAACTTACTAAACTAAACTTTTTCTGAATTTTGATTTTGGAAAATTTCAATTTCTATTTTGGAAAGTTACCAAATTTTGATTTCAACAAAATCGAAATGGAAATCCTAAAGCATGGTAAAATAGTTTGACTCTTTTCTAAATGCGCGTCTGCGAGTTTTACATTTATTCCAATAGAGCTTGACTGAACCAAGGGTGAAGGGAGTCTGTATTTATAGCCCAAGAATCCCTAGTGCACCTTTGTGCACAAGACCTTCTGACTTTTTCTTTTTTAGAACTGATGTCACTTCCTGCCAGAGCGAATGCAGGGTCCCTAGGCAAAGTGCACAGGGCTGTGTGACTCACTGTCTATTTTTAGAAACATGAGTCACCTCTGGCAAGGGCTCCGGGGCACGTGATCTCTAACTATAAAAATCAAAACTCTGTCTGTGTGTCTGTCTGTCTGTCTGTGTGTCTGTGGACAATTTTGATCGCTATGGACTCCCAAACCACTCAACCAACTAACACCAAATTTTACACCCACCCTAAACTTACTACGGAGAATGTCTTAGGCTATCTTTCAATTTCCTAAATTTGAGTCTTCCTACCTAAAAGTGCAAAAAACTGCTCAAAATGCGCGATTTTTTCACTTAATCCTCCATAGCGCCGCTCCACTTCTACCGATTCTCTTCAAATTTGACACAGATAATCTTTAACTATTTTGGCACAATCATGTAAAATTTTGAGTCTCAAAGTTAATCCTGAGCGGTGCTGGGCACTTTTAAAGTTAGGCTGTTTTTTTCAGCGTAGCAACCACCCCAACCTCCACCCGCCTGCCTCTCCCGATCTGGGCAAAAGGTGTAAATAGGTTTTAAAATGACTAACTTTCGGCTGCCATAAGTTTTCTCCACGTGAGGCGATTGGCTTCAAATTTGACACAATTCTTCATTGACTCATTCTCTGTCTAAATGTAAAGTCTCAACTCTGTATCTTAATCAGGACAGAAACTATAAGCATGTAAAGTTTGTCTGCTTTTTCTGTTGTTTGTGCCACTCACTCACTCATTCCCCCAGAGCCAGACGAAGGGTCAGGCGATAGGGCTCAATGTACATAGCGAATGTACAGTGTTTTGGAATAACTTTTTAATAGCCTTCTCTGTACCCCGCGAGTGGAGAGGCGTGGAGAGGAGAGAGTTTAGCGAGAGATTCAATTTCAAACCAGTGTCCTCTGAATAGACAAGTCTGCAGCAGTTAAACAAGGATGGCAAATCAAGGCGATATGGGATGGTTTGTAAAAATATCGAAAAATTAATGAATAACTGATTACAATGCAATCCTACTAAATTAGTTACACCATGAAAATTCTAACATTAAGATTCGCATAAGGTAACTTTAAAATTTAAATGGCCTCCTAAGAAATGCATATTTCCATGGTTGTTAGACTGCTGCAGACTGTGGTGGTGGAGCTGGAGATATACAAATTTCTCTCAGGGCTGCTAATTGACCAGAAAGATGACGTGATTAAAGCATGAGAAATGATAACAACCATGATAGTATTACGTCCCACAAACTGGCTTTCGAAGCAGGGATCGGCAGATTTTTATCTCAAAGGCCAGATAAAGAATCCAGCTCATGGCTACGGGCCAGATGAGAGTGAAAAGGAAAAAGAATAGACTATTAGAAAGGGAGGAGGGGCGAGAGGAGATAAAAGAAAAGATAGAAGATAACAGGAGAGACGTACGAGGAGGTTGAGGAGAGAGCAGAGAATATGGGACGAAGAAGCGAGAGGAGGGGAGAGAAGAATGTAGAGGAAATAGTAGAGGTGAGAAGATGGAGAGAGAAGAGGGGAGAGATGAGACAGAGGATCGATGAGAGAGGAGAGTAGAGAAGAGTGAGATGAGAGAACAAAGAGGAGATGAGAGTATCGAGAGGGGGGATTAGAAAGGATAGAGGAGAAGAGATAAGAGGGGGAGAGACGAGTGAGAAGAGAGAAGATAGAGATGAGAGAGAGAGTTGAGAAAGAAGAGAGGACAAAGGAGAGATGATAGAGTAAAGGGAAGAGGAGAGAGGAAAGAGATGAGATTGTAAAGATGAGTGAGATGAAAGGAAATATGAGAGAGTAGATTAGAGATGAGAGATGAAGGAAGAGAGAGCAGAGTGCGGAGAGACGAGAAAAGAGAATAGAGGGGAGAGAGTATAGAAGAGGGAAGAGAAGAGAGGAGTAAGGAAAGAGAGGAGTCAGAAGAGGGGAAAGAGAAGAGTACACAGTAGAGAGGAGAGTAGAGATGACAGAAGAGAGAGGGGAATGAGAGAGCAAAGATGAGAGTGAACAGACGATATAAGAGAGGAGAGAGGAGAGTGAGAGAGAAGAGAGAAGACAAGAGAGGGAGAGAGTATAGAAGAGAGAAGAGAAGAGACGAGAAGAAAGAAGAAAGGATCGAGTCCTCCTGAGTCAAAAAGGGGAAAGAGAGGAGTACAAGGGAGAGAGGTGAGAGAACATATGAGAGGAAAGATGACAGATAAGAGAGGGGAGATGAGAGAGCAGAAACGAGAGTGAACAGACGAGAGATGGGAGAGTAGAGAGAAAAGAGGAGAGATAAGAAATAAGGGATGAGAGGTGGAGACAAGGGAGAGATGAGAAGTGAGTGAGGAGAGAGGAGGGGAAGGGAGAGAATCGAGAGGACAGGGGAAATTGGTGAAAAGGACGAGAGAGGAGAGGAAAGAGGGGAGAGAAGAGAGAGAAGAGAGATGAGAGGAGAGAGTGGACAGAGGAGAGGAAAGAGTTGAGAGAAGAGAAGAAAAAGGAGAGAGTAGAGATAAGGAAAGTGTTGAGAGAGGGTAGAGTAAGGAGTGAGAAGAGAGGTGAGGGAAGAGAGAGCAGAGAGCAGAGGGAAGAGAGAGTAGAGAGCAGAGAGAAATGAGAAAAGATAAAACAGGAGAAAGGAGATATGAGAGACCAGAGACCAGAGCGAAGAGAGGAGAAGAGAGAGAAAAGAATAGAGGGAGAGGGAAGAGATGAGAGAAGAGACAAGAGAGGAGAGAAGAAAGAAGAGATAAGAGGGGAGAGAGAGAAGAGACGAGAGAGAAGATAAGAAACAGAAAAGAAGATGGAAGTTTCAAAGAATGCAAAGGACATAGGGAGAGGCAGAGGTACGTAGAGGCCAGAGTTTGCCTGACATTCTGCGCAGCACCCCAGCCAACAATATCAATGTTTGCCTCAAATCCTAATTTTACATGAATGTACACTTTTTTATGTTTAACTCTATCCTAACTATTAACAAGGGAACAAGTTTCTGTTTGAGTTTTACCTCAGATTTTAGAAAACATGCAAAAATAATTCCCGGGAATGGAGTTCCCCGGGTTCAAAATCCGCGGGTTTCAACAGCTTGTTTCCTATAAACACAGACAAGCAAGTGTAGCAAATATGTTTAATGCACTTTAGGACTACAAGAAGACAAGGCTTGTCATATGACTAGGTCATATGAAAATGAAAACAGGCCACCATCGTGACCTCAGGACATAAGCGAAACAAGAGCAGACCACAGCAGAGATAACCGTGGCTACAAACAAGAGGGTAGAGAACAGACAGAAAATGAGGGGGAGGGCAGCAAACAAGCAGACAAAAGATAGCAAAAAGCTCTTCTGCAGACAGTCTGGTAGACAGTCTCTGGATGTCTAGCAAAAAAACATTATAGCATCTATAGTATGTGGTAAGAGGCTGTAGCCTAGTGGTTAGGTGATAAGACTGAAATGAAAGGTTGAGGGGGTTCAATTCTCAACCCATTCGGAAGAAAATTTGTCTCCTTGAGAAGGCACCTAACTCTGCACACAGCCTGCATATGTTTTGTTGGCGCTCAGATTTCCTATGAAATGTGATAAGTTTGTGTCCACAAATTGCTACACACTGCTCAAAATATCATGAGTTGGGTGAGATGTACACCCGGACCCCCGGACACTGTTCGGACACTTGTGCAATGCAACCTCATTACTTCCAGTCTGCATCAGCGCCAGACGAAGAAGCGGGTCCAACTTCGTCGTCAATGGAGCCGACGGAGGCGTCGGAGGCGGGCATCAGCCGCGCCAGCAGCGAGGCAATCTCGATGATCAACGCAGACGTCTGGGCTTCTCTGTCGCCGGAGCAGCAGGCCGGAGTCAGGGCCGCTGTGGACCACCTGAGCGGCGAGTTGGCTCGGGAACGCGAGCGACGCCGCGTGGTCTGCATCGACAGCGAGCAGCAGGTGTTCGACGCTGAATCGCGCACCTCCGGACTGTCGGCCCGGCTGGCCTCGCTGCAGGCCGAGGCGGAGGCGGCCACGGCGCGAGCGGCCGAGCTGCAGCAGCAGCTGGCTGGCGCCGAAACCGTGCGGCGCGAAGCTGACGAAGCGCGCTCGGCTTGCAGCGCCGCTGTGCAGCGGGCGGAGTCGCTGACGGCCGAGCTGGCCGATGTTCAACGCCGACTTGACGATGCCGAGGCGGCGAAGGACGCTGCGGTGGGCAAGCTGGAAGAGCTGGAGAGAGAGCGGCTGACTCTGGCTCTGCAGCTGGATGAGAAGTCCTCACTGGCTGACTGCCAGACTGGTGAGTGAATGGTGACAGAGTGCCATTTTGTGACTGTGTGCTCAGCATAGAGTGCCATTTTGTTGTGACTGTGTGCTCAGCATAGAGTGCCATTTTGTTGTGACTGTGTGCTCAGCATAGAGTGCCATTTTGTGACTGTGCTCACTATAGAGTGCCATTTTGTGACTGTGTGCTCAGCATAGAGTGCCATTTTGTGACTGTGCTCAGCATAGAGCGCCATTAAAAATATGTTTTAGAAAAAATGCATGTTTTAAACGTTTGTGGCGGCTGAATTCTTAGGAAAGCACCTATTCAAAATATTTTCACAGAGTCTCAGTTGCCAGCTGCCCCATTCCCGCCCCAATGATTGCCGCGCCTCTGAAATTGTTATCCATCTGCAGAAAATCTGCGGCAAAGCTGTTGTTTGATCAGCTGGTTTGCAGGACGTGCTCTTTTCATTCATAATTGCCCTCTATTTTTGCTAATATTTCGCCAGGTAGAATTACTTGCCTTAAATATTTGCCTTTACAAAGTGTTTCAACTTTGATGATGCAGCTTCCAGATTCCTAAGATCCGCATCTTATCTCAGCTTAGGTCCCCAAGATCCCAATCTGAAAAAATCCCAAATCTGTCTAGATCATCTAGAATCCCCACCTGAATGCAGCATCCATATCCCCTAGAATCCCATCTGAATGCAGCATCCATATCCCCTAGAATCCCACCTGAATGCAGCATCCATATCCCCTAGAATCCCATCTGAATGCAGCATCCATATCCCCTAGAATCCCCACCTTAATGCAGCATCCATATCCCCTAGAATCCCCATCTGAATGCAGCATCCATATCCCCTAGAATCCCCATCTGAATGCAGCATCCATATCCCCTAGAATCCCCACCTGAATGCAGCATCCATATCCCCTAGAATCCCCACCTGAATGCAGCATCCATATCCCCTAGAATCCCCACCTGAAAGAAGCATCCATACCCCTAGAATCCCCACCTGAAAGCAGCATCCATATCCCCTAGAATCCCCACCTGAATGCAGCATCCATACCCCTAGAATCCCCACCTGAATGCAGCATCCATACCCCTAGAATCCCCACCTGAATGCAGCATCCATATCCCCTAGAATCCCCACCTGAATGCAGCATCCATATCCCCTAGAATCCCCACCTGAATGCAGCATCCATATCCCCTAGAATCCCCACCTGAATGCAGCATCCATATTACCTAGAATCCCCACCTGAAAGAAGCATCCATATCCCCTAGAATCCCCACCTGAAAGAAGCATCCATATTCCCTAGAATCCCCACCTGAAAGCAGCATCCATACCCCTAGAATCCCCACCTGAAAGCAGCATCCATATCCCCAGAAAGGCCATTTGTATAGTTTTCAGATCCCCCTATTCCAATGCAACTGCGCCATTCAAATCCCTAAAATGTCACCTGCACGTGGCTTTGAGATCTCTAAAATCCCAGTCTGAAAACAGCATTAAGATGCCACCTGCTTGCTGGTGCACCTGGCCAGGTAGAGCAGCTCAATCAAATCCCCAAATCAGCCAGAATCCCAACTGTGCGCTGCCCAATCACAATAATAATTATCCAGAATCCGCATCCCCATCCCTGTAGGCCAAATTGAACGCCTAGAAACTGAGCGCCAGCACCTGGAGGAGCGAGTCCACCTGCTCGAATCCCAGCTAGCTGAGCAGGAGCAGCAGAATCAGCAGCAGCCGGGGGTTGCAGCTTCATCAACAGCAGCCGGCCCAGCAGAATCCGCAGCTGCAACTGCGGCCAACGAAGAGCTGCTGGCCAGCCTGAGAGCCAAGCTGGACAATGCCGAGTCCAGGGCTGCCGACTTGCAGGCGCGCCTGGACGCGGCTGCCTCCCGCAGCGAGTCGGACAGGGAGGAGCGCCAGCAGCTGGAGGAGTCCTACCAGCGGCAGCTGCTGGCCGAGAGGGCCGCTGCTGAGCTGTGCAAGACCAGCGCTGAGGAGCAGTCGGCTAGGTGAGCTGCAGCTTCATTCTGGTTTGCCTCATCCACCTGCTGAAGGGTTATCTAAACGGAACTGCTTCTGCTCTCTGGGTGTTCATTCTCCCTCTCCTCATTCTCATTCTCTCCTCTCCTCTCTCCATGTCATTCTTTCCTCCTCTCTCTCTTTCCCTCCATTTGCGTCTCTCTCTCTCTCTCTCTCTCTCTTTCTCTCTCTCTCTCTCTCTCTCTCTCTCTCTCTCTCTCTCTCTCTCTCTCTCTCTCTCTCTCTCTCTCTCTCTCCATTTGCGCCTCTCCTTTCCCCTAAATGTAATCTGTAACTTCCAGCTGTGTGATAGGGTCCGTTCTAAAAAGATAATTGCAAGAATTGCATATTTGCAGGCTCCCCAATTTTAAAGGAATCTTATCTTTTGAAAATATCCCCATTTCTATCAAAATCATAGCTTCCCATCCGGACTGATCCCTCTCTCTCTCTCTGTGTTTGCACCTGTCAGCCTGTGGCCCGTCTGAGAATCCTTCCGCGTGGGAATTATTTTTTTCAACTTTTATCCCGTCGCCTGAAAACAGATTCCTTCTTGTCTCTGAAAATGCAAGTACAAATTTGGAATTTACTAATCGGTGCCTTTTTGCTACGCCTTAAAACCAATTATGGATTCATTTAATGACTTTCGTCCTTTACTTTTGCTGGCGCTCAACTCAACCCAATCATTGAGGCCGCTAGCGTTTAAACCAGCTGTTTTTAACCTAGCATTTTTTTATAATCACAAGATTAATAAATTGTACAGCATATCTGCAATAAAATCAACATGTACTGATGTATTCTATTGAACTCTGACCCATAATGACCCAGTAAGGATCCTGACACACAATGACTCTTTACACTAGTACAGTAGGTACTCTCTGACCTACAATGACCCAGTAAGGACTCTCTGACCCAAAATGATCCAGTAAGGACTCTCTGACCCACAATGACCCAGAAATGAGTCTCTGACCCACAATGATCCAATGTGTAAGTACTCTCTGACCCACAATGACCCAGTAAGAACTCTGACCCAAAATGACCCAGTAAGAACTCTCTGACCCACAATGACCCAGTAAGAACTCTCTGACCCACAATGACCCAGTAAGAACTCTCTGACCCACAATGATCCAGTAAGGGCTCTCTGACCCACAATGACTCAGTAGGTACTCTATGACCCACAATGACTCAGTAGGTACTCTATGACCCACAATGACTCAGTAGGTACTCTATGACCCACAATGATCCAGTAAGGGCTCTCTGACCCACAATGACTCAGTAGGTACTCTATGACCCACAATGACTCAGTAGGTACTCTATGACCCACAATGACTCAGTAGGTACTCTCTGACCCACAATGACTCAGTAGGTACTCTATGACCCACAATGACTCAGTAGGTACTCTATGACCCACAATGACTCAGTAGGTACTCTATGACCCACAATGACTCAGTAGGTACTCTATGACTCACAATGACTCAGTAGGTACTCTATGACCCACAATCAACAAGTTGAAAAAGTTGACTCTGACTCGGTTGACTCAGTAGGTACTTTATGACCCGCAGTGATCCAGTAAGGACTCTCTGACCCACAATGACTATAAACGCATCACGCTGAAAACTCTTTGCAGATGCGCGGAGCTGTCCAGCGCAGCCGAAGGAATGCGCGCCCGACTGTCCGAGTTTGGCCGCGAACGCGAGTCCATCGAGCGCCGATTCTCCGCCCAGCTGTCCGAAGCGGCCAGCCGCCAGTCCGAGCTGGAGGCCACTGTCAATCAGCTGCGAGCCCAGCTAGACGAAGCTCGCTCCGAAGTTGACCGCCTGCGCGCGGGAATCGGCGCCCTATCCGAGGCCGAGATCGAGCGCCTGGCGCCAGCGGCCGCCGCCACCAGTCGAATGCTGAAGCGAGGCAAAACTCTCACTCAGATCTACGCCGAGCACGTGGAGGTTCAGGGCCAGCTGTCAGCGGCCCGGCTAGAGGCCGACAAAGCCAATCTCGCTGTCGCGCACATCCTGGAGGAGGTGCAGGCCAAGGTGCCGGTCATCCGCCGGCGCCAGGAAGAATGTCGGCGGGTGCGCCTGTCCGCTGTGCAGCTGGCCAAGCGGCTTGACGAGTCCGTAGCTCAGATGTGCGACTTGAAACGGACGAACGAGGAGCTGGAAAGGAAGGCGGCCTTCTTTGAACGGGAGAATGCGAGGCTGAAGGCTCGGGCTGGGGATCTGGGCGAGCAGGTGAGTATGATCTCGGTTGATCCTCAATTCAGCTCCCTTTGTCTGATTCTTGATCCCAACCCCAGATATCCATTGATCCAAATTCCAGATTCATTGATCCCAACCCCAGATATCCATTGATCCAAATTCCAGATTCATGGATCCAAATTCCAGATTCATTGATCCAAATTCCAGATTCATTGATCCAAATTTCAGATTCATTAGTCCCATTTCTATATCCATTGATCCCAGTTCCATATCCATTGATCCCATTTATCTATCCATTGATCTCAGTTCCCTATCCATTGATCCCAGTTCCATATCCATTGATCCCATTTATCTATCCATTGATCCCATTTATCTATCCATTGATCTCAGTTCCCTATCCATTGATCCCAGTTCCATATCCATTGATCCCATTTATCTATCCATTGATCCCATTTATCTATCCATTGATCCCATTTATCTATCCATTGATCCCATTTATCTATCCATTGATCCCAGTTCCATATCCATTGATCCCATTTGTATATCCATTGATCCCAGTTCCATATCCATTGATCCCAGTTCCGGATCCATTGATCTTAGTTCCAGGTTCTTTGATCCCAGTTCCCAATCCATTGATCTCAGTTCCAAATCAGTGCATTGCATAATGTACTCGCTACTCACTGCCAGGTAGCGAGCCTCCTTGCCAAGATTGAATCCAGTGGAGGCCGTCCGCTGGCCGAGTCGGGCAGCTCAGAGGCGGAGGCCGCTCAGCCGGAGGCGGGCAAAAAGCCAGCTGACAGTCAGCAGCAGGCAGCCCTGGACCTGTCCGCCCTGTCAGAGCAGCCGCAGTCAACCCAAGAGGTGATCACCAGCTCCCTGCTGACATTCGCCGACATTCGCCAGCTGCAGCAGCGCAACATCAGCCTGGTGGAGGCATCCCGGGAGCTGGCTGCCCGCCTGGAAGTGCTGGAACGCGAGCGCAGCGATGCCAGCGAACTGCGAGTCAAACTGGAGAGCGCCACCTCGGAGTTGCAGTTGGCCAGATCCGCCGAGAAGCAGCACCGAGACTTGCTGAAGGTGGCCAGTCAGCAGCGCGACATGTACAAGGTGAGATATGGGCGTTTTTTAGATTTTCTGCATTTTTCCTACTGATAGTAGGCTTACTTGCGTATTTATTCACTTGATTATAGGCTTTAGCGATTTTTCATGTAATTTCTACAACCAGATAACAGTCCTAATCTCCGATCGCTGTCTCTCTCCTTAAGCCTCTAATCTCAGTCTTTGTATTCTCAGTTTATTAGAACCAGTAGTCTCTAGTCTCGCTCTCAGATCCCAACCTCACTCTAAGATCCCCAAACTCACCCTCAGTTCCCAAGTCTCACTCTTAAATCTCACATTTCACTCTCAGATCTCAAATCTCGCTCTCAGATCCCAAATCTCGCTCTGAGATCCCAAATCTCACTAGCTCAGATCCCAATTCTCACTCTCAGATCCCAAATCTCACTTTCATATCCCAAATCGCCCTCAGATCCCAATTCTCACTCTCAGATCCCAAATCTCACTCTTATATCCCAAATCGCTCTCGGATCCCAAATCACTCTCAGATCCAAAATCGCCCTCAGATCCCAATTCTCACTCTCAGATCCTAAATCTCGCTCTGAGATCCCAATTCCCACTCTCAGATCCCAAATCTCGCTCTGAGATCCCAATTCCCACTCTCAGATCCCAAATCTCGCTCTGAGATCCCAATTCTCACTTTCAAATCCCAAATCTCACTTTCAGCTCCCAGATAAATCTGCTCATGCTAATTTTTCCATCACAAAGCAGCATCGCTTCCATACCCCCCCGTCAGTTGCTGCTCGAGTCGGCCAGGAACTCATCCGCCGATCCAGCCGCCGCAGCCGCTTCCGTTCCCATGGAAACCGACCAACAACAACAACAACAGCAGCCGCAGACTACAGCAGCCTCAACCACCCTAGCAACCAGTGGCGTGGCTAGCGACGCCCTGTCATCTGCTCACGCGGAGCTGTCAAAATTGCGCACCGAACTGTCCAGTCGAGATCGGCAGCGCGCCACGGAGTTAAACAGCGCCCGCGCCCAATTACTGGAGGCTCAGCGCGCGTCGGCGCGCCTCTCCTCCAAGCTCGAGACGGCGCAGCGTCGCGCCGAGCTTGGCGAAGCCGGCTGCGCTCGCTATCGCCGGGAGATTGACATCCTGCGCGAGATGAACGAGAAGTACACCGGGATGCTGGCCAAGCACGAGCAGGAGGCCGTCCGCCTGCAGTCGCAGCTCATCGAGCGGGGCCAGTCGGTGACTCGGCTTGAGGCGCAGCTGGAGCTGGCCAAGCAGCAGGCCAAAGCGTTGCGAGCGTCTGAGAGCCGGCTGACTGTGGAGTGCGAGCAGCTAAGACAGGACCGGCTAAGGCAGGGTCTGCTCATGACCAGCTTGCAGGCTGTGCAGGTGCGTCACTTTGTTGGCTCTTTGAGTATGTTGCTAGTCTCTGCTTGAGTCTGAGTTGGCTTCTAGTTCATCTACGGCCTTTGAGTTGTCCTCTACCTTATCTACGGTCTGTGAGTAGTCCCCTGTCTCATCTAGGGTCTGTAAGTAGTCCCCTGTCTCATCTAGGGTCTGTGAGTAGTCCCCTGTCTCATCTAGGGTCTGTGAGTAGTCCCCTGTCTCATCTAGGGTCTGTGAGTAGTCCCCTGTCTCATCTAGGGTCTGTGAGTAGTCCCCTGTCTCATCTAGGGTCTGTGAGTAGTCCCCTGTCTCATCTATGGTCTGTGAGTAGTCCCCTACATCTTCTATGGTCTGTGAGTAGTCCCCTACATCTTCTATGGTCTGTGAGTAGTCCCCTATCCCTACCTCACCCAGGGTCTGAGTAGGCCCTACATTTTTTTAGAGTCTGGGAGTAGACCCGATCCCTCAGTGTATTTGAGCTGTAATTATTTCGCATCTCCTGTCCCACCGCCTGTCCCAGGTAAACCTGGAGAAACGCGATCAAGAAGTCCGCCAGGCTGCCGAGGCTCGAATCTCGGCCGCAGCCGAACGGACCGCCTCTCTCGAACGCCGCCTCGCCGAGGCCGAGTCCGCCCTGGCCGCCGAGCGCTCCGCCGCCGAGGCCGCCGCTGCCAGCGCCGCCCGTCAGCTTGCGGAGTCCGCTGAACGCCTGGCGGCCGCCGTCAGCCGCGCCAAAGCCGCCGAGGGACGGGCAGCCACCCTGGTCGCTTCGTCAACTTCTTCGTCAGCTGGCCAGCAACAGTCGGCTGTTGAACAGTCCGAAGCTGCCGACAAAGCTGAATCTTCTCAGCCAGAAGACGATGACCAGGAGAAATCCTCAGCCATTGCCGCCTACAAAGAGGAGCTGGCGGAGCTGAGAGAGCGGCTGAAAGCGATGGAGCGGGACTGCGAGCTGCTGCGCGGCCAGGCTGAGAACTACCGCGCCATGGCGGAGGGCGCCGAGGCCAGGCTGACTCAGCAGGCCGAGGAGCATCAAACCGCCGTTGGCGAGTTCGAGGCCAGGCTTCGGGAGCGGCAGGAATCAATTGACTATTATCGGTGAGATAGGGCTCTTGTCTCCGCTTGACCATATTGCTGTGTGGTTAGCGAGCTTTTTGTGATAATAGTTGCCACGCTGTTGGCATTGTGTTGCTATGCTGTTGTCATGGTGTTGCTATGCTGTTGTCATGGTGTTGCTATGCTGTTGTCATGGTGTTGCTGTGCTGTTGTCATGGTGTTACTATGCTGTTGTCATGGTGTTACTATGCTGTTACCATGCTGTTGCTTTGTTGTTGCTATGATGTCGCCATGGTGTTGCTATGCTGTTATCATGGGGTTGTCATGCTGTTTTTATGCTGTTGCCATGATTTTGCTATGCTGTTGCTATACTACTGTTGCTATGTTGTTGCCTGTTGCCATGGTGTTGCTATGCTGTTGCTATACTACTGTTGCTATGTTGTTGCCATGGTGTTGCTATGCTGTTGCCATGAAACCAGATCGCCATGACGTCAACCATTTCCCACCCGTGTCCCCGCCAGCTCCCAGCTGGACAGTCTAGAACGCGAGCGCCAGACCCTGGTAAGCGACCGGTTCAAGCAGACAGAGGAGGCGCACGCCATGAACGCCGACCTGCGCAAGCAGCTGCACGATCGCCAGCAGGAGCTACAGGCGGCTGTTGAACGTCGCGACGCAGCTGTCAGCGCCGAGGACCGCGCCAAAGCCCGGGCGACGGCTGAGGCGGCCAAAGCGGCCGAGGCGGCGGACAAATACCAGCAGGAGCTGCTGCTGCACGCGGCCGATGCCAAAGCCATGCAGGCCATCCGGGCGCAGCTGGCCGAAGCGCAGAAGACCTGCGCCGAGGCGCGCGAAGAGACGCGCAAATCGCGCGCGGATTACGAGAAGCGAATCGCCGCCCTGACAGCAGAAGCGCAGCGGCTGAGAGCCAGCAAGACGGAGGCCGAGACGCGGCTCACCCAGCTGGCTGCCGAGTTCTCCGACGTCCGGCGCCGCCTCCTGGCTGCCGAGGAGGCCGGCGGGGCGCCCGCTGGCAAAACCGGCGGAGATCGACGGGACTCGCTAGCTCTGGAGGTGAGATTTGTCTGTCTGTCTGCCTGTCTGTCTGTCTGTCTGTCTGTCTGTCTGTCTGTCTGCCTGTCTGTCTGCCTGTCTGTGTGTCTGTCTGCCTGTCTGTGTGTCTGTCTGTCTGTCTGGCTGTCTGTCTGCCTGTCTGTCTGTCTGTCTGTCTGTCTGTCTGTCTGTCTGTCTGTCTGTCTGTCTGTCTGCCTGTCTGCCTGTCTGTCTGTCTGTCTGTCTGCCTGTCTGTCTGCCTGTCTGTATTTCTTTCTATCTATCCTTCCATCTTCCTCCCCCAACAGGACCGGGCCCGTCAGGTGGCCGAGTACCAGGCCGAAGCTGCCCGCGCCGAGGCCTCCCGTCTGTCCCGCCAGCTCGAGTCCACCCGGGCAGCCCTGGACGAGGCCCGCTCCGCCCTGGCCGCCTCGGCCGCGGTGCCGTCCCGCCAGCTGGCGGACGCTGACGAGCGGGCGGAGCTGGTCCGGGCCCGCGAGCAGATCAACCTGCTCACGGAGAGCAACCGGCTGCTGCGCCAGGATGAGGCCCGCTGGCGGGCGCGCACGGGCGAGCTGAGCAGTCGGGCTGACGAGCTGGCCGCTCAGCTGGCGCCGCTCCGCGCTCAACTGGCCGCGGCGGCAACTCAGCAAGCCGAAGCCGAGGAGTCCGCCAGGCTGCTCACCGAGGAGCGGAACCGCTGGCGCGACCGCTGCCAGGAGCTGCTGGAGAAGACGGAACGGATGGACGCCGACCAGTACAAGCAGGCCTGCTCTGAGAGGGACGCTTTGCAGGTTTGTTGCTAGGGGTGGGGTTTGGAGCCGACTCTTACAGTTTTATCAATTTTCTAATGCCAGGTTAATCCGCCCGCTGTCTATCCTAATCCAATTTCGTTGTTTCTCTCCTCCGAACTTAATTAATCCACCTCTAGGCTCCTCTTGACTCACCCTGTCCCTTAATCCGCCTCTAGACTCACTCTGTCCCCTTAATCCGCCTCTAGACTCACTCTGTCCCCTTAATCCGCCTCTAGACTCACTCTGTCCCCTTAATCCGCCTCTAGACTCACTCTGTCCCCTTAATCCGCCTCTAGACTTACTCTGTCCCCTTAATCCGCCTCTAGACTCACTCTGTCCCCTTAATCCGCCTCTAGACTTACTCTGTCCCCTTAATCCGCTCCTAGACTCACTCTGTCCCTTAATCCCCCTGTCCACCTTTAGACTCACTCTGTCCCTTAATCCGCTTCTAGACTCACTCTGTGCCTTAATCCGCCTCTAGACTCACTCTGTCCCCTTAATCCGCCTCTAGACTCACTCTGTCCCTTAATCCGCCATCCCCTCAGACCCAAGTGGAAAGCCTCAAAGAAGAGGTGGACGCACTGAACTCTGACATCGCCGACTTGAACAACCAGCTGGAGGAGACCAGCGAGAAGTACGAGGCGCTGACAGAGGAATCCAAGACCACCCAGGACCGTCTGGCCTCCGTGACCAGCGAACGGGACGACATTGACCAGGTGCTGGCGCAGAAGGTCAAGGAGCTCGAGGAGCTCGCGGCCGATCGGGATCGCCTGGCCAGGACGCTTGAGGAGCAGCGGGAGCGGTACAAGCGGGTGCAGGAGGTGGCCAGGAAGTACAAGCAGGAGGCTGTGGAATTGCGGTCCGGCCGCGATGGCGGAGAGTCTGAGCTGGCCAAGCTGAATCAGAAGGTTTGCTATTGGCTGCTCTGAGATTGTGGGGTTCCACTGGGTTCCGTGGGTTTCCTGTAGGGAAATGTCGATCTAAATCAATCTACCTGCGAGATATCAATCTGCCTAGGGATATCAATCTGCCTGAGGGATATCAATCTGCCTGAGGGATATCAATCTGCCTAGGGATATCAATCTGCCTGAGGGATATCAATCTGCCTGAGGGATATCAATCTGCCTGAGGGATATCAATCTGCCTAGGGATATCAATCTGCCTGAGGGATATCAATCTGCCTAGGGATATCAATCTGCCTGAGGGATATCAATCTGCCTGAGGGATATCAATCTGCCTAGGGATATCAATCTGCCTGAGGGATATCAATCTGCCTGAGGGATATCAATCTGCCTAGGGATATCAATCTGCCTGAGGGATATCAATCTGCCTAGGGATATCAATCTGCCTGAGGGATATCAATCTGCCTGAGGGATATCAATCTGCCTGAGGGATATCAATCTGCCTAGGGATATCAATCTGCCTGAGGGATATCAATCTGCCTGAGGGATATCAATCTGCCTGAGGGATATCAATCTGCCTGAGGGATATCAATCTGCCTGAGGGATATCAATCTGCCTAGGGATATCAATCTGCCTAGGGATATCAATCTGCCTGAGGGATATCAATCTGCCTGAGGGATATCAATCTGCCTGAGGGATATCAATCTGCCTAGGGATATCAATCTGCCTAGGGATATCAATCTGCCTGAGGGATATCAATCTGCCTAGGGATATCAATCTGCCTAGGGATATCAATCTGCCTAGGGATATCAATCTGCCTAGGGATATCAATCTGCCTGAGGGATATCAATCTGCCTAGGGATATCAATCTGCCTGAGGGATATCAATCTGCCTGAGGGATATCAATCTGCCTGAGGGATATCAATCTGCCTGAGGGATATCAATCTGCCTGAGGGATATCAATCTGCCTGAGGGATATCTCCACCTGAGATAACAATCTCACCCGCATTCACAACGAGCGGCGCCATCCCCTCCCCGCGGCCGCAGGTGTCCGAGCTGGAGGCCGCCCTGGCCGCCGCCCGCACAGAGTCGCAGGCCGAAATCGAGCGACTTCGCGAGGAGGCCTCCGAAGCCCGGATGCGCACGGCGGCCATTGAGAACCACTCCAAGAAGCTGCTGGCTGACAATGCCGCATTGAAGACTCGAGCTGCCGAACTGGAAGCTCTTCTTCAGCAGGAGCAGCAGAAACAGCAGCAGCCTGAGCAGGAGCAGCAGAAACAGCAGCAGCCTGAGCAGGAGCAGCAGAAACAGCAACAGCCTGAGCAGGAGCAGCAGAAACAGCAACAGCCTGAGCAGGAGCAGCAGAAACAGCAACAGCCTGAGCAGGAGCAGCAGAAACAGCAACAGCCTGAGCAGGAGCAGCAGAAACAGCAGCAGCCTGAGCAGGAGCAGCAGAAGCCCAGTCTGAAGCGCGGGCCCCCGTCAGCTGGTGAGGTCAACAGCTCCGCTGCTGCCTCCGGAGATGCCGGAACTGTCGGGCCGGAAGCCGGCGAGGACGAGGAGGAATCAACCAAGCCGAAGCGGCCCCGCCAAGAAGCTGCCAAAGGAGGCGACGATGCTCTACAGTCTGCGCCAGCTGAGGCGGAGATGGAGCAGGCAGCAGAGGCAGCCGAGCTGGCCGAAGATGCACAGCTGCAGCCGGAAGCTGAAGTCGACCAACCGGAAGTGGCTGCCGAATTGAATTTGGAGGAATTCGTTGGTATGATGTCCGAGGAGGCTGGTGCTGATGAAGCTGAGAGGCTGGGCGAAGAGCTGGCTGACGAGCCCGAAGCCGCAGCAGAAGATTTCGCCGAAGTGGTTCACGATGAAGATGAGAACGCGGCGATGCGTGCCGAACCGCCGTCTGAGCACGGAGGACAGGATGACGTCATCGTGCTGGACGACGAGGAGGATGATGTCGATAACGATAAAGAACAGCCGCATGAAGAAGCTCAGGAGGCTGATGATGAAGCAGGTGAAGAAGCTGTCCCGAGGACGAGCCAGCGGGCAGCGCCAACGCAGACGAAACTTCGCAGTGCGACGCCGGAGGCGAAGAATTCGATGGCGCAGGAGACAGCGGAACCGGCGAATATGGCGGCGGTGCCGAAGATCACGAGGGACGCACCGATAGCGCCTCGGCCGCTCCTGGCGAGTTGACCATCACTTCGTCAGCTTCCAACACCCCCACTAGCGGCGCGCCGCCCGCCGTCTCCGCCGTCGCTCCGGTCACCGCTGTATCGCAGGCGTCGGTGCCGCCGCAGTCGCAGGCGTCGGTGGCGCCGCAGGCGCAGGCGTCGGTGGCGCCGCAGTCGCAGGCGTCGGTGGCGCCGCAGTCGCAGGCGTCGGTGGCGCCGCAGTCGCAGGCGTCGGTGGCGCCGCAGTCGCAGGCGTCTGTGCCGCTGCCTCGCCGGCCTCGCATTGAGCCGATCGTCTGGACGCCAAATTCCGCCGAGGCCGAATCGTCGGCGACATCTTCAGCGCCGACGCCAGGGACGGCTGGGACTTCGACTGCGCCGGTAGGTGCCGCGGCCGCTGCTGGGTCTGCTCTGCCTGCACCGCGCCGCGGCTGGGGCCAGCAGATGATGCGGCCGACCATGGCCGGCACTCGAGGAGGCATCGGCAGCGGGGTGGATCGCGGCGGCGCTGTCGGGGGCCGAGGAGGCGGGCAGCAGCAGCGCGGCTCAGGAGCTGGTCGAAGAGGAAGCCGACTGATGATTCAACGAAGGCAGCTGCCATGAGCTGGCGACTTGTGTTTTTGTTTGTCTTTTTTGCTGTTGTTTAAACTGCTGGATTGACACTTTGATGTGGTGAGAGTCAGTATATGAGACACAAGGTGAGATTTAGATTGATTTGCAGGTTGAGATTCAAAGTGAAATGTAGGGTGAGAATTAGACAGATAGTGAGTGAGATTCAAGAATCAAAAGAATCAAAATGAGAATGGCCAGATTAAATATAAGATGCAGGGTGAGATTCAGTATGAGATGCAGGGTGAGATTCAGTATGAAATTCAGGGTGAGATTCAGTATATTATGCAGAGTGAGATTCAGTATGAGATGCAGGGTGAGATTCAGTATGAAATTCAGGGTGAGATTCAGTATATTATGCAGAGTGAGATTCAGTATGAGATGCAGGGTGAGATTCAGTATGAAATTCAGGGTGAGATTCCGCATAAGATTCAGGGTAAGATTCCGCATAAGATTCAAGGTGAGATTCCGCATAAGATGCATGGTGAGACTCAGTATGAGATGCAGGGGGAGATTCCAAATCAGATACAAGTGAGATTCAGTATGCGATACAGGTGAGAGTCAGTCTAAGATATAAGGTGAGATGCAGGGTGAGATTTCTCTTCAATGTTGAATTCGCAGCAGCAGCAGTATTTTATTAGTTTTAATTGCGGCAGAATGTGTTCGCCTGTTAATGATGAGCAAATCTTGAATTGCTTGTCTCAGTCTGAAAGCAAATAAAAGACCAGCCTGTAAAATATTTGTCAAACCCCGTGTGCAGCATTGCAATATCTGAATTTGTTTGCAAGTTTATTTTCTATAAGTATTCATTGTCTCAGTTGCTCCCAGCACCAACCGTTTATTTTGTTCTCTTTTTAGCTTCATCAGTTTAAGCGTTCCTTCATCAAACTGTGTTGCAGCCAATTTCTAAATGCGTTTAATTCGCCAAAGTGCTTTGTTTAAGTGCTCGTCTGTTTGTGGTCTTCTTATTTACATTTTCGCTTATCACAGCAGTGTTCTAGATCTATAGAATTGGTTGCTATTTAGTGTCAGTGACAGAATACATTGTCAGAAATTAGTGTCAGCAGCGAGTGTCAGCAACTAGTGTCAGCAGCTAGCAGGATAGGATGCTCCTACAAGTGTCAGTAGCTATCGGTAGCAGGATAATTTGTAGTGTCAGTATAGGGATATTATAGCAATTTTTGTCAGTGTAGGGATAAGTATCAGCATAGAGACACGTGTCAGCAGTTGGTGTCAGCATAGGGATAAGTAGTGTCAGCAGTCAGTGTCAGCATAGGGATAAGTGTCAGCAGTCAGTGTCAGCATAGGGATAAGTGTCAGCAATCAGTATCAGCATAGGGTCAAGTGTCAGCACAGAGACAAGTGTCAGCAATTAGTGTCAGCATAGAGACAAGTATCAGCAATTAGTGTCAGCATAGGGATAAGTGTCAGCAGTCAGTGTCAGCATAGGGATAAGTGTCAGCAATTAGTGTCAGCATAGAGACAAGTATCAGCAATTAGTGTCAGCATAGAGACAAGTATCAGCAATTAGTGTCAGCATAGAGACAAGTATCAGCAATTAGTGTCAGCATAGAGACAAGTATCAGCAATTAGTGTCAGCATAGAGACAAGTATCAGCAATTAGTGTCAGCATAGAGACAAGTATCAGCAATTAGTGTCAGCATAGAGACAAGTATCAGCAATTAGTGTCAGCACAGAGACAAGTGTCAGCAGTCAGTGTCAGCGCCCTACAAACCGCAGCCACTCCCACGCATTCCCGCAGCTCCCATCAGCATCGCCAGCTCCCCCACCCGCCGTGGCCGTCGCTGGCCTCAGTGCCAGCGAGCCCGCAGAGCCTGACGAGCCGGACTTTGTCAGCGCCCTGCCGGACAGGCTGAAGTGCCCCATCTGCCTCGGACACTTGAAGTCGCCGCTGCAGACCTGCTGCGGTCACCGCTTCTGCCGAGGCTGCTTCTTCTCTGCAGCCGCGGCCGCCGCTGCCTCCACCACCACCTCCGGGGCAGCCTCAACAGTCCAGCAGGCGCCCCAGCTGCACCATCAGCACCTGCACCTTCATCACCACCAGCAGCATCATCAGTTCCAGCAGCCTCTGCCAGCTTCGGCAGCCGCAGCAGCAGCAGCTGCCGCCGCCGCAAGCCCGGCCTCTGTCAGCGCCCGCCGCGCCTGCCCGCTGTGCCGCTCGCCGATTCTCGACGTCGGGCCGTCGGCTGCTGGCCGCGGCGGCCTGACCGCTGGCGTGTTCAACGATCTGGCCACGGAGCGCGAGGTCCAGCAGCTGACGGTCCGATGCCCGCGCACCGGCTGCGGCGCCGCCATGGAGCTGGGCGGCCTGAGATCGCACCTGGCTACTGCCTGCCAGTTCGTGGAGGAGCTCTGCCCCGAGCAGTGCCAGGTGAGCAACCATAATTTTGCACATGCAAGCACCCAGTGTGAAACAGCACCCAATGTACACCCGGCACCCAATGTACACCTGGCATCCAATGTACACCCGGCACCCAATGTACACCCGGCACCCAATGTTCACCCGGCAACCAATGTACACCCGGCACCCAATGTTCACCCGGCAACCAATGTACACCCGGCACCCAATGTTCACCCGGCAACCAATGTACACCCGGCACCCAATGTTCACCTGGCATCCAATGTACACCCGACACCCAATGTACACCCGGCACCCAATGTACATCCGGCACCCAATGTACACCCAGCACCCAATGTACACCCGGCACCCAATGTACACCCGGCAACTAATGTACACCCGGCACCCAATGTTCACCTGGCACCCAATGTACACCCGACACCCAATGTACACCCGGCACCCAATGTACACCCGGCACCCAATGTACACCCAGCACCGAATGTACACCCGGAACCCAATGTACACCCAGCACCCAATGTACACCAGGCACCCAATGTACACCCAGCACCCAATGTACTCCCAGCATCCAGTGTACACAGCACCCAATGTACACCCGGCACCCAATGTACACCCAGCACCCAATGTACCCCCAGCATCCAGTGTACACAGAACCCAATGTACACCCACCGATCATCCCGCAGTCCCACATTCGCCGCTGCGACCTGGCCGCCCACCGAGCGGCATGCCGGGAGCGCCAGGTGGCCTGCGTGTTCTGCTCCGCCTCGGTGCCCTACCGGCAGCTGAACTTTCACTACCTGTTCGGCTGCTCCAATTTCCCCATGCCGTGTCCGCACCGCTGCGGCCGGGTGCTGGCCGGCCATCAGCGCCTGCACGAGCACGTGGACCGCGCGTGCCCGCTCACCCTGGTGCTCTGCCCCTTCGCCAGCTTCGGCTGTCCGGCTGCCAATCGGCACAGGCGCGATCTCGGCCGCCACGTGGCCGAGGCTCACAGCTACCATCTGCAGTTGCTATGGCAACAGCAGCAGCATCCTCATCAGCAGCAGCAGCAGCAGCAGCAGCAGAGAGCCACCACAGCTGATCTGAACTGCATGCTGGACAAGCTGGTGGTGAACCTGCAGCAGCCGATGCAGTCACAGCAGCAGCAGATGTACGCTGCTCAGCAACAACAGCAGCAAGCGGCTGCTCTGAGGAATCTTCTGCACCAACAACAACAGCAGCAGCAGCAACAGCAGCAGTACCAGCAGTACCAACCCGCTTGGCGTTAAAATAAAGTGTCTCACCAGATCGAGCTAGTTGAGTCGAGGAGCCAATCGGCCAACCAGAACTGGCGCACTTTTATTTTTGGTTTTTTGTCGGATTTCAAGGAAACGCTTAATCAGTCCCAATAATTATCGTTTCAGTTATTAATTATTAGCTTATTATTAGCCGATATGTAGCCTGCGAGTGTAGAATCCGCTTCCTGTCTTCTGGATTTTTCCGTTGCGTCAATCTGTCCTGAGGTTTTTGATTTCGCATCCTGGTTGATTTCTGTTAGAATATGGGAGACAGACCGCAGAGTGTTTAACCATATTCTCAGGCTGAGCTGCCTTACTGAAGAGCCCTGATGTAGTCCACACCGTTCCAGAAACTTAGTTGCTGGGCCAGCCTCCCAGATCCTCAGTTGCTGGGCCAGCCTCCCAGATCCTCAGTTTCTGGGCCACCAGCCTCCCAGATCCTCAATTGCTGGGCCACCAGCCTCCCAGATCCTCAGTTGCTGGGCCACCAGCCTCCCAGATCCTCAGTTGCTAGGCCACCAGCCTCCCAGATCCTCAGTTGCTGGGCCAGCCTCCCAGATCCTCAGTTGCTGGGCCAGCCTCCCAGATCCTCAGTTTCTGGGCCACCAGCCTCCCAGATCCTCAGTTGCTGGGCCAGCCTCCCAGATCCTCAGTTGCTGGGCCAGCCTCCCAGATCCTCAGTTGCTGGGCCACCAGCCTCCCAGATCCTCAGTTGCCTGGGCCACCAGCCTCCCAGATCCTCAGTTGCTGGGCCACCAGCCTCCCAGATCCTCAGTTGCTAGGCCACCAGCCTCCCAGATCCTCAGTTGCTGGGCCAGCCTCCCAGATCCTCAGTTGCTGGGCCACCAGCCTCACAGATCCTCAGTTGCTGGGCCACCAGCCTCCCAGATCCTCAGTTGCTAGGCCAGCCTCCCAGATCCTCAGTTGCTGGGCCAGCCTCCCAGATCCTCAGTTTCTGGGCCACCAGCCTCCCAGATCCTCAATTGCTGGGCCACCAGCCTCCCAGATCCTCAGTTGTTGGGCCACCAGCCTCCCAGATCCTCAGTTGCTAGGCCAGCCTTCCAGAGCCTCAACCACAGCCCCTCTCTCCGTCTGTCTCTCAGTCTCACCCGCAGTCCTGGGGCAGAGGCGGTTCGCCTTGCTGTACCGGTCGGTCACTGCTTGAAGGTTCCAGCCTCCTGTGATGACGTCATACCACTGGAAGCCGCATCTCACTTACGCCGCTTCTCAACTGACCACCCCTCAATCTGCTGCCAGCTCACTGATTCGCATTAAGTATTAATTATTAATGCATTGACTGCTCGCGCTGCGTTCGCGGCTCCTGGTGGGCCGAGCTTAATTTTTGTTAATAATTCTCTCCAATCTGCCGTAGGCTTCTGTTGTGCGTTTATTTGCTATAATATAAACTTTCTATAATTGCGTTTCTGCGTTTGGTTCTTGTTTTCAAATTGACAACTTGATTAGCTTGGTGTCCGCCTGATCCAGCTGCTCTGATAGAATTTTTATACTATACAAAATCTGTATTGTAAGCGATCTGTTTTGCACAAGTATCGGTCTGCTGTAATATTTTTACCTCTGTTTAATTGAGTCTGTTCCACCACTCGCTTATCCAATATGCAGTCTGCTGTTCTGGTGTGTTCTTATCATGTGTCCTGAGCTGCAGTGCTTTTCTTCGGTATTGATTTTAGGCGGGTGTCTATTCAAAAAATTAAATTTTGGTGTTTTTTATCGTCTAATCAAATTTTAAGCACATTTTATTAAGCGTACTACTTTTGGTAGTAGTCTGTTGTGAATAGCGATTCTTTTTTTAGTAGTATCTCGGGTTTTTTGGTTGATTTCAAACTGACGCGCATCTTTTTAAGCATTTTATCCGTTCTAAGCTAATTATAAAAAATAATGTGTTGCTATTAAATAATTTTATGCTTGTTAATTACCTCTATTTATTAGGTGATTTTAGGATTTTAATTTGGGTCATTAAGCTTAATCACGTAGTAAGGCTAAAGCTGTGTTTATTTACTAATCAGCTTGTTTTATATTTACAGGCTTTGTGACCCCACTGACCCCTCATCTGCAGGCTTTGTGACCCCCCTGACCCCCCATTTACAGACTTTGTGACCCTCCCTGACCCCTCTTTTTCAGGTCATTGCTGACGCTCCTTGACCCCTCTGTCAGGTCATTGGTGACCCTCCTTGAACTAATTCCTAATTCAGTTATTTAAGGTTTCATCTGGTTAAAAGTTTATCCTGGGTGTCCCTGAACTGTTCTTGCACTGTAGCCATAGATTGTCTGCTTTATCGCATCTGTAACTCCATGTACCCGCTTAGGCGATTTTTTACAAACCTTCACCATTTGGTCCATGTGTATTTTTACCTTTTAATAATTTTTAATTACATATTCTGTGCTTCTCCTAAAACATCGATATTATTCTGGTTTGTTAATTCAGTTTTAACTAGGTGATACTGGCTACTCACTGTTTAATTTCTGAGCTGATGGAGTTTTAACTGTGCCTTTTTATGAATGCGATTGAATTGACTATTTGCTGAACTGTGCTGTCTGTTCTGATAACAGCCAATGCTCGTATTTATTATGCAGGTAGAATTGCCCTTAGTCTACAGGTAGAATTGCCCTCAGTCTACAGGTAGAATTGCTCTTAGTCTACAGAATTATCAGCAAACCAGGCGGCACAGTTAATAAAATTCAACCATTAGAAAGCTTAATAACTATTCTTTGTTTAGTCTAACCAACTGATAACTGGCTGTTGTTATTCAATAAGGTAGCATAACATTATTATACTTTATTAATTACATTAATATAGACTTTCTGGCACGTTCGAATTGATTAAACTAAATTTCAGCATATTAGCGCTGTAGCTGTTGGGGCTGATTCCTCGATTCTTGTGTCTGCGCTTTTCTTACTCTTTAATAAAACTTTTTATTTTCTCTTGATCCATCGTTGGATCCTGTGGGATTTAGTAATTCTTTCTTTATTATTCAACAATAAATAAATGTTTATGTATGTAGTGGCTCACCTGCTCTTTGTGTCTCCTATTCGCAGAACTGATTTTACTGTTGCACACAGGACCTTCAATTCTTGACGCGTTTGGAGTTTGTTTAGTGCAGTTCATTTTTCATCTCTGTTGGCATCATTGACGCGATGGATCAGTGATGAGTTGCTGAGATGCCATGGCTCAGTGATGAGTTGCTGGGATGCCATGGATCAGTGGGGAGTTGCTGAGATGCCATGGATCAGTGGGGAGTTGCTGAGATGCCATGGATCAATGGGGAGTTGCTGAAATGCCATGGATCATTGGGGAGTTGCTGAAATGCCATGGATCATTGGGGAGTTGCTGAAATGCCATGGATCATTGGGGAGTTGCTGAGATGCCATGGCTCAGTGGCGAGTTGGTGAGATGCCATGGATCAGTGGGGAGTTGCTGAGATGCCATGGATCAGTGGGGAGTTGCTGAAATGCCATGGATCATTGGGGAGTTGCTGAAATGCCATGGATCATTGGGGAGTTGTTGAGATTCCATGGATCAGTGGGGAGTTGCTGAAATGCCATGACTCATTGGGGAGTTGCTGAAATGCCATGGATCAGTGGGGAGTTGCTGAGATGCCATGGATCAGTGGGGAGTTGCTGAGATGCCATGACTCATTGGGGAGTTGCTGAAATGCCATGGATCTGTGGGGAGTTGCTGAAATGCCATTGATCAGTGGGGAGTTGCTGAGATTCCATGGATCAGTGGGGAGTTGCTGAGATGCCATGGATCATTGGGGAGTTGCTGAAATGCCATGGATCATTGGGAAGTTGTTGAAATGCCATGGATCAGTGGGGAGTTGCTGAGATTCCTTGGATCAGTGGGGAGTTGCTGAGATGCCATGGATCATTGGGGAGTTGCTGAAATGCCATGGATCATTGGGAAGTTGTTGAAATGCCATGGATCAGTGGGGAGTTGCTGAGATTCCATGGATCAGTGGGGAGTTGCTGAGATGCCATGGATCATTGGGGAGTTGCTGAAATGCCATGGATCATTGGGAAGTTGTTGAAATGCCATGGATCAGTGGGGAGTTGCTGAAATGCCATGGATCAGTGGAAGTTGCTGAGATGTCAATTGGCTCAATGGGGAGTTGCTGAGATGCCATGGCTCAATGGGGAGTTGCTGACACTGCTGAGTACACGGGGGTAAATGCCGCGGTCAGAGCCGTGGCGGAGCAAGCGACCCCGTTGATGCGACCGGCCCAACGTAAGCAGCCGGTCTTTCAGGATGAACCTACGATTCGGCAAATGAGGGCAGAGCTGGAGAGGCTCCTTCTGAGCAGGCGGCTAACTCGTGAGGGAACTCGTGAGACCAGCTGATGAAGTCTTCACTTCATACATAACCATAATAATAATAATAATAGAGGCAGGGGGGTTGTGTGCACCCTGGCGCACTTTAAGCGACATAGGCACACAACCGGCGAGAGGCATTACTGCCCATTCCGCCGACTCCCCTGAGCAGGCACACAAGCGCGCGGATACGTACGCAGGCACACACTCACACAGGAGTGTACAGCGGCCCTAACTTTATATTATCGTTAGGCATGTACACTTCACGTCTTCACTGCGCCTTGGGGGGGGGGGTTGGCTCTCAAGGCCGTTAATTGCACGAGCAGAGCCAAGCCGAGATTCCAATTTAGCCCCAAATTAATGTGACTGCACTTGGAATCGAGCCTGGGTCGCTGGCACACCAGAGCAGCTGCGCTACCGCTGGGCTACGGCCCCCCTCATGCATAACCATAAGTAGCAATTGGCAACTCTTTGTCCGACAGTGATGGCTTATTATTGCAGGAAGGCTGCGGGCACCCTGACAAAGCGCCTTGGACGACTTCCTCTCACCCAACCAGCGCTGAGGCAATTCTGCCCATTCCTCTGACTCCTGAACGCATACAGCGCGCCAATACTGTACGCAGGCACGCACTCATGCACAGGGGCTGGGTCTGCTCTAACGGCAGTTTTTTCTCATGGATCAATATGTTGCACAGTTATTTCTTTCGTTGGTTAGAATACCTTAACTTCACCGAAAGTACCCGTCGTCGCCTTTTCCTCCAATTTTTGTCTTCTGTTACGTGAGCAAAATCCAAATCAGCACTTTGAAACCTGATACGAGTATTCTTAATGTTTCTGAGTTTAGAACACTGGTAAAACAGTAAATGATCTTTTCAAGCCAAATCTTTATTGAGATCTGCGGGAATTCACAACAGCTCAGAACCCAAGGAGCGGCGATGCTCAGACTATGAAAGAGGTCAGGAATGGCACTGGCACTGTTTACACTATCAGTTTTTAAGCCGTAAAAATCTTTCCAATGGAGAGCCTTGACACTAAGCGACCTTATCTACATGTACATGCAGAGTCTCTAGAGCCATTTAAGGAATGCAGTTAATGGATTTTATCCAGTGCCAAAAATTAATCCAGCTGTGACGGCCCATCTGCCAGCAAGTGGGTCTCATGCAGCTCGATTCGGCTCACAAAGGCAGAGAAGCGAAGCAGCTCTCTGTTAGAGTCAATCTTTTGGGATTTTCGACCGTGCCAGATTCCGCCTCACTTGGGCTGCAGCCTGTAGCCTTACGGGCTCCATTTGTAAAAACATTTCAATTCCGCCGATTTTAGTATATTTCTACTAGCAATCTAGTGCCCCCTTTTCAGCAAGGATCCAAATTTATTTATGCAAATCCATTGAAAGAACGATTTTTTAGAATTTTTGAAAATTTAGCACATTTTCTAAAGCAGCAATTCCTTCTTCGTTTTTTAAATCACCTCGTCTGAGTAAAATTGTCACGGACAAAGATGTTTGCTATGAGCACTAAGTGCAATCCGAACAAAATTCATCTCTAATCTTCGACGTATGATTTGAACTATATTTACTGGACAGGCGCTACAGGTGGCAGTGTGGTTGCACTGAAGAGCATCCGACTCATGCTGCAGTTGGCCTGAGTGCCCGAATTGGCGAATCCACAGCAAGCAGCTCGAAATATCGTTCAATAGGTCGCGAGTTTATCAACGAACTTGACAAAAACAAACTGGTATATAGCTCGTAGAATAGAAATTTACTCTTTACAGAAATACAAAAGTTCCCCAGATACTATATTATCTTAACTGTTTAAAATAGTAGCTAAATCAGCACGCAACACCTTATTTTTACTTGCAGACCTGATTTTGGAAACCAGATGGACCAGATAAAATATCCCCAAAGATAAGCAATCTGATTTCATGTATATAATCATGGATGTTTAATGCGCATTAAACTACCGTGATCTTATATGAAATCCGAATTGCTTTTTTGTAGCTTTCTCTTGAGCCGGGCCGAATGCGGTGCAGTCAGTCGGTAAAGCCCCGACTGGGGGTGTCGGGGCGAAGCCCCGACTGGGGGTGTGGGGGCAAAGCCCCCACATTGGAACCATAGACAAATTTTCCATAAATTTAAGACAGTACTAGCTAGACGAAATCCGAATTACTTCTTTCGTAGCTTTCTCTTGAACCACACCGCGATGGAAGAAGAATTTGATAGCGACAACTTTTTTTAATTATTTCGATCCAGCCCCTGCTGGAAATGTAGTTCCGCCGCCCCTCGGAAACGCTAAAACACTGCCGACCAAACCTAGCTCTCGTTTCGGTGAGTTGCTTGATGAGACCGCTTTGGAGCGCAGAATGCTAGAGAGCTCACCTGAGTCTACACTAGCAAGAGAAAAGTGGGCGATGAATGTGTTCCGGACGTGGAAGGATCGAATCGTGTCCAACTGCAAATGCAAGGCCGTCTGTCAGGACTCGCGGTGATTAAGCCTGTCGAAGAGCTTACAAAGAATGAGATCAACGAACTGTTGCAATTCTTCGTTTTTGAGGTGAGGAAGGAGAATGGCGAAAAATATCCGCCGGGAACTCTGAAAAACTTGGTGTCGATGATCCAACACTTTTACGTGTATACAATGAAGCGCCAGATGTCCATCTGGACGGACGCAGAATTTGCTAGCTCGCGACAGGCCTTGGACGCGGCAATGCGTGAGACTGCTAAAGCCGGGAACCTGAATGGCTCTCAAACTGCAGCACCGATTCCTGCCACAGAGGAAGCCACTCTCTGGGAGCGAGGATTTCTTGGAGACAGCACACCAAAGACGCTCGTTTTTACAGTGATATTTTTAATTGGTAAAGTGTTTGGACTTCGTGGAGGACGCGAACTTTATCTCCTAGAGTATAACAAACAAATCCAACTGGCGACCGAGGGAGAAGACGAGATTCTGACGTATGCCGAAACCACGGTGTCCAAAACACGACCGTGTGGCTTAAGACCTTCAATCGGCCTATCAAGTGTAACACGGTGTATCATACACCAGGACACAATCGCTGTCTTGTTTGCTTTTACAAGCGCTACGTCAGCCTCCGCCCGACCGAATGCACAAAGCCGCAACTATTTTTGGTCTGGTACCGGAATCCTGCATCTATTCAAGCTGGGAAGTGGTATCAGAATCAGTTACTAGGACGCCACACTATCGATTCAGTTGTGCGCAGCGTCACGGTGAGCCTGCCGGAGCCAACAAGTGGGAAGTACAGCAATCAGTCGCTCAGGAAGACTTGCGCCACAACGCTGCGTGACGAGGGCATGTCCAGGCCCGAAATCGCGAAAATTACTGGACACAGTTCAGCTGCCATAGAACGCTATATCGCTCCGTCTGCAAAGGTGGCCAGATTCGCTTCTAATGTTTTACAGGGTGCGTCTCCTGCAGCCGAAACTAATCCAGGCATGCATGTAAGTGAGCCTGTCGCTTCTGGAGATTCCAGCGCTTCTATTACTGACCACGGTGTCAAGTCTATCATCATTGATGGAGCTAAAATCGAAATTCAGTTTAAGTGAGTTTGTGAAACGTTTAATGCACTGAAGAAAACGTAATATGTTTCCTATATAATCCTACCAATTGTCTATGCTTTGGCTAGAAAATTGTTTTTTTGTTGCTTCGTTATACAGTAATATAACTCGCTCGCCTCGAGACCATCAACTGCAGCCTTGGACTTTCTAACCCTAGAATGCGCATTAAACATCCATGATTATATACATCTCTGCCTCTCAATCTGCTTTTCCCGCATTCTGCCCGGTCTATAATTTTGCACAACTGCGCTAATGGCTTCCCAGGCGTAAACCATGTGGGAATTATGCTGGCGCATTCATATCAGCATATCATGCAATACTGAATATCGTTTTGACGTGCCGGCATTATATAACTATCAGTATAAAGAGCCAGCTTAATTCTGGTTTTATGCCAACAATCTGCTACCCATGTGCCTGTTTTCTAACATAGTGAGCCAATCACGTACAGAAGCTTTGCGCGATTGTACTTTTACTTTGCATACCTCCTATGAATTCCACAAGGCGTGTAGGAAGTGGTAGTGGTTTGTTCTGCATTATGAAGTTTTTAGAGTCAGCTTTTGTAACCAAGCGTCCCTTTATGCCATGGCTTAACCCTTACTTACCTCTCCAAAGGTAGCAGGGCGACGCCATGGATTTTATGGTGGGGGGACAAAGCCAAAAATTCCACATGTACATGTACAGGACTAAATACCTACATGAACATTATTTTCAGAATTGGTGTTTTCAGCGTTCATTTTAGCGCCGCGGGCACTCATTTTGGCGCCGCAGGCACTCATTTTGGCGCCGCGGGCACTCATTTTAGCGCCGCAGGCACTCATTTTAGCGCCGCAGGCACTCATTTTAGCGCCGCAGACACTCATTCTAGCGCCGCAGGCACTCATTTTAGCGCCGCAGGCACTCATTTTGGCGCCGCGGGCACTCATTCTAGCGCCGCAGGCACTCATTTTAGCGCCGCGGGCACTCATTCTAGCGCCGCAGGCACTCATTTTGGCGCCGCGGGCACTCATTTTAGCGCCGCAGGCACTCATTTTAGCGCCGCAGGCACTCATTCTAGCGCCGCAGGCACTCATTTTAGCACCGCAGGCACTCATTCTAGCGCCACAGGCACTCATTCTAGCGCCGCAGGCACTCATTTTGGCGCCGCAGACACTCATTTTAGCGCCGCAGGCACCCATTCTAGCGCCGCAGACACTCATTTTAGCGCCGCAGACACTCATTTTAGCGCCGCAGGCACCCATTCTAGCGCCGCAGACACTCATTTTGGCGCCGCGGGCACTCATTTTGGCGCCGCGGGCACTCATTTTGGCGCCGCGGGCACTCATTTTGGCGCCGCGGGCACTCATTTTGGCGCCGCGGGCACTCATTTTGGCGCCGCAGACACTCATTTTAGCGCCGCAGGCACTCATTTTAGCGCCGCGGGCACTCATTCTAGCGCCGCAGGCACTCATTTTAGCGCCGCGGGCACTCATTTTAGCGCCGCGGGCACTCATTCTAGCGCCGCAGGCACTCATTTTAGCGCCGCGGGCACTCATTTTAGCACCGCAGGTACTCATTCTAGCGCCGCAGCCACTCATTCTAGCGCCGCAGCCACTCATTTTAGCGCCGCGGGCATTCATTCTAGCGCCGCAGGCACTCATTCTAGCGCCGCAGGCACTCATTTTAGCGCCGCAGGCACTCATTCTAGCGCCGCAGACACTCATTTTAGCGCCGCAGGTACTCATTTTAGCGCCGCGGGCACTCATTTTAGCACCGCAGGCACTCATTCTAGCGCCACAGGCACTCATTTTAGCGCCGCGGGCACTCATTTTAGCACCGCAGGCACTCATTCTAGCGCCACAGGCACTCATTCTAGCGCCTCAGGCGCTATGTTTAGTCACCATAAAGCAATTTTTTTTATTTCAATAACAGGTAAGCAAAGGTTTGGGGTGGGGGGACAAAACATTGGCTTGTCCCCCGCGTAACTTTTACTGGGGGGGGGCATGCCCCTCCACCCTGTCCCCACGGTGTCGACGCCCCTGGAAGGTAGCTCTTCTTGGAGGAAATCCAAGTCTTTTCACCATCTTCGTTGTGACTTCCCAATAATACAGCTTAGTGATAGGTTTTATTGCAGGTAGACTGAGAAGGCCCTGTAGAATTGCCTTGTAAAGCATTGTTTCTCTAGGCATCTTTAAAGCTTGCAAGGACTCAGCCGTCTCTCACAAACAAGCATGTCACGGTCAAAGACACTGCTCAAAGTCAATTCGCAGGGCTGTCAGGTGTCACGCATTGGAACTCATGCAGTCTAGCTTAGCAAAGCAGCTCAGAAGGTCCCTGACACTTGGAGTGGTGCTGGAGCTAGATTGAAATTATTGTAAATATGAAAAAGTGTATTTGATTTGAAATTATAAATGGAAATGACAGCACTGAAATTTATTACTGAACAGGGAGTTTAAATATGAAAAATTGTTGAAAAGTGCACCTCGGTGCACTGATAAGACATGACTAATTAGAAATTCAAATGTTTGCTTTTGGAGGCTGCGAGCCCAGCCCCATCTGCACCTGCCTGCCCTCTCTCGGGTCCCCTGCCGCAGCAGAAGCTCTGAGTCAGTACGCATTTATGGACAGCAGCTTGACAACAAGGAAAGCAATGGGGTTTGCTGCTCACCTGCTAAAGCTGCTTTCCCAATCCAGCATGCACCCTGCCTGCAGCCTCTGCATTTTCCAGCTCAGATTCCATCAGCCATCAGCTCAGCTCGGTGCCTGCCGACCGACACTTCAGCATTTGCACAGATTTGTGACCTCGACAGCTCAGCTTCTCTATTCTCCATCAGATGGGATGTAGGGTGACGCGGACGGGCAGGGAGAAGACAGGCTGGGATGTAGGGTTGGTGCAGGGTTGGCTGCCGGCTAGCAGTGTAAGATCTCCAAACATAGTAGACTACTAGAAGTAGCAAGATAAAATATGAACACAAATTAAAAAATAGCACGTGTCATACTTTACGTAATACCAGTAATATCACAAAAACAGCGAATGACAGCAAATATGGTAAATGTTAACCTAAAATGACCCTGATCTTTTCTATTCAAAAACGGCCCCACCTGTCAAATGATACAATTTCTTTCTCGACCTCATCAAAAACCGGTTGGAGCTCAAGTCCGACTCAAATTGTGTATAAGGGCCTTGAGAACAACCAAGAACTACGAGGCTACATCTCTGAGAGAAGTAGATACCGTTCGGTAAGTCTTTGTCATTTGATTATTGAGAGCTTCGTAATTGTCGGCCGTTACTGATCAGCTGATTTCTATTGAGTTATTGAATTTGAGGCCTCCCTATTCCTAAGGGATTGGATAGGATCTACGGACCGATTTATATACTCTTAGACGATTATTTATTGATTAATTTTGATACCCTAGAGTAACTGATAGGGGCACACGACTCCGGTTCCGTTATTTCTAGAAGACGCTCTTCCTGGAGAACCGTTATTGTTATTGAGTTGACTTTGCTATTAGGGCTCATCTCTGATTTTGATTACTGATCTCGAAGAGTACATTGACTTCGACGGATTAAATTGTTACGTTCACTAAATTGCTCTCATACTCGGTTGACTTCAGAATCCAAGAAACTCCGGAGGAAGAATGCTTTGCAGAGACGAGCTCGCGAAACCTGCCCGACAAAGAGGAGCCCGCAATAGCAAGTGGCCACTAAATTCTGTTCCCAGACTTGCGGTCTGGGAGTGGGAGTTCGTGCGTTTAGACACTAGACTTAATTCTCTCCCTCTTTCCCTCTCTCTCTCTCTCTAGTGTGCTAAAGCGAACTCTTCAGCAGGAAGGGCCACTATTGATACTGATTGGATGTACACAACACCTCCAAAAAGCGCAAGTCAAGCAAGTACAATAGTTGAATTGCCATCAATCTATAGAGTGCATGGCTTCTTCGGCCCTCACAGCCAAATACGGATATATAGTCTACCAATAGAATACAACTTAAACGTCCGCATCAATATCCTTTATATACTAAAAATGAGTTGCTTGTTTGTTTGTTTGTACGCAATCGATTAGAGAAAAAATGGCTGGACCGATTTTCATGAGACTTGCACTGTTCGATCAGAAATTTTCCCGTGACGGTACATGCATCGTGGCTAAGAAATTGCTCGATGCTAAAGGCATTAAATATTCGAAAAACATGCTTTTTTGCAAAGGTCAAGCAAACTTTTCGACTTGAAATGCATTGTAAGAATGCTAGAGAAAAAACTGACTGGTTGAATTCTGATTCTGAAATAGATTGCATCATCACAATAGGCTTTTTATTTATCGTCTGTGTACTGGCTAAATTTTGACACTGAATTCAATTGCGTAACAGTGTTGAAAACGTAGTGTGGAACTTGATTTAGATTGCGTAACTATTTTGAGACTGATACTGACTTGCCTGAGAAATTGATTATGTCATAGAAGCGTCATGTAAACAATCATAGAAGCGTCATACAAAAAATCATAGAAGCGTCATGTGAACAATCATAGAAGCGTCAGGTAAAAATCATAGAAGCGTCATACAAAAAATCATAGAAGCGTCATGTAAAAAATCATAGAAGCGTCAAACAAAAAATCATAGAAGCGTCATGTAAACAATCAAAAAAGCGTCAGGTAAAAATCATAGAAGCGTCATGTAAACAATCATAGAAGCGTCATGTAAACAATCATAGAAGCGTCAGGTAAAAATCATAGAAGCGTCATACAAAAAATCATAGAAGCGTCATGTAAACAATCATAGAAGCGTCAGGTAAAAATCATAGAAGCGTCATAAAAAATCATAGAAGCGTCATGTAAACAATCATAGAAGCGTCAGGTAAAAATCATAGAAGCGTCATACAAAAAATCATAGAAGCGTCATTTAAACAATCATAGAAGCGTCATGTAAAAAATCATAGAAGCGTCATGAAAAAATCAGAGAAGCGTCATGTAAAAAATCACAGAAGCGTCATGTAAACAATCATAGAAGAGTCACGTAAAAAATCGTAGAAGCGTCATTTAAAAATCATAGAAGCGTCATGTAGAGAATCAAAGAAGCGTCATGTAAACAATCATAGAAGCGTCATGTAAAAAATCACAGAAGCGTCGTGTAAAAAATAATAGAAGCGTCATGTAAAAATCATAGAAGCGTCATTTAAAAAATCATAGAAGCGTCATGTAAAAAATCAGAGAAGCGTCATGTAAAAATCGTAGAAGCGTCATGTAAACAATCATTGAAGCGTCATGTAAAAATCATAGAAGCGTCATGTAAACAATCATAGAAGCGTCATTTAAGAAATCATAGAAGCGTCATGTAAAAATCATAGAAGCGTCATGTAAACAATCATAGAAGCGTCGTGTAAACAATCATAGAAGCGTCATGTAAACAATCATAGAAGCGTCACGTAAAAAATCGTAGAAGCGTCATTTAAAAATCATAGAAGCGTCATGTAAAAAATCATAGAAGCGTCATGTAAAAAATCATAGAAGCGTCATGTAAAAAATCGTAGAAGCGTCATATAAAAATCATAAAAGCGTCATGTAAACAATCATAGAAGCCCCATGTAAAAAATCATAGAAGCGTCATGTAAAAAATCATAGAAGCGTCATGTAAAAATCAAAAGAAGCGTCATGTAAACAATCATAGAAGCGTCATGTAAAAAATCATAGAAGCGTCGTGTAAACATTTATAGAAGCGTCATGTAAAAAATCATAGAAGCGTCGTGTAAACAATCATAGAAGCGTCGTGTAAAAAATCATAGAAGCGTCGTGTAAAAAATCATAGAAGTGTCATGTAAAAAATCACAGAAGCGTCATGTAAACAATCATAGAAGAGTCACGTAAAAAATCGTAGAAGCGTCATTTAAAAATCATAGAAGCGTCATGTAGAGAATCAAAGAAGCGTCATGTAAACAATCATAGAAGCGTCATGTAAAAAATCACAGAAGCGTCGTGTAAAAAATAATAGAAGCGTCATGTAAAAAATCACAGAAGCGTCATGTAAACAATCATAGAAGAGTCACGTAAAAAATCGTAGAAGCGTCATTTAAAAATCAGAGAAGCGTCATGTAGAGAATCAAAGAAGCGTCATGTAAACAATCATAGAAGCGTCATGTAAAAAATCACAGAAGCGTCATGTAAACAATCATAGAAGAGTCACGTAAAAAATCGTAGAAGCGTCATTTAAAAATCACAGAAGCGTCATATAAAAATCATAAAAGCGTCATGTAAACAATCATAGAAGCGTCATGTAAAAAATCATAGAAGCGTCGTGTAAACATTTATAGAAGCGTCATGTAAAAAATCATAGAAGCGTCGTGTAAACAATCATAGAAGCGTCGTGTAAAAAATCATAGAAGCGTCGTGTAAAAAATCATAGAAGTGTCATGTAAAAAATCACAGAAGCGTCATGTAAACAATCATAGAAGAGTCACGTAAAAAATCGTAGAAGCGTCATTTAAAAATCATAGAAGCGTCATGTAGAGAATCAAAGAAGCGTCATGTAAACAATCATAGAAGCGTCATGTAAAAAATCACAGAAGCGTCATGTAAACAATCATAGAAGAGTCACGTAAAAAATCGTAGAAGCGTCATTTAAAAATCAGAGAAGCGTCATGTAGAGAATCAAAGAAGCGTCATGTAAACAATCATAGAAGCGTCATGTAAAAAATCACAGAAGCGTCATGTAAACAATCATAGAAGAGTCACGTAAAAAATCGTAGAAGCGTCATTTAAAAATCATAGAAGCGTCATGTAGAGAATCATAGAAGCGTCATGTAAAAAATCATAGAAGCCTTATATAAAAACTAATGGAAGTGTCATTTAAGAAATCATAGAAGCGTCATGGAAGAATAAAAGAAGCGTCATGTAAAAATCAAAAGAAGCGTCATGTAAAAAATCATAGAAGCGTAATGTAAAAAATTATCGAAGCGTCATGTAAAAATCATAGAAGCGTCATGTAAAAAATCACAGAAGCGTCGTGTAAACAATCATAGAAGCGTCATGTAAAAAAACATAGAAGCGTCATGTAAACAATCATAGAAGCGTCATGTAAAAAATCATAGAAGCGTCATGAAGTAATCATAGAAGCGTCATGTAAAAAATCATAGAAGCGTCATGAAAGAATAAAAGAAGCGTCATGTAAAAATCAGAAGAAGCGTCATATAAAAATCATAGAAGCGTCATATAAAAATCATAGAAGCGTCATGAAAAAATCATAGGAGCCTCATTTAAAAACTAATGAAAGTGTCATTTAAAAAATCAAGAAGCATCATGGTAGAATAAAAGAAGCGTCATGTCAGACATGAAGGGTATCATGTAAAAATTAAATGCAGCTATAATGCTGTGCTGGGGAGAAAAACTGAGATGTAAAGGCTCTCAGAGAATAACTGAGATTACGGGGGGGGGTTCTGAGATGTCAAAGCAAAAGTCAGAAGCTACTTCAAAGTTCATGTACTTTACTCAATTTTTTTATTGCATTCTTTGTTGGCTCGCCACAGGGGGGGGCGCTGATAGAAGAAGAGTCATGTAAAAAATAAAAGTAGCACTATGTATACATAAAAGAAAAGTCATGTCGAAGTTAAAAGATTCATTTGGGAATTGCTACGATGTCAAAGCTTGGTGGAAATCGTTATAGTGCTGTGATTCTTAAAGAAGGAATCACTAAAATTTTAAGGCTTAGGGGAGAAGAATTGCTGAGATTTCAAGGCTTTAGGTTGGGTTAAAGTTAGGTTTAGGTCAGGTGTGGGTTGAGGGTTATATTTTATCGGGTTTCAAGGTTAACAGAATAACAGGGGATTTTTTAGATTTCAAGGTTTATGGGGCCATCGCTGACATGTTAAGGCTTACGGGGGAATAGCTGAGATGTCAAGGCTCACGGGGGTATAAATGAGATTTCAAGGCTAAAGTCAGAAGCTACATGTAGTTTATTGGAAACTTTTTATTACATTATTTGATGCCTCCTCAGGGGAGGGATCGCTGATAAAAAAAGCGTAATGTAAAAAATAAAATAAGCTTCATGTCGAAGTTAAGAGATTCATTTGGGAATCTCTACGATGTCGAGGCTTGCAGGGAATCGCTATAATGCTGTAGTAGTGCTATAATGACTCTTAGAGAGAATTACTGAAATTTCAATGCTTTAGGGTTAGGGTTAGGGTTAGGGTTAGGGTTAGGGTTAGGGTTAGGGTTAGGCTAGGGTTAGGGTTAGAAGGTTGACAGATATTTTTAGATTTCCAAGGCTTATTGGGGGCATTGCTGAGATGTCAAGGGGGAAGTTGATATGTTAAAGCTTGTGGGGGGGGGGGAATTACTGACATGTCAAGGCTTACAAGGTTTGACAGGAGATTTTTAAGATTTCAAGGATACATGTAGCTTATTAAAAAAACGTGTATTGCATTTCTTTGGCTCCCCAACGGGGGGCGTAGATTGCTAGTTCATACTACTCATAGGCTACTCATAGGACTAGTGCGGCAAGCATATCCTCATTGCATTAAGAGAGAAGAGTTGCACAGCATTTTTCGCTATGCTAGATGATATTGCTCAAGAGCTATTCACAGCGTCTCTTGCACCACTGCCTTGAGTCCTGCCTTTGGCTCTAGGCAATGGGCGCTCAGTTTTTTTAAATATCCAGCGTCTCTACGCGCTGCACTCTGCATCTCTCTTTGACGCACAGCTTTTGTTTTGTTGCTCATCCGAGCACCCCTCTGTGCACCTGCCTCAGTGCAAAACTGCTACTTATAGGAAGGTCGAGCAGTTGCTCGTTTCATTTGTCCTTCTTTTGGCTCATAAATAACTGCTTTGTTGAACAGTCTTTTCGCATTTCGTAGCAAAACTCGTAGATCTCTTTTTTATTTAAGGTGCGAGCGTGAGCAGTCCTGCTCACACGGCTCTCTGCGCCTGTTACATTTGCACGCATATCAATCAACAGAATTCAACTCTGGCTTTGATCTATTGACCAGATGTTCCGCCTTTATTCGTATATTTTAGTCTCGTCTCCCCGTATATATCACAGGCATATTCATGAACGTCTGATCGCGTACCTGCACCTGTAGTTGCCAACTGCATATCAAGGAGTCACCAGGCAAACACTAATCCGATGTTTTGGGATGCGCCGTCTTTTTGGCGGCGATAAAACTCAAAATAAATACTGATTTATTCTTTGGAAAACTTTGGGTATAATTTTAAAATTGAGAAACAAAAATCACAAAGCACATCAATCAGGTTGCTGCATCAGCTTTAAAATTTAACACAATCACACATGCATTAGGAGCTTGTATACTTAAGCTCGTAATTTCATTTTTTGTTAGTATTTTACTTTAAAAGTAAAAAATCCAGAAACTAAAGATAACGGTAAAGTAGTAAGGTTATGCAGATCAACTTGAGCATAGAGTGCGCTTGAGCTGAAGGGGCCAACACAGCAGTCAGATAAACAAAAACTGTGAGCACTGAGACGCAAAGAAGGAACAAAATATAAATAAAAAAATCAGAGCAGCGCGTACGGATATCGGTTTTATCTTTGAACAGTTAGAAATCTCAGATAAAAATTTAGAAAGCTGTTTGCCTCACAAAACAAATTAATTTAAACCATCAGAGCGGTCTTATCAGTTTAATCAGACTGGCCATCAGTCTGATCTGGTTAGGCAGAGCAGAGTAACGAAATTGGTCCCAACTATGGGTGATTCAATTCGCGTCATCATAAGGCCCTAAGCTTAGGCTGGTGAGGAGAGAGCGGAGAGTCATGGCTAGAGTTGGATTAAACCTGCCTCTCAGTTCTCGTGAACTGTGGTTCAATGTTGCTGCGAAGTATAAGTATCTCAGGAACCGCTAAACAATTTCATTGAACAGCCCCTAACCTTTTGGAGCTCTTTCTGGATCAAAGCTAACAAGGCGTGAAAGCTGGTCGACTCTCTGCGGCACAACATGGTACAGGCTTTTATTCACCTGAACTTTGGCTTCCTGCAAGTAGCCGCTCACCTTGGTCATGATGGTACTGAGGTCCAGGTCACGAAAGTTCTCCTCAATGAAATTGCAAACAGTCTGCACGTACAGCGAACCCGTTTCGACATTTCTAAAGGCGACTGAGCCTGGAGTGTTGGCGTAGCAGACCAGAAAGTCGCCCTCTGCCGGACGGACTGCGGTGTTGTACACCGGAGCGGTGGAGTCCGTTTCCTCGCGAGAATTGGGAGCAGCAACTGGTTCGACGCGGCTTCCGCGACAGGCCTGGATGAAGAACACCTTCGGCTTTCCTCCAAGTCTGCGGCAGACGGAGGTCTGTGATGCGATGGCAGTGGCGGTAAAGTCGTCCGAATTAGAAGCTAAATACAGTCTCGTCAATACTTTGGTGAATGCGAAAAACAAGTTCTTTTTCATTCAAGTTGGGAATTTGGTTCCATTTTGTACGAGCGTACATTATTACACTGTAAATTTTTCATATCCCTGTTCTTTCGTATATTTAGATAAAAAATATGAAACGATAATATTGGCTAGTTAGGCTCACCTGGAACCTGTCTGTCAGCTTTTGAATTTCGCAGGGCACGCCGTCTTTACCGTAGGCTCACATCGGAGCAGTGAAAAACAGCGGCCTCTACTCGCCCCGACCCCAGCTGTCCAAGCAGCTCCAGACCAGCCGAGCTCAATGCCCAGAGGACAATGGCGTTCTCGTTGACTGTAAAATTCGCTGCCGTGGATATTCGGCACTGCGGGTTTTCACATGCGAGCCTCGCACTCATAACTGGGCGTTTAGAATTAGGGTGAGGGGCAGGGAGAGAGACAGGCTGGGATGCAGGGTGAGGGGTAGGGAGAGAGACAGGCTGGGATGCAGGGTGAGGGGTAGGGAGAGAGACAGGCTGGGATGTAGGGTGAGGGGCAGGGAGAGACAGGCTGGGATGTAGGGTGGGGGCAGGGAGAGAGATAGGCTGGGATGTAGGGTGAGGGGCAGGGAGAGAGATAGGCTGGGATGTAGGGTGAGGGGCAGGGAGAGAGACAGGCTGGGATGTAGGGTGAGGGGCAGGGAGAGACAGGCTGGGATGTAGGGTGGGGGCAGGGAGAGAGATAGGCTGGGATGTAGGGTGAGGGGCAGGGAGAGAGATAGGCTGGGATGTAGGGTGAGGGGCAGGGAGAGAGACAGGCTGGGATGTAGGGTGAGGGGCAGGGAGAGAGACAGGCTGGGATGTAGGGTGAGGGCAGGGAGAGACAGGCTGGGATGTAGGGTGGGGGCAGGGAGAGAGATAGGCTGGGATGTAGGGTGAGGGGCAGGGAGAGAGATAGGCTGGGATGTAGGGTGAGGGGCAGGAAGGGAGAAAGGCTGGGATGTAGTGCTGGGGGCAGCGTTGGCGCCGGCCAATGATAGAAGCAAAATCGATTCTGATGGGACAGTAATTCCTCTGTAAGGTCTGGTGCGGCAAGCATATCCTTGTTGTAAAAGAGAATATCCGTAAAGCATTTTTGGAACATTTGATTGCTCCTGTAGATCCGCCTTGCTGGATTATTTTACTAGGTCACAGACCTCTGCACTGTCTTGAATCGGGCCTCTGGCTCTCGGAGGGTGAGCGCCCAATTTCCGAATTTTCCAGGGTCTCTTCGATGCACTTCGTTCTGCATCTGTCTTTTGTTTTGTTGCTCAGCCCGAGACCGTGGAAAGCACCGCCACCTCTGTGCACCTGCTTCAATGCTTAATTGCTACTTCTGTTAAAAATTTTAGTTTCTGAATACTCCTGTCTGTCTTTCTGTTGGTTTCATTGTCCTGCCTTTCGCTTGTAAAAAAACTGGCCTGTCAAGCATTTTTTGCATTTGTAGCGAATGCTCGCACAGCTCGTGTTTTGTTTAGCTGCGAGCTTGAGCAGTCCTGCTCACAGGGCTCTCTTAGCCAGCTACATGTGCACGCATATCAACTAACAGTTTCATCAATCCACCCTCGCTTTGACCCATTGACCAGATGTTTCACCTATCTTTATATTATTATGTATTCTTATGTCTAACCTCCAGTGTACATCTCAGACACATTCCTAAACATCTGATGGCGCACCTGTGCCTGCAGTTGCCAACTGCTCATCAAGGAGTCACCAAGCAGCAATCAATTTGATTTGGTTTGCGATGCAAAGTTTTTTAGTGCGGGAAAAAAACTGAAATACAAACTGGTTTATTTTTCAGAAAGCTTTTGATTAACTATTGAACAACAGAAACAATTTATCACAGGGTTAAAAACTTATTGGAAATGAAAAAAAGATTATGAAAAAACTACTTTTCACGGCAATTGAGTAAAGGTTAAACAGATCAACTTGAGTAGACATGGGAGCCGATTAGCAATTGGGTTAAAGTGCGCTTGAGCTGAAGGGGCCAAAAATTAACGCAATCAAAATTGATTATAGCAGATCCACTTAAGTAAGCAGACCAAGTACCAGTGCAGGTACCAGCTTACAGTGGGCTTGAGCTGAATGCCATGGCAAGACAGCAGTCAGAGAAGCAAAAAACTGTTGAGTATTGTAGCGCAAAAAGGTGAACAAAACTTGAATAAACAATATAAAAACCACCGACACGAATATCTATGTTTTCTCTGATAAATTGAAAATCTTACGAGGCATATAAAAATTAAAAAAAGCATGGAAAGTTGTTGTTACATACCGGACATACCGGAAACATACCGGAAAAATTATATAGATTGTAAAGCATCAGATCGGTCAAATCTGGAGAGGCACTGCACACAATAAAACAATTGGGCTGCAGGTACAGGAAAAGTTCGGCTGCTTGGGTAAACTGGAGCAGTGCTTCTGCAAGAAAGATAGTGTGTCAAAATAAAAAACAGCTATATAAAAAACTAAAGAAACTAAAAAATATCTAAAAAACAAACAAACAAGCATATATGTTTCAAATATTATACACTCAGCAACTTTAAAAGTTTCCACCACGAAACCAGTGGCCAAAATTGTCTCAGATCTCAGCCCCAAAATAACGAAATTCATCGCAGCTGAGGCAGGTGAGGAGAGAACGAAGAGTCATGACTAGAGGCTAGATTGAAGCTGCCAACTTTGAAGATGTCAGTTCTCAGTCCCCATGAACTGGTTTCGGTGTGAAAACTCTTACACGTTGCTGAGTGTATGCTGGTATAAGTGTCTCAGAAACCGTTAAACAATGTTATCGAGCAGCCTCTAAGCATTCCGAGCTCTTTCTGGATAGAAGCTAACAAGGCTTGAAAGCTGGTCAACTTTCTGCGGAACAACGTGATACAGGCCGCCTTTCACCTGAACCGGGTTTTTGTGCAAGTGGCCGCTCACCTTGGTCATGATGGTAATCAGGTCGAGCTCACGGAAGTACTTCTCGATGAACTCGCAAACAGTCTGCACGTACCGCGAGCCCGAGTCGATGTTTCTAAAAGCGGCTGAGCCTGGAGTGGTGGCGTAGCAGAGCAGAAAATCGCCCTCTGCAGGGCGGATTGCGGAGTTGAACACCGGAGCGCCTGCCTCATCCGTTTGCTCACGAGAGCTCCGAGCAACAGCTTGGTCGCGACCGCTGCCGCGACAGGCCTGGATGAAGAACACCTTCGGCTTTCCTTCAAGGCTGCCGCAGACAGAGCTCTGTGATGCGATGGTAGTGGCGGTGAAGTCTTTGGTATTAGAAACTACTAACAGCTTTGTCTATACTTTTGCAGAGACGAAAAACAGGCTAAACATTACTCTCGTTTCAATATCATTGGTTTCTACTCTTAGGAATTCTTCGAAACTTTTATATCCCTGTTCTTGCTCATATATGCTCATAAAATAATAAACATGGTATTGTTAGCTATAGTTAGGCTCACCTTGAACTTTTCCGTCAGGTTTCGAATTTCGCAGGGCACGCCGTTCTTACCGTAGATGCAGTCGTGGCTGCCGTGCGCCATCAGGAAGCAGACAAAGCTGCCGTGATTGGCAAGGTCCGGTGATCTTTTGATCTCGTTGAGGAAATCGTCCACCTCCTCAGCAGTGAGGTCCTCTTTTATTCTGACGATGAAGCGCAGCCTCTCGAAAACCTGTTTCACTCGTTCAACATCACGATCCGAACCTTTACGCTCTTTGTGACTGAATGTGATGTCACTTCCGGACTCGTACTTGCTGATGTTGATGATCAGGCAGTAGCCTTGCGGGTCCGTCGCTGGATAGAAATCTCCCTCCACCCTGAAATGCAACAGACGCTCAATATGGTTTCATACTTTGACAGCACAAAACTATTTATGTATGAGCACCTTGACAATTGACGACAAACTACTTTGTCGCCCATGGCTCCTTTCGGGTTTCTAAAAGTATTTTAATTGATATACGAATAAATTCAATTTCACTGTCGAGTGACAAAATATGTGTAAGAAGTTTGCATTATAAATAGAAATGTTGACTCACACATCTGTTTCATCATCAATTGGTTCCTCGTCATAGGCATGTTCCGTGACAACTTTTTGCCTGAAATTGTAAAAAAAAGATTTGTACTCGTAGTTTCTCAGTTGTATGCTCTGCTGCTGTGTGTGCTGTAGCTGTGTGCTGTAGCTGTGTGTGTGCTGTAGCTGTGTGTGCTGTAGCTGTGTGCTGTAGCTGTGTGTGTGCTGTAGCTGTGTGTGCTGTAGCTGTGTGCTGTAGCTGTTTGCTGTAGCTGTGTGCGCTGTAGCTGTCTGCTGTAGCTGTGTGTGTGCTGTAGCTGTGTGTGCTGTAGCTGTGTGCTGTAGCTGTTTGCTGTAGCTGTGTGTGCTGTAGCTGTTTGCTGTAGCTGTGTGTGTGCTGTAGCTGTGTGCGCTGTAGCTGTCTGCTGTAGCTGTGTGTGTGCTGTAGCTGTGTGTGCTGTAGCTGTGTGCTGTAGCTGTTTGCTGTAGCTGTGTGCGCTGTAGCTGTCTGCTGTAGCTGTGTGCTGTAGCTGTGTGCTGTAGCTGTGTGTGCTGTAGCTGTGTGTGCTGTAGCTGTGTGCTGTAGCTGTGTGCTGTAGCTGTGTGTGCTGTAGCTGTGTGCTGTAGCTGTGTGCTGTAGCTGTGTGCTGTAGCTGTGTGCTGTAGCTGTGTGTGTGCTGTAGCTTTGTGCAGTAGCTGTGTGCTGTAGCTGTGTGTGCTGTAGCTGTGTGCTGTAGCTGTGTGTGCTGTAGCTGTGTGTGCTGTAGCTGTGTGTGCTGTAGCTGTGTGCTGTAGCTGTGTGTGCTGTAGCTGTGTGTGCTGTAGCTGTGTGCTGTAGCTGTGTGTGCTGTAGCTGTGTGCTGTAGCTGTGTGTACCAAAAAAACTCACGGCAGTTCCAGAAGCTCGTTAAAGTAAATCTTGCCGTCGTACCTAAATAGGCAGTGCGGAGTCTGAAGTCAGATGAATTTAGGTGAGAGCCCATGCTCTGTGCTTAATTCTGCTTTAAATAACAAATGTTTAGATTGACTACAAGATAAAGTCCATAATATTTTCTGTAATATTACAGAAAATCACAAAAAAACTCAACTGCCACAGCAAAACGCAATTGCTGGTGTCTCACAGCTCGCAGGCTGCTGAACATTAATATTCAACTGGCAATCTGCAGTCAAACTGCACTGCAAACTCCCTCAATGCAGCTTAGTCAGTGTCTGCTGCCCACTCAGAGAAACTGCAGTCAGCTGCTCACTATTCAATCATAAATTACAGCATAATGTTTACTAAAGTCAGAGAGACATTCTCAGTCGCCATGGAAACTCACCCACGCAGCAGCTCAGCCAGTTTGCATTTTCCGTACTTTGTGGCGAAATCCAGCGCAGTCCTGCCCTTAATGTCCTTCAGGCTCCAATCCGCCCCCGAGTCCAGCAGAACCCGACCGACTGCGGCGGCGGCGGCGGGGGGCGGCCAGCCGGCTGCCCGCACAAGGGGCGTGAATTCACAGCAATCACTGGCATTGGCGGAGGCTCCGGCAGCCAGCAGAGCGGAGGCTGCGGCAGAATTGCCAGCGTAGGCTGCATGGTGGAGGCAATTGTTAGCCCAAATATCCGCACAGGTGGGGTCACCCAGCAGCACTAGCTGCTCCCAGTGAGTCTCATTATCGCTCGAGCTGCTGAAAGATACCCTCATCAACGCGGTGCGACCCCATTTGTCAGGCAGGTCGCATCTGCCGCGGATTGCCGCTCGCCGCAGCCCTGCCGAGTCGCCCGCCTTGACCAGCCGCTGCAGTTCCTGTCGATCCGCCTCCTCCTGCAAAGGCGAGCGGGAAATTTGAGCACAGCTGCTCAGCTGCAGCCGCATCGGCACCGCAGATGTCACTTACCTGAGCTGTCAGGCCGGAGATCCTGCCACGTGCATCCACAATTAGCCGCATCTCCCTGCAACAGCAATAATGAGCAGTAAATTTGTAATTGGCGATTGTTGAACTACGATCGTCATTATATAATTTAAGGCTGTACCTTACAATTTTTGTCATAAATAAAGTAAACAGTCAAAATTCCAAATTATCTGAGCTGCTCACAGATGGAGTTTCCAAGAGGACTGCAGCAGCTCTGCAACAATCAGCATCGGCGAGAGCGCATCCGACTTCTCACACGCAGCTCATTTTCCATTTCTGCAGCATGAGTTTCCTTCCATCTCATAATGTCTTACAAAGCATTCACACACAGCCTCCCAGTTCTCCATCTGCAGCTCAACCCACACACTCTCACTGCACACCGAGGCCCTACAGCTTCCATTCTCGACTGAGATCAACCGGCACCCCATTGGCTGGGAAGCAGGCAGCCAATCACAGCTCTCGCTTATCAAGCAGCAAACTGCTCACTCACCGCTTGATGTAGCTGGCCAGCTCTGAGTGGCCGCTGAGCCTCGCCAGTGCGGACGCCGTCCAATCTTCGAGATCTTTCAGTCCGAGCAGCCGCGACCTCTTCAAGTTTCCGTGCTGTCTGCATTCATTGAACCTCTTCTGCCTGAGCAGGTGCAGCAGGTGCTTGGCGCATTTCCAGCTTCCAGTCCGCGCCGCCTCCATCAGCGGAGTGGCGCCGTTGTCGTTCCGCAGCCACTTCGCATCGAACGACAGCAGCGTCAGCAGCCGCAGGTGGTCTCGCCGGGCTGCCAGGTGCGCAGCCGTGTCGCCGTTCGCGTCAGCCGCCCTGGGGTTCGCGCCCAGCTCAAATAAGTACAAGATGCACTTTTCAGTGTGCACGGGAGTCTCCGGAGCGTCGGCCACCAGCATGAGGACGGTTCGACGAGCTGCATCAGCGCTGGTGACCAGCTGGCGCGTTGCCAGCCGCCGGATCTGTCCGAATTCACCTCGGATGACGTCGTGAGCGAGAGTCTGGAGATCGGCTGGTGAGTCTCCGACGCTTGTCCGGTTGCTGGGGTCCGGCTGAGTGAGTTCCTGCAACTGCAATTGAGACACCCAAGCTGCACATTCAAACATGTAAGTGAGTTCCTGCAACTGCAATTGAGACACCCAAGCTGCACATTCAAACATGTGAGTGAGTTCCTGCAAATGCAATCGAAGCCTACAATAAGTCATATGTTTCAATTTGCTTAACTAACTTTACTCACCTTTTCGTCAGGAAATGGTGTTGGCCTTCTCTCTGCCATGGCTGCAAGCTCAATCTTAGGTGTCTCAGCTCAGCCCGAGAGTCCGGCAGGGCAGCGGCCGCCTCTGCAGCAGATTTTATTGGCCCTGGAGCAGCTGCAGTGAATTCCTTCTCACCCTGCCTGCTCAGATTGCGGCTGCTTTTGCTGGCTTGTGCGGCCGCCTCTGCTCAGGTTTCTGCCTCTTCCATTGGCTCTGAGGGAACAGCAGAACTGCTGCAATATCTGCGTATGGCTACTTAAAGCAGTGTGTGACTGTGGATTTTCCATCAGTTTAAAAAGAGTGAATAGGAATAATAGCGTTATTTGTGAACAAACTCAGTGTTATCGATCGTGAGCTTCTAGCTAAAATATACTTTGTTGCGCTGATGCTAGATCAGTGCTAATATAAACAGCTTGGGCATACTAAGCTCCGGGTTGCAGTAGATGAGCTTGTCTCGCTGAACGCATTCTGCTGAGGAAGGCCCCTGTTTCACCGGACACACTTGGCCAGCATCTGTTGAGAGGCGCCACGACGGTAGACAGGTTGGGTCAGCATGTGTCAGCCGTACTGTGTCAGCATGTCAAAGAATGAGCGCGGCTGACTGACTGTTCTATATGCTCTTATTTAACTGTTGCATATACGACGCACGCTAATTTTAATCAGTTAATTTGTGTTATGCATTACAGTGCTTATGTCTTATGTGCTTGACTTGAGTGCTCTTAATAAGCCCCGACTAAAAGAGAAAGAAAGAACAAGTCGCGGCTGCAGAATAAAATATAAAGTACGCTGGTAACTCGCTTCAATTAAACATCACGGACTTCGACTTTAACTTACCTCGTTGATCTAGAAGAGTCTATCGAGACTGGAATTATTGTCTTACAAGAAGCAGAAGACATAACAATGGCGACAAGTAGAAAAATTGAAGAGTTTGACGTGGCTAAACCGGATCAATGAAAGCCTACGAAGAGCGACTAGAGCAATTTATCGTCGTGAATGAAGTGACCGAGGCACAAAAACGAACGAGCTTGATCACAGTGATAGGCAATGACTGTTATCAATTACTACGCAACCTGCTATCGCCTAAGAAGCCAAAGGATGTGGCGTACGACGAACAAGTGAAGACGCTGAGGGAACACTTCAACCCGAAGCCTAAGATGTTTGTCGAGCGGTACAACTCCCACAGCAGAGTCCAACACAAAGGAGAAACAGTGAGTGACTTTGTTGCAAGTCTGCGGAGGTTGGAGGCCACGTGTGGTTTTGACAAGTTCCTGGAGGAGGCATGAGAGACAGGTTCGTCGTTGGCCTCAGGAACAGGCTCATCCAGCACCGATTGGTACAAGAAGAGACACTGACCCTGTCGGGTGCACTAACGCTAGCGACTGCGATGGAAGCAGCAGAGTGAGGAGTCGTGAGTCGAGTACTCACCTCGACCACAGGAGACGGTTATAGGGTCAATTTCTTGAAAGAAACTAACAAGCAATCAACTGCAGCGAACATTGGAAAAGCAGCCGCGCCCAAGATAGATGTTTCCGCTGTAACGCGAAGGATCATTGGGCAAGGAGCTGTCCGAGTGCGGCCGAGTAGGACACCTTAGAGATGCATGCCGTACAAAGGACAAGGCAAAAGAGTCTGGAAGTGGCAGGTCAAAGTGATTCAACTCTTCAAAACGTGGGAAGTCCGGTAAGGTGCATTACGCACGGAATTTCGACAGTAAGTCAGAAAGTGAGGGTTCGGACTGCAGTGGTCGAGACGAGCATTCCGAGATCAGGACTGTTTGCTACAGGAATGGCTGGCTTTAGTGGTTCAGCACCGTATATGTGCGAGTTAAATATAAATGGGCATTTTGTAAACTCCCAACTTTGACAAGACCCTTATTAGCAAAAATACTGGCAAGAAAATTGGCCTAAGCTGGTCTAAATCTAATGTTAGACTGTCAAGCTACACAGATCATCTCATACCAGTTCTGGGCGAAACTGCTGCTACCTTAACTAACTAGCACACACAACTGCAGAACATACAATTAGATCACACACAGCTACAGCACACAGCTACAGCACACAGCTACAGCACACAGCTACAGCACACAGCTACAGCACACACAGCTACAGCACACACAGCTACAGCACAAAGCTACAGCACACACACAGCTACAGCAAACAGCTACAGCACACAGCTACAGCACACAGCTACAGCACACAGCTACAGCACACAGCTACAGCACACAGCTACAGCACACAGCTACAGCACACAGCTACAGCACACAGCTACAGCACACAGCTACAGCACACAGCTACAGCACACACAGCTACAGCACACACAGCTACAGCACAAAGCTACAGCACACACACAGCTACAGCAAACAGCTACAGCACACAGCTACAGCACACAGCTACAGCACACAGCTACAGCACACACAGCTACAGCACACATCAACAGCACACAGGTTACAAAGGCTCGTAGAATGATTACAGCAGCTGATGGCAAATAGCAAAAAGCTTGAGTACCGTTTGGCATTTGAGCAGCTTCACTGCTTGAAGGTGGAAAGAGATTAAAACAGTGACAGGAAGAGAAAACAGAGGCGGTAACGACTGCGGTGCAGATAAACAAGTTTAAAAATGAGAAAAGTTCATTAGTGCATCTGTCACTCAGCGCAGGGGCATTGAAGCAGTCCCAGCCTGTGTGTGCAGCATATTCATAAACAGTTCTGGGATAAATAGTGTGAGAATCAAGAGAACTCGAGACACGAAAGTTGCATAAATTTGGTCTGAAATTTGAGCGGGCTGTAAATGTTTTAAAACAATTCCAAATTGTATTCAGATTTGCCAGAAATTTTCACTGTGCAAGAAATCCTCAGTAATTGATTACAAGGCCTTGAAAATATTTCAACACGGTCTCTGAATGCGACATTTTAGAGATGGGAATTAGTTCTAAGTAAAATCAGCCAGTCACAGAAAGTTTAATAAAACTTCACCGTGTTATATAACTGCCTAAAGTACAAAACACCAAAATAAAAGTGCATGCGCTGGTATCAAAACACTCGTTAAAATGGAAGAATCGAAACGCAAACTGAAGCATGCATATCATTATATGTAGGGATGAAATTAGGGAAGATTCAAAAAACAAGAATTGTAAGCTAGACTGCCATCGTCTGTGCGGATCGTCTCTCCCTGCGGTCTCTGGCGGTGCATCGGCTGTAGAAATACCTCAGCTCCGCGGGCACGCCATCCGGCAGGGCCGTGGCGCCCCTCCTGTCAAGATGCTGGAACAGCTCACATTAGCTTCTGGCATTGGCGATTCCGAGCAGCTCTGGCGCCATGATGTTCAGAGTGCCTTTTAGTGTCCTTGGGAGTTGCTGAGATGCCAATTAGCTCAATGGGAAGTTGCTGAGATGCCAATTAGCTCAATGGGAAGTTGCTGAGATGCCATGGCTCAATGGGGAGTCGCTGAGATTCCATGGCTCAATGGGGAGTCGCTGAGATGCCATGGCTCAATGGGGAGTCGCTGAGATTCCATGGCTCAATGGGGAGTCGCTGAGATGCCATGGCTCAATGGAGAGTCGCTGAGATTCCATGGCTCAATGGGGAGTCGCTGAGATGCCATGGCTCAATGGGGAGTCGCTGAGATGCCATGGCTCAGTAAGGAGTTACTATAAGGATTCAATTTTATATGCATGTAGGCTTTAGGGACTATCGTAGGAACTATTAGGAATAGGACTTAGGATTTAGGAAATTAGGGAATTGCATTGTTATCAGAGCGTGGTGGAGTGTAGCAGTTGTGGACAGCTGCACTCTTACAAAAAGCCACAAGGGCTTGATGACGGCATTGCAAAGGGCGATTGCAGGCCGCCCTAAAAGTCTGCTTCCACTTTAGAGGGGTTGTATGCCTTTATGTGGGGAGGGGTTCAATTACATTTTTTAACAGAGGCATTTCAGAAATCGCACGAGAAAGGGGAACCGTGAGAATCGGCCGGAATTGCGCGGTGGCTGGAAGACGTGGGAAATGATAACGCAGACAGTTTCACAGGGACTTCATCGGGGAAATTTACTATAAATAAGCGAGGGGTTAAATGTCTAAAACTTTACCTTTTCTCACTCTCTTTTCACTCTCTTTTTACACGCCTTGTATTAACTCTTGGATTGCTTAAAATAGTTTGTAAATCACGACGACCGCTTCTGCAGACACCTGTGACCGGAGGGTAAGACTGAGCACTGCCATGACTATAGATTTATGAATAGTAGCGTATCGGTCTCAGACCAAGTAGATAGGCGTAATTTATTTATATATATATAATAATAGATGAATAGGAGTATTTGAGTAGCTAAATTATACCGTAGTGTCTCAGACTTATTCTCCCTGCTTGTAGCTCGCTTATTTGCTTATTTACTTATTTATATAAACATTAAAAATGCAGTAGTAAATATAATTTTACGGTTGATCATTAAATAACATCCAAGCATATTCTACCTCGTTTGAGTTTCTATTAATCATACGTAAGGTTCTTAGTTTGCGGCCAACTAGGAAACTTATAGTTACTGAGATGCCATGGATAAATGGGGGGAGTTGCTGAGATGCCATGGCTCAATGGGGGGAGTTGCTGAGATGCCATGGCTCAATTGGGGGAGTTGCTGAGATGCCATGGCTCAATGGGGGGAGTTGCTGAGATGCCATGGCTCAATGGGGGCAGTTGCTGAGATGCCATGGCTCAATGGGGGCAGTTGCTGAGATGCCATGGCTCAATGGGGGCAGTTGCTGAGATGCCATGGCTCAATAGGGAGTTGCTGAGATGCCATGGCTCAATAGGGAGTTGCTGAGATGCCATGGCTCAATGGGGGGAGTTGCTGAGATGCCATGGCTCAATGGGGGGAGTTGCTGAGATGCCATGGCTCAATGGGGGCAGTTGCTGAGATGCCATGGCTCAATGGGGGCAGTTGCTGAGATGCCATGGCTCAATGGGGGCAGTTGCTGAGATGCCATGGCTCAATGGGGGCAGTTGCTGAGATGCCATGGCTCAATAGGGAGTTGCTGAGATGCCATGGCTCAATGGGGGCAGTTGCTGAGATGCCATGGCTCAATAGGGAGTTGCTGAGATGCCATGGCTCAATAGGGAGTTGCTGAGATGCCATGCCTCAATAGGGAGTGTCTGAGATGCCATGGCTCAATAGGAAGGTCTGAGGTCAGACAGCTCAGAAACCAAATTAGGACTAGCGATGCTCAGACTATGAAAAAGATCGGATGCTCAGAAATGACACTGGCACTGTCTCTAAAGCACTGTTTTAAGAGCTATGGGAGAGCTGACAGTATGCGGAGCCTCGCTTTAAATGCAGGATTTCTATAGCTGGCAATGGATGCAGCTGATGGGTTTTATCCCAGGCCAATCCAGCTGTGACGGGCCTTCTGCTCATCTGTCAGCAAATGAGTCTCAGCTCGATCTGGCTCTGGCAGGCAGCGAAGCGAAGCAGCTCTGCTAAAGTCAATCCAATCAGTTTTCCCGAGCTAGATTCTGCCTGCAGCCTCGCGTCCATTGTAAAAATATTTTTAGTCAGTTGCTTCATTTGAATCTGTTTGAGAATAGAATTTCTCATGCGGTACTCTCACAACTCCTGGGGTTCTTTCAGCACTTGCACCGTTCCTGAAGTGCTCTGGACGCGCCACCAGCAGATCGGCTGGTTTTCGCGGGATGGGCGGCGACGCCTCCCCGCTGCTGCATCCGGGTGCCCGGAACCACCGGCAGTTGATGAGTTGTTCTCTCGCTTCTGAGCACACGTAGCTTTGCTGTCGCAATTATCGGATTACTAGAATGCAAGTATGTACTGAAAGCCTTCGAGACTCAACGGTGCTTTCGAATTCAATACTGTAGAATGCTTGGCTTGCTCTCAAAGGCCTTCGGATAAGTTGTCTCAAGACCGTCTGATATAGTTATACGTTGCGCCTGGCGTTCTCCATTGGTTCGTAGCACCTCAACAAGATTTGATGCACCCATTTCTCTAGCTCAGATCTCGGCGCGCTGCCGAGCTGCATCCAGATCGATTCCGTTCAAGTGAGCACTTTTCTGCATCCTGGCTGCAAAGACAGCTTCTCAAACAACATCAGCATACAGATAACTGATCAAAGCCCTTGTGGCGATTTTGCGCCCGAGGCTATAATGAATATATTTGAAATCCATCATCTTAGCAAAAAAGAGCTCAATCCGGAAAACACCAGACGCTGTGTCGGAACACAGGTTTCTATGCGCACAGGGCAGCCTTTTGAAACAAACTGGCAGAACAAGCACACAAACAAAAAACTCTCAACAAAAACACAGTAAAGTCAATTGGTCATGCGGTCTGGGTCCGTTAGATGATGCGCTGCAGTGCAAGCGAGCAGACAAAGTCCGTCTCGCCAGCAATCTCACCGCAGGCAGTCAGCGTATCGAGTTTGCACGTTACAGGTTCCCGCCTAAATGAAGTCTGAAAGACGATCAGATTAGAAGATAATCAGGACATCCTCTAGAGACTGGGGGACAGTAGCTCTCGGCCCAGATTACGAGTCTGACTTTTTCTACAAAAATAAGTAAAATACAGAGAGTAGAACAAAAATAAGGTATAATGAGCGACAACACTTACTAAAAATTGCACTGGGTACATTTCAGAAACAACTGTGTGGCATACAGTTCAGACTCTGTTCATTAAATAAGTTGAAGAGTAAAAAGGAGAATCAGGGCTTCCGTTGAAACTCGTAGGTTATTAAGTTCACTTATACAAAATCGCCACAATAATTGTCATCAAGTTAAACCAATAAACACAAGCCATAGCATATTATTAACTCTTTTCTCCACTTCATTCGCACTCAGCGGCGGACAAAGAAGTCGCCGCTGCTGGCGCTGCTGAGCGCGACCGGGACTGCAGCGAACTCCAGCAGGTGGCACAGGCGCTGCTGCTGGCTGAAGATCACCGCCTGGCAACCGGAGCGGCACCGGTACAGGCACTCGGGCAGCCCGGCACACTGCAATGTTCTGAAGGCGGGCGCATCCGGGACGCTCAGCTCAACGAAGGTCCGGTTGCCGGGGACGAACACGTTCCGGTCTGCAGATGTAGAATGGGGCCAGTTGCATTAATGCCAAGCCTTTCTACATCATAGAAAGCAAGCCTCTCTACGGCTCGTAAAGAGCAATTTGTACTTTAACCTACTTGTGCAAGCGGCTTCCGCACTGCCCGTGTAGCTCAGCCGGAGCACCCAGTTTTGGTAGCCGCCTCCGCAGTTCTGGCTCAGATTTCCACTGCAAGCATGGGTGCAGTCCGAGTCTGAAGCAGCGCCCTGCGACCCGTACGAGTTGCCGCAGAAGCACCAGTATCCGGCCTGCAGAGCAGCGAACTCAAAACTGCCCAGAGCGCAGACGCTGCCGCACAGCTCGTGAGTCATCATCCAGTAGCTGCCGACATATGCGCCACCGCCATCGTTTATCGACATCAAACTGGAGCTGCCAATTTGTGTGAGGCCGAGGTGCTTCATGTCACCGACGTCTCTCGCGCCATTCGCGCCGTCAACGAAGCAGCCGAGGTCCGAGATCTGGAACTGACGGCAGAGAGCGGCGCAGATCAGGCAGCTCAGGATCTGAGCGCAGAAGCAGATCCTGTACAGAGCCGGCATGGTAGGCTGATTTACAGTGCGATTTTCAGAGAAAATTGGACTCTTAGAGTAGAGAATGGATTCATCAAAGCTATTTGAAGTGGCATTATAATTGCTAACACAGAGACAATGGGCTTTCAATACAGAACCCGCGACGGGTTTGCACAGCTGCGCTGATTGGAATCCGTGGGCTGCTGCCATTGCGTTAAATCCCACAGCTGCATCGTCTGTTTAATTTATTTTAACTGTAGCACTGAATTCCTAGGCTTTTCGAATACAGCTGCACGCGCTCAAGGCCACAACGTTCGCTCCGTTGCCCTGCCGCTGTTGGCCACTGCAGCAGTGACGCGGATCTGCACCGTCTTGGCCACTTGGACGTCGCGGCATTCACTTGCACAAGGTGCAATTAATTTAATTGCGCTAAAACAGCTAACAATGTCAAATTCATCACTTACTTGTCCTCAGTTGTGTTTAGTGAGCCCTGCAGATTCATGTAGGATCTGGCTGGTCCCCTTCGGGATGGCATCGAAGGCACCCAACTTGTTGCTGACTTGAATATAGCGGCATTTTCGCACCTGCTGCTCAAACAGCTGTCGGTTATTGCTGGCTGAGGGAGGGGTAGCTCTGCAATTCCGCTGTTGCTGCAACTGTGTCCGGCATGTCAGGTCGGGTGAGGCGGAAGCAGTAACGGATGCCATTCAGCAGCAATTCAGGGTCATGGATCGTCAGTCATCAGTTGTCAGACGGGCCTGCTGCGCTGTAGTTTGAGTACCCCAGCCGGGACGCAATTTAGTTTAATGACGTGCTGATTTAGCGCTGGTGCGCTCGTAGCAGGAGAAGCAGACATACCGGAACCTGCGGTCGCGCTAAATGCAGCCGTTGTGGTTGTTGGACTTCACGCCCCCAGCTGTCCCCCTTCCGTATCGTCGGCCCAATCTGAGCTTTGAGTTGGTCCACTGCAGGTTGCTGATTGCAGGTTTGCGTCGCTGATTAACTTGGACTTGGATTTTTTTATCATCAGTTGGTTAGTACAGTATTACACTCGTAATGCGCCGATAGCAATATTCGCTCGTAAATCCAATGGGATCAAGAGATTTACATCAGTGGACAGAATTTGATGGGTTTGTAACCTGGGTTTTGGCTTTAAAAGCATTTGCTATTCCTCTACATGTAAGAGTATTGATAATTGATTTCACCTGCCCTAATAGACAGATGTGCAACCGACAGCTCAGCCGCAGCTATTGTGCGGTGCATCTGAAGGCCGCGTACGGCTGTTCGGGGTTGCCACACACACCCTCAATTACTTCAGGTAGAGTTTAGATTCCTCAGGTAGGGTTCAGATTCCTCAGGTAGGGTTCAGATTCCTCAGGTAGGGTTCAGATTCCTCAGGTAGGGTTCAGATTCCTCAGGTAGGGTTCAGATTCCTCAGGTAGGGTTCAGATTCCTCAGGTAGGGTTCAGATTCCTCAGGTAGGGTTCAGATTCCTCAGGTAGGGTTCAGATTCTTCAGGTAGGGTTTGGATTCTTCAGGTAGGGTTTGGATTCTTCAGGTAGGGTTCAGATTCCTCAGGTAGGGTTCAGATTCTTCAGGTAGGGTTTGGATTCTTCAGGTAGGGTTCAGATTGTATGAAATTCCATGGCTCAATGTTCATTTGTGACTGCTAAAAGCTCGTTAAATGCATTGCAGGCCCTGCAGCTTCAGACCTGATAGCTTGGAATGCATTTTATTACCAAATATGTATATGGGATATCATGCTCGCTTCTTTGTTGCATCAGCTGCTTCCCTTTCTTACAGTCTCTCTTCCTCTCTCCCTTTCTCTCTCCCTCCTCTCCCTCTCTCCCTCCTCTCCCTCTCTCCCTCCTCTCCCTCTCTCCCTCCTCTCCCTCTCTCCCTCCTCTCCCTCCTCTCCCTCCTCTCCCTCTCTCCCTCCTCTCCCTCTCTTCCTCCTCTCCCTCTCTCCCTCCTCTCCCTCCTCTCCCTCCTCTCCCTCTCTCCCTCCTCTCCCTCTCTCCCTCCTCTCCCTCTCTCCCTCCTCTCCCTCCTCTCCCTCCTCTCCCTCTCTCCCTCCTCTCCCTCTCTTCCTCCTCTCCCTCTCTCCCTCCTCTCCCTCCTCTCCCTCTCTCCCTCCTCTCCCTCTCTTCCTCCTCTCCCTCTCTTCCTCCTCTCCCTCTCTCCCTCCTCTCCCTCTCTCCCTCCTCTCCCTCCTCTCCCTCTCTCCCTCTCTCCCTCCTCTCCCTCCTCTCCCTCCTCTCCCTCTCTCCCTCCTCTCCCTCTCTTCCTCCTCTCCCTCTCTTCCTCCTCTCCCTCTCTCCCTCCTCTCCCTCTCTTCCTCCTCTCCCTCTCTTCCTCCTCTCCCTCTCTTCCTCCTCTCCCTCTCTTCCTCCTCTCCCTCTCTTCCTCCTCTCCCTCTCTTCCTCCTCTCCCTCTCTTCCTCCTCTCCCTCTCTTTCTCTTCTCCCTCCTCTCCTCTCTCCCTCCTCTCCCTCTCTTCCTCCTCTCCCTCTCTTTCTCTTCTCCCTCCTCTCCCTCTCTCCCTCCTCTCCCTCTCTTCCTCCTCTCCCAATTAGGGACAGAATTTACCTTGATTTTGCTCCCAACTAGCTCGTATATAGATAGACTGTAAAAAATTAACCCGCAGTGACACGCACTAATCCAACGAAAACCATCACTGACCTAATCCAAGTGTCGATCAGTGACCCGCTTAATGGCAAGTGATCTTCACTGACCCGAACTAATCCAAGTGGCCTTCAGTAACAGGCATTAATCCAAGTGGCCGTTAGTGAACTGCACTAATCCAATTGACCATCAGTGACCCGAACTAATCCAAGTGACCACTACACAGATCTGGAGGCCGGACAGAATTACCTGAAATTTGCTCCCCACTACACAGATCTGGAGGCCGGACAGAATTACCTGAAATTTGCTCCCCACTACACAGATCTGGAGGCCGGACAGAATTACCTGAAATTTGCTCCCCACTACACAGATCTGGAGGCCGGACAGAATTACCTGAAATTTGCTCCCCACTACACAGATCTGGAGGCCGGACAGAATTACCTGAAATTTGCTCCCCACTACACAGATCTGGAGGCCGGACAGAATTACCTGAAATTTGCTCCCCACTACAGAAATAGACTAAAGAAAAGTATTCCATGTGACCTTATGTGACCCGCATTAATCCAAGTGACCTTCAGTGACCCGCACTAATCCAAGTGGCCTTCAGTGACCCGCACTAATCCAAGTGAACATTAGTGACTAGCACTAATGCAAGTGACTATCACTGACCCGCACTAATCCAAGTGACTATCACTGACCCGCACTAATCCAAGTGACTATCACTGACCCGCACTAATCCAAGTGACTATCACTGACCCGCACTAATTCAAGTGGCCTTCAGTGAGCCGCCATTCCTTCCCCGATACAGTTACATGAAGTACCGTTTTTTAGGTATCCAAACCATAAAGTTTGTTTTAAGCATTACGAGTAGAACTTATATACGAATACAAAAAAATGCTATAAGAACTATAGATGCCTAGCTAGGCCAGGCTGTCTCACCGGCCTCTGTATATCTTAGCAGCCTTGGCTGTCCTATACTTAAAACAAAGAGCCAGGCCCAACTCAGCATTTTCCCTCAAACACACAGAGCTCTTGGAACCGTTATAATCTTCATCTAACTGACTCACCGGCCTCTGTAAATCTCGGCAGCTTAGACCTCCTATACTTAGAACGAAGTAGGCTCTAAGTCTGCTTTTTCACTCAAACATAAAGGGAAAGTCTTGGGGCCGCTAAAACCTCTTCATCTAAGAGACTCACCCGCCTCAGTCAGTCAGTCAGTCAGTCAGTCAGTCAGTCAGTCAGTCAGTCAGTCAGTCAGTCAGTCAGTCAGTCAGTCAGTCAGTCAGTCAGTCAGTCAGTCAGTCAGTCAGTCAGTCAGTCAGTCAGTCAGTCAGTCAGTCAGTCAGTCAGTCAGTCAGTCAGTCAGTCAGTCAGTCAGTCAGTCAGTCAGTCAGTCAGTCAGTCAGTCAGTCAGTCAGTCAGTCAGTCAGTCAGTCAGTCAGTCAGTCAGTCAGTCAGTCAGTCAGTCAGTCAGTCAGTCAGTCAGTCAGTCAGTCAGTCAGTCAGTCAGTCAGTCAGTCAGTCAGTCAGTCAGTCAGTCAGTCAGTCAGTCAGTCAGTCAGTCAGTCAGTCAGTCAGTCAGTCAGTCAGTCAGTCAGTCAGTCAGTCAGTCAGTCAGTCAGTCAGTCAGTCAGTCAGTCAGTCAGTCAGTCAGTCAGTCAGTCAGTCAGTCAGTCAGTCAGTCAGTCAGTCAGTCAGTCAGTCAGTCAGTCAGTCAGTCGGTCAGTCAGTCAGTCAGTCAGTCAGTCAGTCAGTCAGTCAGTCAGTCAGTCAGTCAGTCAGTCAGTCAGTCAGTCAGTCAGTCAGAAAGAAGCGGAGAGAAGCTGGGATATCAAAAAGAAGGGGAGAGAAGTGGAGAAAAGCTGGGATATCAGAGAGAAGCGGAGAGAAGCTAGGATATCAGAGGGATGATGGCGCCAAGCTGGGAAGCTGAGAAATTGATGCACATAAAATACGTTAGAAGGCAAAGGTGCGAAAGAACGATTGGGCGCAAGGCCGTAGCCAGCGTATTTTTATCAAACACAGAATTGATGCAATATCAGATATCAGAAAGAAGCGGAGAGAAACTGTTATTATCAGAGAGAAGCGGAAAGAAGCTGGGATTATCAGAAAGAAGCGGAGAAAAGCTGGGATTATCAGAAAGAAGCGGAGAAAAGCTGGGATTATCAGAGGGAAGTTGAGAGAAGCTGAGATTATCAGAAAGAAGCGGAGAGAAGCTGGGATTATCACAGAGAAGCGGAGAGAAGCTGGGATTATCAGAGAGAAGCGGAGAGAAGCTGGGATTATCAGAAAGAAGCGGAGAAAAGCTGGGATTATCAGAAAGAAGCGGAGAAAAGCTGGGATTCTCAGAAAGAAGCGGAGAAAAGCTGAGATTATCAGAAAGAAGCGGAGAGAAGCTGGGATTATCACAGAGAAGCGGAGAGAAGCTGGGATTATCAGAGAGAAGCGGAGAGAAGCTGGGAAGTTGAGAAATTAATGCATACAAAATACGTTAGAAGGTTATAAGTTATATATTCTTACAACCTGTTAAAACCCACGGATTTTGAACCCTGTGGCGGCCAGGCTGTACGCGACCGGCAGCACCAGTGCAGCCATACTGGAAACCCCCCAACCTCTGTCTAGCTGAGGTGGGGTGGGTGCGCACCAAGCTAGCCGGCTCGCTAAGCCGGGGGGGGGGGGGTTGGCGTAGCCTATCACACGCCACGCCACCTTTTCGCACCTCCCTACTAGGCCCCTCAATCTCGCGCTGTTTGTAAATATTAATATACGCGCAAAGCAGCACAAAATATTCGCTGCCAAATAAATATTATTGAATTAATTAAGGCCCTCCGCCTCATTGGTGCCCATGCAGCTTGACACCCATGCAGCGTGGAATGCTGGGCCTACGTGGTCGGCCCTGTGCGGTCCTGGCAGCCAACCGCCTTGGCCGACTTGGCAGCCCAGCAGCACCGCAGCCCAGCAACCACAGCAGTAGCAGCAACAATCAGCCCAGTCAGCCCGCCCCCTGGTAGCTCCGGGGTCTCGCCTTTCGGGCCCCGTTTGGACCAACCACCGCCACACGCTGCAGCTCATTCTAGGTTAGCACCGCCGCTGCTTGCCTAACGTCCCCAGCCTCTGTGCAGGAGCCTCGACCCGGCTTACGGCCGGCAACTGACTGTCGCGATTGCCTCTGGTGTGGTCCGGCCGCGCCTGCTGCTTTCGGCGCCCACCTGATTTTGCTGGCAGTTTACCATCTAAGCTCCAAAAGGTTACTATTTTTCTCTCACAGTTTTTGTAAAGTAACATTTCTTTCCTGTTGTAATAATGATAATGGTCAGCATTGTAGTCCAAGTCACTACGTACTGATAAATTTCATTGCAGCATAAGCTGCTTTGTCCACAAGCTGTGCATGCAGTGCAGTTCCGTCGCTGGCTCCGGGACCTATACCTCTGCAGTCTGAATCGGTGGAGACTTGACGAGAGAGATCGATTTTAGTAATAATAAATGCCGCCAAAACATGCTGTAAGGTTTAACTGGAAAATCTGGAACGAGTTTGTTTGACATTGTTTTTTTCTTGTCTCTTTGACCCTTTTCAGTGAGTAAAATATCTGCACTTCAAAATGCATTCGTAAATTCAAAATCACTTGTGTCTTTAAGTGTTTACAACTGTGTAAAATTACTTTTCTGATAATAAATAAATTAACCGATATAAACACATTTTTTAAATTGATTTTAACATTTTTTAAATTGATTTTAACATTTTTTATTGATAAATTTGATTACGATATTTATTAAAACCAGAGCAAGCTATCGTATTAATCTTTGTGAAATTTTCATCTTAGAAAAAATATTGAATTATATATGATTTCGAGATTCGCACGAATATTATATGAAGGTGCTACAATCTGTAATAGATGGTCGCCTTTTGCAGTTGGTCACCAGTACGGGAAATTCTGACGTCGCCTGGGTCATAATGGCGACGTCGCCGCGCGTGACAAAATGGCTGGTTTGGCGACGTTATTTTGCGACGTGTTACGACGTCGAGGCGACGGCATTGCTTGTCTGAATTGGAAATATATAACTCAGTAACTTTGAGAATCGCCATCACAGAAGATTCCGTCTGTGGTCGCCACTTTTGAGAGTGGCAGGTAAAGTCTCTCAATCTTGCCAGCGATGCAACTAATTACACGTACATTGTGTAATAGCTATGCAACGTGGCAGACTTTACTTGGTAAAATTATTTTCGGTAAATTAGAGAATCAAAGCGTCGCAAAATATTAAAAATTGGTGTCTTGAAGAGTATAGGTTTTTTGGTGAAATAAAAATCGTTTAAAATTCAATTTAGTGTGAAACTGGTGGAAAAATAAGAACAGTTGGTAGGAAAGAGTTATTATTTTTTGAGATAACGACAGTCGTAAAACTTCGTGATGTCTTTGGTTGTTCCCTTATAAGTTTGAATGCGATCCGCGCCGCGCCGAACGCCAATTATTCTTTCTCTGGCCTGAGAGAGTGTTAGGAGAATTCGAGATCTAATTTCATCAATAAGTGTTCATTTCTTTCTATTTCTTCCCCAACAGACAGCAGGCATGTAAGTAGCCATATTTATTATTTTTAAGGTAAAATAGCTTTCCAGCTGTTTGATCTTTGACTTTGGTAATGTAAGGTTAAATAGCTTTCCAGCTGTTTAATCTTTAGTAATGTAATGTCAGATTTATTGTAAATAATAGAAATAGGCCTAAGTTTTCTATTACTATTAGGGTAGGCTTACAGACTCCAGTGAGATTTCAAAAGTTTGGAAATGGAATGTATTATATTAAGACATGCATCTGATAGATAGATGACAATAATCTAAATATACTAAATCTCTGAGGTTTGTATGCTTGTAGGGCCGGGCTTCTTGAAGTTTATGTTGATAAAATAGTTGCAATTTTGATAGGATCATAATTCCATCTCTAAAAAGGTTTTTGATGGTGCTGATTTCAAATTTGAGCTCTGTTTTTTGATAGCTTTAACCCAATTGGGCATTTCCGCCAAATAGGGACACAAATTGTGTCCAAGTGAGCAAAGAAAAAGAAAAATGTTGAAAGCAGGAAATCTAACTAGAATTTGTTATTAAATATCTTTTTTTATCTTGTAGAAGCACAAGAAATTTTCTTGTAACAATAAAAGTTGCCAATAAAAGTTATACTGATCTAAGAATAGGGGGTCCAGTGAGCCTGTTTTTGGCTTGTGCAGAAAGGAAAAATGGCAAAAAAGTGGTCTTCTTTCTGTGGCTATAACTTTTGAAATAAGTGACATACTGCAACGATCTTACATTTGTTGGAAAGTAGACAAGTAGATCTTTCAAACAACATATTGCTTGTGTGTGTAGTACATACGACAAGAAAGTTGCAGACTATGAAACATGGTATACATTTTTGTACATTTTTAAAACTGTGCCGAAATTGGAGAAAAATATGGGGTCAGGCAGCTCCAGTTTTCATTGAATGAGTGCAAAACTATCAAAAATGCATGCACATTGGATTGAGGGATCATTATGCAGACCATTTTGGCTGAAAAAATTTTCCCCAAAAAATGTACATGTACATGTACATCGAAAAATTCAAATGGCCATAACTTTTGAATGGAATGAGTCGACTCCCTAATTCTTTTTTCCACTTACTTCTGGTGACAAAAAGAACCTGTTACACCAAACAGGATGCTTCTAACCCTTGCCGCAGTGTGCTTACCAGAAATGGGCAAAATACATGTAAATCCCCATTAGAAACATGAAAATCGCACTTTTTTTAAAAATGGAAAGAGTCGACCGCGAGTTTTTTTCACCAAATGGTAGGGACATTGGTCATATATTTTGTCCTAAAAGCGATTTCCACTAGCCCTTGCCGCACTAGGTGAAAATTCTCAACATTGGTGCAGGCATACATGCAAATACATTACGGAGATAGGAAAATGTACAGCAAGGGGTTGAAAAGATGAAGGGGAATTGCTGCATGCACTTTTTTTGCAAAACAGTATAGTAGGGCCCACTGTACCCTCTATACAATATATACAGCTATATATATGTGGTCAAATGGCTTCATACAAATCTGTACATCTAATTCCATACATGGAACATGGGGGTCAAAAGGAAGGCTTCCGCTGGAAGGCTGCTGGATACTGACCCCAGCAAAGCTATCCCAGCAAGCGACCCCTAGCATTCGTCTGGTCAACGATGCTAACTTCCTTTCTAATAATTGTTCAGTAAGAAAACTGCTCAACTGATTGGTAAGTACAAGTCTTTATGCAGAAACATAGAAACTGTACATACATGATACATACAATGATATATGTACTATATACATTCCCCCTATGCCCCCCTTCCCTCTACCATGCGATGCAGTGCTGGGCCACAAAGTACTTTAAGAAGGACTTAAGCTACTCATCATCGTCATCGCTGTCTAGCACGTGGAGGTCATTGTTCATCCAATCAGGCCGTCGTTGGACATCATAGTGTCCCGCATCTCGTTGAGCAGGACCAGCAGGCACTTATTGACCACGTGCCGGTCCGTCATCAGGAAGTTGATGCGGACGAAGAGGTTGCGCTTCATCTCGCGCCTAGCCTCCGCGCCGTCTTCCCCCGGCTTCACGATGTTGCAATAGGCATCAACGAGACGGTCGATGGATGTATCCATCTCGCGGGCGTACATCTGAGCAGTGCCGCCCTCGACCTGTCGCAGCGTCAGCGCCACCGTGCCGTCGCCAGTGTCGGCCTGAGTGGGTGGGTGAGTGGGTAGGTGGGCGAGTGGGTGAGTGGGTGGGTGGGTGAGTGGGTAGGTGGGTGGGTGGGTGAGTGGGTGGGTGGGTGGGTGAGTGGGTAGGTGGGTAGGTGAGTGGGTAGGTGGGTGGGTGTCATTCTCACTACAATTAAAACTAACCTGCAGGACATTCCAGTGGTTGCCCTTCTTGCTAGTGGCGTCGGTCATCAGCGTCAGCGGCTGGTCAGTCCCGGCCGCGAGCAGGATGCTCTCCATGGCCTTCGCCTTGGCGAGACTGTTGCCCACGCCGTACGTGACCGCGCTGATCAGCGAGTCCGATGGCAGCTTGTCGACGATCTGCCACTCGCAGAGGTCCTCCACGACAGTCCTGACGGTGTCGCGGACGGCTTGTACAGGGACGTGGCACTTGAGCACCAGGTCCATGCACGTGGAGATGACCCTGTTGGTGTACTGTTGTCCACCGGTAGGGCGCGGCTCGCGCGTCTGGAGCACATGCGTCTGGCTGGCACGGATGTAGTCCTGGAGATACTGGATCTGTTAGGTGTTAGGAATAAAGGTTGGATTCGAAGTGGAAGTTGAATGAATGACACAGAATATTTCTTTTGTCTGTGTCTGTCTGTTTCTCTGTCTGTCTGTCTGTCTGTCTCTGTCTGTCTGTCTTAATAGCTACACATTATTTATATTCAATGCCTCTTACGCGACTGTTTGTGGTAGACAACATATCGTGCATCTGGCGCAGTTCGGCCTGAAGGTCGCGGATGCGCTGCGCCGCAGCAGCTTCTGCCCGGGCAACCTGGCGACGCTTCTGAGACTGCTTGGCATCACGCATGGCCAGCAGCACCTGGGTCTTGATCCGCGCATGCTGCCGAGCTGCTTGCAGTCGGTCCTGAAGACGCCGGACCCGCTGCACCCAGACCTTCCGCAGTGGGCGCCGAGAGACCTCGGCATGCAGCTTCCACACAGTCTGCTCTGAGCTTGCCAGCTGGGCCCGCAGGTCCGCCACAGACGTTCGGAGCCCAGCCTCTACGCCCCGTTGCTCCTCAGGGGACGTGGCAGCAGCAGCAGCAGCAGAAGAGGACGCTTGGCCGACTGGTGTGCAAGGAATGGGCAGCGCCTGGGTTGCAGTCGCCATCACTCCACCAGGACAGACGAAAGCAGCCTCCATGAAGCTGGACCAGGCACTCTTCTTGCCAGCAGCCTCCTCACGCACCCTTGACCGCTGCAGGTCCCGCGACTTCGCCTTCAGCTTCAGCACCACACGATGGAGAAGCCTGAGGCCGTCCGAGCTTGTCTCACTTGGCAAATCTATACACTCTGCCAAGGAGTCCCAGATCTCAGTGGTGGGCAACTTTGCGTCCATGGCGGTTTCCAGGGTGGCAAGCATGAGACCGTTAGTGACCCTGGTCTCCTGCCCTGCCTCAGTCCCCTTGGGCTTGGGCTCAGCCTGAAGCTCAGGCTCAGAATTAGGACTAGCCATGATGACCAGAAGCTATGCAAAGGCTGAAATGTCATGTAGTGTCATGGCCATGGCCCATGCCATGGGCATGGTCATGGAAATGGCCAAATGGGGATATGTTGTGACTTTGTGTCATTTTAGTAAAAGTTACTAATTCATTCTACTAATACTGCTAATGTCAAAAAAGCCATTTGAAACCATTTGAAGGACAATAATCAATATGATAAGGTAAATGGAGATATACCTATATTGGCTATACTAAAAAAAAGACTATACCCTGGGCCTGGGCCTGGGATAATTAGTTATTTACTTATTTTCTCCCATTTCCACTGAATTCCATACACCCTAGCAGCATATGTGCCTAGTAGAATATAAGATCCACAAGTGGCAACAAAGAGCTACAAAATGACACCAAAAACAATAAGATTGGTTTAGGAATTATGGAGATATACCCTAAATAAGTAAAAGTAATATATCCCGGGAAAAATAGTATTTAACAAATTTTTGCCAATCTCCACTAAAGTGCATTAATTCCAGCAACACATGTACACATCAGAATACAGGATCAAAAAGTGGAAACAAAATGCTACAAAATGACACCAAAAGCACCAAGATTGGTTGAAAAATAAAAATGTTATACAGATTTTACTGCGAAAAACATGATTTTTCCTCCAAAAACAGCACAGTTTCTAGTGTATTTGAGATACGAAAAAAGATGCATTTTTTCAGAAGAAAAACCTCAATAACTTTTTTATTACTGAACCGATTTTCAAAACCTTGGTGTCATTTCAATCAGAACATCCAGATCTACAAAATGGCATAGTTAAAAGTTAAGAATTCAGAAAAAAAATTTTCTCACTGGACCCCCTACTAAGAAGACGATTAATACCGTAAGAGAATAAAATTTTATATTGAGGCATAATTGCTAGCTTATAATTAACTTTCTTTCAGTCAATATGACAATAATTTTTTAATTATTTCTAATTGCTTTTTTTATTGACTTTTTAATTCAGATTTTGTTATTTTTGTGCATAAGTTCATACGATATTTTTTTAACTTTGTCATTGTCAAAATGTTTTTTTTCTGCAGGCGCGACATACCGAACGTTTTATCTCTAATTTTACTTTTCAGTAACTAGCTGATCACCGTAACTATTCAGAATTTCCAGTGCAACTTTGTAAGCAGCAAGAATTGCTAATTAATGGCATCTTGGTAACTGCAAATATTAATGTATACAATAAATGTGCTTGATTATAAAAATTATATTAATTAATTTCCATTCAAATTTCCAATTTTTTATTGAGCAGATCAACCTCTCAGCCCAGGTCAATCTAGATTTTTTCAAGACAATTTACTGGCAGAATATCGATAATTTTTTATCTTCAACCAATTCTTTTCTCTCACTTTCCAGATTTCTGTCCAATCAGTGCACCAACTTTTGGAGTGACATCAATTAAATTGGATTTTCAGGATTTTTAAAGAAATTTTCTGGTTTAACAAAGATTTAATTTTAAAATTGATCATGGTTTATATGTAAATGTGGATCTCTTTAAATATAAATTAATTAAAGTACATAGAACTTTGCAATTGATCTGTTTTTTTAAAAGTAATGTTGCACCTCGACAATTGAAAAAGGAATTTTGACAGTGACAGCCAGTCTAAATGTAATAAACTAAAGTTAACAAATTTCATCTAGACAAGTGGCTCCAAGCATCATAGTCATTAGAATTAGCAATTACAAGACATTGTATTTTTAATAATTGTCACTTGACTCATTTCAAAAGGTTAACAATTTTTGCCAAGTTTTGCTGCTGATGAAATTCCATCATTGTCCATGCAGTATGGACTCAGAATTAAATTAGGCAGTCTCGCATTGCACGTATCAGTATTGTAGCTAGATCAAAAAATGGATAGATCTAACAAAGGCCACAAGAGAAGTGTTCGTCATCTTCTACTTGGACCACAATCCCAACACAACTGTTGTGATACCAACGGAAACAGTCACAGCACTCTGTCCAGTCAATATCATCTGAATCAGTGCAGTTGGGATGGGCGCATACATTGTGCCGCCATCGCTGTCCCCTGCCACGCTTCTGTTGGATAATAGGTTGCCACAGCTTGGAATTGTAGCAAGGGCAATAAGGTTCAACAGCAACTGCACAGCGACATGAAAGCATGCGATAAACAATGCCTGAATTCGTATGGACTACCTCATGGGTGCTGCGAATGCCAGGGATATCAGCAACAGGTACCGCCATACGCGCTAACGCCCCTAAGCTGTTTTGCAGGAAGAAATACTCTCCTTGGTGGAGTCAAGAGCTCACTCGCATGAAGAAAAACACCCGCCGACTACAACGCCTCGCAAACGGCTCGAATACCCCAGAGGATTGGGAGAACTACCACTCTGCTCTGAGGATGTACAAAAGTGCTATCCGAAGGGCTAAGAAGACCACCTGGAAAGCCTACTGCGCCGGCCTGGAAGGGCAACACCCCACAGCCCGGCTGGTCAGGACTCTCAGGCACGACACGCTAGCTCAGTGTAACTCCCTTCTGCACCTGGATGGTAACTACACTACCAGTGCCGAAGGTTCGCTAAATCTTCTTTTCTCCACCTGCTTTCCGCAGGTTGACGAACCGGAGTACGTGGTCGATGACCACAGGCCTTGTGATCACAAGCTTTTCCAGCAGTGCGCCACCCCCCAGCTACTCCAGCTGGCAGCAAATTCTTTTAAACCGTATAAATCGTCTGGCCCTGACAATATCGCCCCCTGTATCCTGCAGGAGGCGCTAAAGCTGCAAAACTTTGCTGATTCTTTCTCTAAATTGCTTGTTGACTGTTATACCACAGGTTACATTCCCACAATCTGGAGAATGTCCAGAGTCGTGTTCATCCCGAAACCTGCTAAGGGTGACTACACCAACGTGAAATCCTTCCGGCCCATCAGCCTCACTTCCTTTTGTGTTAAGCTGATGGAGAGGCTCATCCTGTGGAGGCTTCGAGAGTGCGACCTGCGCTCCGACCCTGTCAGTAAGTACCAGTACGCCTTCCAGCCTGGGAGGACGACTGAGCATGCTCTCCACGCCATTACCTCCAAAATTGAGAGTGCCATCCTTAGCAAACAACTCGCTTGCGGGTTGTTCGTTGACTTCGAAGGAGCATTTGACAATGTCCTCTTCCGCTCCTTCAGAAATTCTCTTTCCCGCAGGAATGTAAGACACAGCATTGTTCGCTGGATTTATTTTATGATCCGCAAAAGGTTTGTGACATCCACACTTATGGGCGTTACCCTCACCCGGGCGGTGATGAAAGGCGGCCCGCAAGGTGGCGTGCTAACTCCACTTCTCTGGAATCTCGTCATGGACGAACTTCTAACCGCTGACATTCCCAGCAGTATCACCAGGGCGGGCTACGCCGATGACGTTGCCGCGGTCGTCAGCGGACCCGACCCCGCCACTCTGCGCAACCTGATGCAGCAATTCGCCGACAAGGCGGCCGACTGGGCTACACAGCATGGCCTAAAAATCAGCGTCACTAAGACTGTCGCTGTCGTTTTCACCAAGCGCCGTAAGTGGGAGATGAAAAACCTCACTGTCTATGGCAGAAACATCCCCTTCAAGAAGGAGGTCAAATACCTCGGTGTGACGCTAACGCATGACCTGCGCTGGACGAAGCACCTTGATAACGTCATCGGTCGGGCAAAACGCTGCTTTGCCCAGCTGCGCAGAGCCATCGGGCCGACTTGGGGCCTCTCGCCTAGAACGGTCCGTTGGATTTATACCGGCATCATCCGGCCCAGTATCACATACGCGAGTCTCATCTGGACTAGCGTGCTGGAGCAGAAGGCCGCCCGTCAGCGGCTGTACCAGCTTCAGGGCAGCATTTGCCGTGCCATCACAGGTGCGTACCCGTCCACCCCTTACGAGGGGCTGAACACTATCCTTAACCTACCTCCGCTTCACCTATTTATTAGGGCGGAGGCTATGAAGTCTGCCTCCCGGCTTATCAGAGATAAAACGTTAAATAACGCGCCCTCTGGCTTTATGCCAATGAAAACATTAATCCCGCATATGGACTTTGTCCGCCGCGACCTTAACAACATCCACATGGACCTGGGCAATGTGGATAGTCGACCTCCCGCCCTCAACATCAGGAGGGGCTTCAAGACCGCCATCCCTGGCCGAGACAACATTCCGCTGGATGTCGGTGTGAACCGGCGCAGCCAGGGCATTCACTGCTTCACCGACGGCTCGCTGTTCAACGGCCGAGCTGGAGCGGGTATTGCCATTTTCCACGAGGGTAAGATGCTTCTCCAGGAAAGTCTGCACCTCGGTGAGAACACCTCAGTTTTCCAAGCTGAAATTTGCGCCATTGAGCAGTGTGCCCAGCAACTGTTTCAGGCGAACATTAATAATTTTGACATTAATTTCTACACTGATAGCCAAGCTGCTATTAAGGCCTTAACCACTGAGAATATCTCCGCTGCTACAGTATCTCAATGCCACCGCAGTGTGCAATCTCTCTCAGTCCTTAACAGGATTAGAATTATCTGGACACCTGGTCACAGCAACATCCTGGGCAACGAGCTCGCGGACTCTCTCGCCAAGGAGGGCAGCAACCCAGACGGCAACCACCGTCTGATGAGGCTACCCACCCCCAGGTCGCAAGTCACCCGCCATATCAACAGGTGGCTCCATCAGCAGCACCAGCTCCACTGGAACAGCTGCACCGAGTACAGGCAGAGCCGCTCTGCCATGCCTAACCTGAACAGGAAAGTCTCTGATTATCTGATTTCGCTTAACAGAACCGACCTCAGGGAGATGTGCATGGTCCTAACCGGCCACGGATTCTTCCAGAGACATATATCGTTGCAAACCGGTTGCCCTCCCACCTGTCCCTTCTGTGGCATAGGAGAGGAGACCGCGGAGCATCACGTCACCTTCTGCCCTTACTTCAACAAGGCGCGGCACAAATACCTCGGCCACCCCCAGCGGATGGACGAGCTGACCACCGCGGACAATATCCGAGACCTCCGCGCCTTCGTCCGGGACTCCGGCCGGATGAGGGTCGCCGATGCCTCCACTGCGGACCTGCCGACTACTGGCGGGGACTGGGCGCACCCCCAAGGCTAATCCTTGTGCTCTTTTACCTTGGGGTTGCGATAGGGGCCTCGCGGCCTATTCGCGGCGCCTGCGCCCCCCGTCAGTAGTAAGTAAGTAGTAATCAGCAACAGGTGCAGAGTTTAGATGGTGAGCCAAGGTATCAATAGAGTCCTTGTCCACAAAAAACAACTCCACAGCCATGCCATTACCCTCTTTGACAGCATTCACCACATCCTCTGGAGTTAGTACATCTTTGCCCGTAGCAACTTTCAGGTCGCATTTACGCTTAATAGCCCCACCAACTCCATCAGCAGCTCCCTTGCCATGACCAGCCTCAGTATACACCCAATGCCAGTTCTCGATGCCCTGCTCTCGCAACACCTCATTAATGAGGGAAATAGTAAATTTATTGCGGTACTGAGCAGTAGGAGAGTCCGACACCAGAATCACTTTTGTGATATGGTTGGTCTCCTTGAAAAAACTGAGCACAGGCAGAAGGTGTGCAGCAATAGCAGCTGCAGTTTTGCGGCCATCTGATGACAAAGATGCAAAAGAGCGACCTTTGGTATCACCATAGAGGTAGGCAACACCCTGGTGGATTGTCACCTCTGGTCTGTATCCATAATGGGCAGACTGAATTTCAGAGCCATACTTGCCAGAGTAATTTTCAGAGAAGTCAACATGAAGCAAAATATGATTGGGCTCCAATGTTTCCTTCAATTTTTTTATGGCATTGAACTGGTGAGTAAACCGGCAATAATGCCCGGCATAATTACTCAGCCAGTTCTCAAATGTGTCTGCTGCCTCCTTAAAGTCAGTGACAACAGGTACACACTGTACTGACTTAAACCAGCCAGTGCTCACCATTTTCCAGGTATAATAGGTAACCGGTGTTTCGATCATTGTGCTACTAAGAGTAGACTTATGCCTACACCCTTCACACTCACGCAGGAGGCACTTTTCTTTTGGCCTGAAGTGCTCAGAATGCTCAGAGCAGACAATTTTTGCAAGTAGCTCATTCTTCTCACTTGAAGCCACTGCTTTGAGCTTATGAAGCTCAGCAACCAGTAGATCTAGATTTGTACAGGTGTTACACAAACACTGCCGACGATCAGAAAGCCTGGGTTTGCGAACAAATAGTGGTTTCCAGAGATAAAAATATGATTTACTCACCTTCACCTCAGGGTTCTCATCCCGGAACTTCTGATACAAAAGAGGCATGCTGCTGTTTAAATATCGCTTTTGGTGTTTCACACCTTTTACTGTCACAGTCTCCTTTCTCCCAGCAGTCATTCAAGAGTTCGAATCGGATAGGAAAAAATGATTAACAACATGACGGGCAGGGTGACTACGACGGCACTTTGCATCCTCTCGAAGGACCTTGTGAGTGCACTTTAGGCGTCGCAGCACAGCTGCCTTCAGCATTCCTGAACCTCTGCAAATAGACTTTACTAATGGGCACATTTCTTTTTTACGCTTGCATGCTACAAGCAACTGCACAATATGCTCATCCTCTGAACTCTTGGCCTTGCCAGCCTTCTCCATAGCTTCAAGTCATTTGATTTTTTTGGTGAGAGACTGGACTTTATTTTGCATGGCCTTAATCTCCACAGACTTCTCTACTAGGCTCTGCTTAAGCTGAGAATTTTGATTCTTCAGCTTGGCTCTTTCACGGCGACAAGCACTTTTAGCTCGCTTCTCTGATGGCTTGCTAGTAGAAAGAGTTGACGGTGCTGCAATAGTTAAGGCATCATCTACTCGCTCCATACGCAACCTCTGTATACGCTCGCATGTTCTCTGGCGTTCTGAGGCTTTCTCCGCCTCAGAAAGCAACTTTTGTCGCTTCTGGTATTGGCGTCGGTTCGACTCGCTAATCTTGCGACGATAGGACTCAAGGTCCTCTGCCTTTGCGTTGACCCGGGACTTGTTTTCAGATGCCAGATTTGCAACCATCTGCTTCGACTTGCTCTTGTATGGCATGAAGACAGGATAGAAGGTAAAATGAGTTTTTTATCTAAAATTTTTGTTGTTGTTAGTAAAAATGGTTAGTCTTTAGTGCAAGTGCAAGTTAAAAGTGCAAGTGTAAGTAGAACTGCCTGACTAAAAGTGGAAAGCAATGTTTAATGTGATAATGCTAGATAAGTCTAACAGATAGTATATAAAAAGTATATATTCTTAGCTACTATGCCTTCAATGGCTAAAAAAGAAGTACATTTTCAAAGTATAATCCTCATTAATCATTGCATTATGCTTCCACAATCTAGAGAAAGTTTTTATAAAGCAATATTACAAGTAAATGTGGGGAAAATTAATTAATACTATGTAAATTACTATCTATGTACATACTATACTGCAAAATGTAAATTACATTTTTATTGATACATAAACAAGAAATTAATGTGAAACTGTTTTATTTTCCAGCTTTTATACTTAATGATAGTCTTGTAAGACTGAATTTGAGAAAAAAACTAGCAAAAAAAAATAATAAAGGGTACAACATGAAAATACATCTCATGTAAGTAGTGTGCTTACTACATTTAAATGTTAATATTTAAGGTATTTTGACAGATTAAGGTTCAGCAGACCACTTTTTGTGAAGCTCTGTATGTCAGCAATCCATAAATATATTGTTTTCAGCTAATGAAAAGCACTAAAAAAATTATTGGGTACAACATGAGTACAATCTTGTGGTTAAGATGTCACATCGAAAAAAAATTAATGTCTTAGAAAAATGTATTAAGCAAATTCTATTGCTAAAAATATACTGATATATCATCGCAAAGATGTTTTCCTTCATTTAAGCTAAAAAACGTGTAGATTGAAAGCCTTATGAGTAAATGAGAGGGTACAACATGAGTACAAATGATCCAAAAACTTACCATTTATAATTTTTGGTATAGCAAGAAAACTGACAAAAATCAATGACTTCTTGCAGGTGTTGTGACGAAAAGGAATGATTTTAACAAAGTTTAATGTGTTTTTTTCATGAAACAAAGAGAATTACTATAAAGAATGTTTTCTTCGCTTTTTTATTCAATGTTAAAGTTAAAAATTGTGTGTTTGGACATCCAAAAAAGTGGCGTCTAAGTAAGTTTAAAAAGGTTTTTTCAACATTAATTTTGCCGATTAACAATCTAATATAGCTTTAAACTAAGCAAAAGTGGTTGTATTTTTCAGTTTAAGTCCTTGTTTGACTTCAATTAGCTGGCTTAAGCTACAATTCATCATTTTCTGTTTGTTGAAGTGTAATTTTCCGATAGTGCCTAATTGGCGGAAATGCCCAATTATATGTAGCTTAAAGCCAACCACCAGGGCATGGGGAATAGTGGGTTTTAGGGTGGGGAGATGAGATTCTTCATGAAGATTGATTTTATCAACATAAACTTTAATAAAGGCATGGAGACCTATTAAAGATTGTGTTGATTTATTTCAATCCTAATAGAAGGAGGGGTTATAGCTTAAAACCAACCACCAGGGCATGGGGAATGGGGGGTTTCAGGATGGGAAGATTCTTCATGAGGATTGATTATATAAACACCATACTCCGGAAGGTGACTGGTATGCCGGAGATTTCCGGCGTACCAAATGAGTTTTCCGAAAAATTGGCGTACCACCATTGGCGTGCTACCAATTCGAAAAAGCATTTGGCATACCACCTTTGGCGTACCACCAAGCTAAAGTTGAATTGGCGTACCACTTTTAGCGTACCATTGGCACCACCAGGCAAAAAAATCATTGTCAGAGTAAAAACTTTTTGTAATTTTGCGTAAATTACAACATACAAGATATGACTACATCACACAACAATGTATTTTACGTAAAAATTGCATATATTTTTTCCTGCATTGTATAACTTGATTAATCATTTTATAAATACATTAATAAAATAATTTAGCCTAGTATAATTGGTAAATAAATTTCTGAGCACTGATTATATCTGTTATTTTTTAATAATTGTTAAAGTTTGTCCGCCATATTTTTACCGTTTTCAAAGTCAAAATGTTTATTATTTCTTTCATACTAACATTAACAGATAAACAGATTTTTAGTGCCGCAACGTTATACACTAAGGGACCCCCACGTCTTTCTTTTGGCATACCACTGGCGTACCACTTGAGAATCCTCCTTTTTCCTTCCAGCGTACCACATTACACTATCCGGACTATGGTATAAACATAAACTTTAATAGAGGCATGGAGACCTATTGAAGATTGTGTTGATTTATTCCAATCCTAATAAAGGGAACGGTTGTAGCTTAAAGCCAACCACCGGGGCATGGGGAATGGGGGGTTTTAGGGTGGGGAGATTCTTCATGAGGATTGATTTTATCAACATAAACTTCAATAGGGGCATGTAGACCTATTCAAGATTACGTTGATAAATTCCAGTCCTAATTAGCAGGGCTTTTGAACGTGTGCAACTTTTTACCATACGGTTTTTCCCGCCATTAAAACCGCATTGTAATGTACAATACATAACAACACGGTTTTCAATGCGGGATTCAATTTTTTCAATTCAAGTTTTTGATGGTGCTGATTTCAAATTTGAGATCCATTTTTTGGTAGCTTTAACCCAATTATATGTAGCTTGAAACCAACCACCGGGGCATAGGGAATAGGGGGTTTTAGGGTGGGGAGATTCTTCATGGGGATTGATTTTATCAACATAAACTTTAAAAGAGACATGGAGACCTACTCAAGAATGTGTTGATGAATTCCGCCATATTACAACAAATAGCATATATGAAAAAGACTTGAATGAAACACTCACCTTCATTAAATGCATCTTCTATGTTGATCCTCAATTGACAAATTGGACAAACGGACACCGGGGTTCAATAAATAGCTTAGTGTATAGATAACTTATAGTCTTGTACGGTTACTGGCTGGGAGTTGACAGGTGCGAAATGCGAATGTTGGAAGGTAGCTTTGGCTAGGTGTAAGTGAAAGTGTGCAAGTGCAAAAAATCAAGCGGGTTGTGACGTGGCAGTTTTTAAAAAATGAACAGTGACACCTAATGGCCCACGGCTAGCCATGAAATCCACTAGTCAAAAATTCTCGGCTTAGCCGGTGGATCCACCGTGGACCCACGCCCGGCTAGCCGTAATGGCCGTGGACTTGTGATTTTTTATTGCCCCGTGCGCTACTCCGTACTAGGTAGAGTAGAGCATAATGAATATGGCAAATTCAGTGTACTGTGTACAAAAATACCGATTGCTGAGGAAGGACTAAAGGCATGAGCAAAAATGGTGAATAATTGTATTCCGCTTGGCTAATTATGAAATAAAGCATAAACCGTAATAAAAAGTACTTTGTATTTCTAATACAATACAATAAATTTAATAAAATTTATATTGTTATTGATTCTTGTATTGTAATAAAAAATTAATAACAATGTTAATCATTGGTCGATACACTTTTTAGACACACTAGCAAATTTTAAATATAAAATATCGAGAAAAATTTCAAGAAAAAATTATTCCTTAAAATGGACTCGAACCAGAGACCTACCAAAAGCAAAGTAGGCGCCCTAACCACTAGGCCTAGAGACACTTCCTAATCATACGTCAAATGCGCTATTATAAACCTATGAGAAACCTATAGTAAGGCGTAAGCAGGCTAAAATTGGGATTGGGACATATTATTGGGACTGCCAGAGCACAAAAAAGCGCAAAGTACAATAACATAATTTCTTTCTAGACCTAAAAAGGGAATCTTGTTCTCTAATTATTTCTAATTAAGTTATTCTTTGCTCCAACAAATGATGCTACATTTATGCATTTAATAATGCAATAGAATATTGCTATTAAATAGAGAAACTTTAACTTAAAAAGCATAGGTCGCCTAATGTCATACATAAGCATAACCTCTATAAAATTATTTTCCGATTTGAAGTCTGGTTACGCAATCCAGTTACAACAAAGCAAAATGTAATTTTTAGACTTCAAATTTCAGAAGTCTGTAAAAGTAGCTCAAGACAAAATTTAAGCTTTTAGTAATGCAAAATATCCTCATTTTCTGGTTAGGGTAAAAAGTTTGAATAGAAAACTTAAAGTTTTTCGCTGTGCAAAGTAGCTCGATCGTTCAATCTTGTTTGTTCGCTTCGCTCATACTATTCATACATTCTTTTATCGTAACTAGCTATAATTATTTGCTAAGCAGATTAACTTAAATTGCAAATTTGTATTACAAACAATTCAAAGCACTCATTCGCACTATTACTAGAAAAAAACTTTCTTTGAATTCACTATTCATCTTTTGTGCCTGTGATTGTTAACTACTAACTAGGCCTACTACTATCCTACTACTAAGCTTAATTCTAAGTAAAATAAGCAGGTAAGGACGAGCCTGTACAATATGTGGCAGGGGTACTATCACTATATGACAGATTGACAGGGTCAGTATCACAAAAATTACTCTAAATAATTTTAGCAGTTCTTATTGTTCCAGTGACCATAGGCCTATAAATAACAAAATGGTTATTTTTATGGTTAACACATAAAACCATATGTTTTATGTGTGGTTTTAAAATTTGTTTTAGGCTGCTGCTGCTGCTGTTGCTTCTTATGCTGCTGCTGTTGCCTTTGTTGCGGCTGTTGCGGCTGCTGCTTTTTTTTCTTCTGATTTTTCAGGTCGACAGAATTTTTGCGCTTAGGCATCTGAAATACATGATATATAGGGTACTGTAGAGGATATTATAAGTACCGCTTAATTTTAAGAAAAGGTTATGTGGCGCTAGTGATGAAACACAGCAGAAAAATACCTAGCCTATTCACAAGTATTATTCAATTACACGAATCCTTATCATGTTTTCTATGGGAGGGAAGGGCTCAGGAGATTGAGTGAATGCTTGCTATTGAAGAAAGCCCGATTTCAGGGGTGCTTGCTATTGGGAGGAGGCGCAGTGAATGCTTACTATCAGGAGACGATTCCAATTATTGCTTCCTTATTGCATCTTTAAATTAAATTTAAGCATTCTGAGGGGCAAATTTAGTGATGGTTCCAAGATTGTTAAGCTGACCTGCATTTTCAGTTCATAAATACGCACAGATACTAGTTTGCGAAAGAAAAGAGAAAGAAAATTAACACGGGCAACGAGACGTTGATCAATATCGGCTAATATTGTTATATCAATCACTTCATGATATATTTCAATTCATTATGTCATAATTTTTAAAGTTCTGTATCTCTGCTGTCATAATATAACGCAAAAGCGAGGCAGAAACGGAATAAAAAAGGGAAAAAAGTACGAAGGACTACGGACGAGCAGTACGAAAGATTGGGGGGGGGGCATGGTGAGCAAGAGCAATAGACGGCAAGATGCGTAGAACAATGAAGGGTAAAACAGATTGACAGAAATTACGTAGGGTTCGTGACGTCTTGGCCAGTGCACAATAGAATGCACTGTTCACTTTCACGCCGGCGATGAGGCGCGTCACGTTCGTGAAAGAAAAGTTAATGTAAACAATGAGGACATAGCCACTTACAGCAGGAGGCTGAAGCAGCTGTCCGAAGCTTGCAAATTTACCGATTCGGCAGACCGGCTCAGAGATCAGTTTATCTTTGGACTCCAGAGTAAAGAGATTCTGCGGAAGCTACTGTCTGAGAAAATCGAAGACCTGACGTGGGACAAGGTAACGGCGGTAGCTGCGGCTTGCGAAGCGGTCCAGCGTGGGGAGAAAGACATGACCGGCTTGAATGTACTGCAGATGCGTCAGACAAGTGGTCGACCGCAAAAAGGCAGCGAAGCCGGAAGGAAACGTTCACAAAAACCCACGAGTGAGGACAAGAACGCCAAGCAGGTCACTTGCTACTGCTGTGGGAAACCTGGTCATCTAAAGAGTGAATGCCGATTCAAATTCTTGAAGTGTGATAGCTGCGGAAAATTGGGTCACCTGAGATCTGTCTGCAGAGCTTCGAAGACAAAGGCCGAAAGACACCGAGAGTCTTCAAGGGTTCGACTAGTGCTGCAATCACCATCAATGGAGAAGTGTGAAGAGGATCAATGCGACAAGATATTCTCCATGACAACCAGCAAGCAGAGAATTTTGCGCACAGTGAGTATTAACGGCACAAGTGTTGAAATGGTGTTTGATACGGGTGCGGATGCCTCATTGGTAACCAAACACTCATTCGAACAACTGTCACAGAGGACAGATGTTATGCCAGCCGACAGAACATTTAAGGACTATCAGGGCTGTGCAGTCCCGCTGTTTGGTAAGTCGATCGTCACAGTGCAGTTCAACGGCATCACAACACAGCTTCCTATCTTCATCGTGGATCGGCCAGGAGCTCCGAACATCTATGGGCTTGAGTGGATGCACGCCCTTGAGCCGCACCTGAATATTTACCAGGTAACGCATTTCGAAGCACATCTAGTTTTAAAGGACGAAGCCAGACCCGTGTTTCTCAAGCCAAGACCTATACCATACGGCATTCGAGAGAGTGTGAAACAGGAACTGGACCGCCTGGAAAGTGAAGGAATTCTGAAGAAGATTGATCAGAGCGAATGGGCAACGCCGATTGTGATTGTGAGAAAGCAGAGTGGAAAAATACGCATATGCGGCGACTACAAGGTGACTGTCAACAAATCCCTATGCGATATGGTCTCAACCACCCCATGCATTGAAGATGTGTTGAGCCAGTTGGGTGGAGCCAAGATCTTCTCTGTTCTCGATCTGACGAACGCTTACCTACAGTTACCAGTTGACGATGCGTCTGGAAGCATCCTAACTCTGAGCACCCCTTTCGGGTTATATCAGCCCAAAGCCCTTGCTTATGGTGTCAAACAGGCACCGGCAATTTTTCAGGGATATATGGACAAGCTATTAGCTTCGGAGAAAAATGTGGTTAGCTACCAGGACGACATCCTCATATATGGAAAAACGGAACAGGAACACGACAACCAGATTAACGTTGTTACACGCATCCTACAGGAAAACAATGTCGTGGTTAACTATCAGAAAAGTGCACTCAAGCGCAGTAGAGTAAAGTTTCTGGGACTCGACATTGGCAGCGAAGGAATCTGTCCAGCAGAAGACAAGATGGAAGCCATACGGAGTTTAGCAGATCCAAGGTCTGTCAAGGAGCTTAGATCATTCCTGGGCCTGGTAGAGTTTTACTCCAGATTTATAAAAAATCTATCTACCATCAAAGAGCCTCTAGCGAAGCTCGTTCGACAGGATGAAGTGTGGCAATGGGGACCCATGGAACAGTCTGCGTTCCAGCTAATCAAGACTAGCATCTGTGAGTCGAAGGTCATTAAACCGTTTGATCCATCCGACTCAATTACAAGACTCACAACGGACGCCTCTCCTTACGGTCTTGGAGCAGTGCTTGAACAATCCAAAGGACCGGTCATGTTTATATCGAAGACACTCAGTAAGCCGGAGCGTAACTATGCACAAATTGAGCGCGAGGCGCTGGGAATCATCTGGGCTGTTAAGCGTCTCCATAAATACTTGTATGCTCGAAAGTTTGTACTAGTGACGGATCATCATCCACTGAAGTATATATTTGATCCAGCAAAGAGCCTCAACAGCCTGGCTAGTGCTAGAATTCAGCGATGGGCGATCTCACTGGCATCGTATGACTATACCGTGGAATGCCGTCGATCTGAGGAGATTCCAGTAGCCGATGCGCTTTCAAGATTGACATCTACGAGCGCCGATAATGAGCAATTTGACGTCAGTACAGTTCAGGACACCGTACTCAACATGCCGGTGGATAAAAAAGAAATTCGCAGACAGTCGCTACGGGATCCAACAATGCGTAAGCTGTTTGCCCAAGTAAAACATGGATGGACGGTAAGGGGAAAGAATCAGTTGCCAGAATTTTCCCGGCTACAAAGCGAGTTCTCTATTGAAGATGGAATCTTGTATCGGGGAATCAGAACTATTATCCCCACTGTACTTCGTGATCAAGTGCTACGAACGCTTCATGATGGGCATTTAGGAGCGGAGAAAATGAAATCTATTGCCCGACAGTGCGTATGGTGGCCATCAGTGGATGCGGACATTCAGCTGCGGGCAAAGGCATGCAAGGACTGCCAGCAGCAAAAAGATCATGCGAAGAGCGAATGGATTCCATGGCCACAGGAAACCGAGAAGTGGAGCCGAGTCCATATAGACTATGCTGGTCCATTTAATAATGGAAAATATTGCCTCATAATGATTGACGCCTATAGTAAATGGGCTGAGGTCCATCTGATGAGTTTCACTACAACGGAAGAAACTATTCTGCGTCTTCGCCGCACATTCGCACAGGAAGGTGTGCCACTTACACTAGTGTCCGATAACGGACCACAATTTACGTCCCAGCATATGGAAAACTGGCTACAGTCAATCGGGTGTAAGCACATTCTAACACCACCATATCATCCGCGATCGAATGGACAAGCGGAGAGATTCGTCCGTGATCTAAAAAACCACCTCAGAGCAGCACAGCAGGAAAGCTGCATGCAGGCCAACATAGATCGATTCTTGCTGCAGTATCGGAATGCAAAGCACGCTGCCACAGGGAAATCTCCAGCTGAAATGATGCGTGGTCATTTATTGCGTGGCCCGATCACCCAACTGTCAAAGCAACCGGTGTGGGTCAAGGTCTACAATGATCACCAACGCAAATGGGCACCTGGAGTCGTCATCAACTCTGAAGGCAAGGCTATTGTTAATGTTGAAGGTGAAGATGGAAACATCTCGAGAAGGCACCTGGAGCAGATAAAACCAAGAGTTACCGACGCTAAAGAGGCCGAGGAAGATACAAGTCATAGCGATTCTGGTTCAGAAGCAACATTTCAGAGTAAAATGAGTCCGGACTCATTGCCAACAGATCAAGCGCGCCCAGAAGACGCTGATAAACGCTATCCTACTCGTAATCGAAGGCCGCCTGATAGACTGCAGTACAAAAAAACTCGGGACACCAACCAAACAGAGCTTAACGTGAATCCAAGCGTAGTTTGCAATGGAAAGCTACTCTTGTGAACTGATTGTGTACCTGTTGTTTTTATTTTATTATTTGAAAGCGTGTCTCCACCTCATTATGAAACCATGAGGTGCATTCTTTTAGAGTATTTTTTATCTCGCATGGGAGGAGTGTTAGTATCGGCTTGTGTGTGCGTCGGTATGCTGTCTTTGGCCAAACCCATAGAGTTGTAATGAGCAAAGGCAGCGCTAAAGAATAAATAAAAAAGAATGAAAGAAGGCAAAGTAAGCCGCGAGAGCATGCAGCTTGATTGTCAAGTGAAAGTGATTCAATAATCGACTCCGAGCTAACAAAAGCAATTCTGCACATTGACAATCCAGTTAATAATTCCATAAATACATTTCACGCATATGGATTGGTCAAAGCAATTCTGCACATTGACGATCCAGTTAATAACTCCATAAATACATTTCACGCATATGGATTGGTCAAAGCAATTCTGCACATTGACGATCCAGTTAATAACTCCATAAATACATTTCACGCATATGGATTGGTCAAAGCAATTCTGCACATTGACGATCCAGTTAATAACTCCATAAATACATTTCACGCATATGGATTGGTCAAAGCAATTCTGCACATTGACGACCCAAAATATGAATAATGTCTTCTTTACAGTAGTTCTGCTCCGTGGCCCGTGGGCCTCAGTATAAAGTGTGTTAACCCCACCTCTTTTCCACCTCTTCCGCGTGCCAGGGGATGATGATTCCGAGTTACTACTAGGTTAGCCTAGTCTAGACTGACTCTAGTTTTTTAGCCATGGGAACTGTTTTAACACCTCTGGGCGTCTCTCGCCGTAATCATAGAGGAGTTCCTCGCCTGCCTTGATGTCTCGAGTGGCCAGAAAGGCTAGGTGGGGCTTGTCGCCTAGACCAACCACAGTCGGCTTTAAATTTGCTTTCAGCCGACTATGATTGATGTAGCGACCGACATACCCACTTGCATCGGTAGCATCGATGCCAAAGGCTCGGTCTCGCCAAGAGAAAAAGAAAAGAAATGAGCTAGACCTCCCTTGATCTTGAAGTTGCTGCTCCCAGTCGAGGCGGGCCTTCTGCCCCTGGATCAGGTTTCCGCCGTAGCAGCAGACAGTTTTGCCTTTTGCAAGGTCGATACGAGCGAAAGCGCCCAGACCCTCAGCATCTACGCCACCGGCATGAACCACAACATTACCGGTCTGTATCATTGTCTGGTGGTACATGTCGGCCATTGAGATCTGCCTCAGGGACGCGATCTCGGACGTCAGGGGCCGGTCTGCACTCCGTAAGCTAGCTCGGCCATGGGGCGTCATATGTGGGACCGGTATGCCGACCCCTTCCGGCGTAACATTAACGTCCGGAACAACTATTTCGCAATTAGCCATCTCCATCGCAGGCGCAGACACTATAGGAGAGGCGGCAGCGTGGCCAGAAGACTGCGCCGGTGACCTTCTAGAGACGTCAACCGGCGTACTGGTTGCAGGCGCATCTTCTTCGGCTTGCCGCTGGAGCCAAACGCTATAGGGAATCTGACAATTAATAAAAAATAAAAAAAGAAAATTTTGTAATGCGTTTGTATTACTCAAACATGCAGATTTAAAAATGCGTACAAGTATTTACGAAGGGTGATCAAAAAGTTCTGCAACCTCTTGTCATAACTTTTAACTATGGAGTCGACAAAAGCCAAAAACTTATGCATATGTGGCTATATCTGTTTGCTATATTCATATGCATTTTTGGCTTCCTAATGTGTCCCAGTCAAATGTCACAGCCATATATTTTCCATGTGTTTTCAGTAGCTGATGGATCCATCAAAAGACAGTGTTTGCTTCTATATCTTTATGCGCATTCAACTTGGCTGCAGAGCGACTGAGATTCATACCGATCTGGTGAATGCTTTAGCTGAATCTGCTCCATCATTTGACATGGTTGCCCGCTGGCTGCGCCATTTCTTGAAAGGTCGGGACAGCTTCAACAATGATCCGAGATCTGACTTTGAAGACTTTGACTTTGAAGTTTGAAGATAGTATACAACCTCATGTTCATTGATACAGAGAGAATTAGTGAGTCAGTAAGAGAGCAGGTTCTCACTTACAACTCTACTATCTTTTACTATTATGAATACCCTATTGTTGCACAGTTTGGGGCACTCGGCTGCCTGTTGCGTTTTTTTGAAAGAAAATATTCTGCTTGTCTCTACATTTTTAAAAGGCAGAAAATACCGAGATTTCTGCGCGGCCTATTGTTACTCAGTGGGATGTGTCGCACGATAAGTCAGTGTGAGTTGCGATGAGTGTAGCTGTGCCACTCTTTTAAGCATATTCAATATTGGGTGTGCGATTTTTGTATTTTGTTATAGCTGACTGAATATCTAAAGCATTTCCTAGAAATAATGGTTTACTGAAGGCCATTTTATATGTATAAAATTTATTATCGTTAAATTGGATGACACTTTCATATTGTATATACCTGAAATTGCATTGAATTGACCCGTGAATCTAACTTTTCTCATGGTTTTAGAGCTGAAATCGTAAAAATTGCACCTTTTCAGAAATTTTAAAAAAAATCACAAAAAATCGCTGTTTTCAGACCATTTTCACCTGTTTTTAGTCATTTTACTTATTTTTAGTAATTTTCAAAATGAGTAAAGGCATGAGGGCGAGGACACCCTCCTTTTTAAAAAGTATAAAAATTCTGAAAAAATCTGTTTTGCAAAATATTCCACAGGCCAATGCCCCCACATGCCCTCACCCTCAACACCCTCACACAAGATATTTATATATCTTTATATTTATATAATTATATTTATATACTCATCACACACCCACTGGCAACTATGACCTGGTGGTAGTAGTAGTATGATATAAGGGGCTGAGTCATCCAGCGAGCTGGCGCGAAATGCGCCCGAGCATTAAGTGTGGCGCAGCCTCTTATATCATACTACTACTTACGTTTTACTAGATTTCGAATGAGTCTCTCTTTCACAGACAAGTCACTGGTTGGAATCGCATCTAAATCAGCTATCATTTTTTCATCAGCTATATGCTTCTTTGCTAGAGCTTCTTCTGGATTTAAAGATGTTTTTTTCAGCATCTCTATGAGTCATTGCGGTCTAAATATCTAATCCTGTTCCTAGAAAAATCTGCTTACTGAAGCCCATTTTTACTGTGATATTTTAGTACAATTATTGTGCCAAGAAGCTAAAAATATCTCTATTTCCTTTTCCGGAATGTAATTCAGTTATATTCTTCAGAAATCTTTGGCATTTTTATAATGAAAAAATTGAAGACGCGTTTTTGTCAATCCAAAGATGGTAAAATGCTACTTTATTCGTATGAAGTTCTGGCTTGGCCAGCAAAAGATGTTTTTAACTTGCTACTTATGTAAGTAAAATGCTTTGAACGAAATTAAATGTTTCATTTTGACAATTCAGGATTTTCCTGACAATTGCAGCTAGTGTAGCTAGGACTTTAGAAGCTAGTCCTCCTCATGATCATCCGTGTCTGGGGCCGGCGCCGTGTCCGGGGCCGGCGCCACTGTCCGCGGACTTGGACTCCGGGCTCGGCAAACTGCGGAAATAAAGAACTAGCAATCTGAGCAACCCTTCAGGGTGGGCAAATATTAAACATACATTTTAACTCTCAAGGCTTGTCGTATTGTTGTCAAGGGTTGCTGCATTGTCGTAACTATCTTCAGCAAGCATCCCCCAGTAGACAGCAAGAATTTCCACAGCAGACAGCAAGCATTCCCCCAGCAGACAGCAAGCTTTCCCTGCATTCAAGTAGAACTTCTAGGGGGTAGTCAGGAGGGGGTTGCTACTTTAGTTATATAAGATTTAGGGCCTGAACACGCAACTTAAGCTGCTGAAAGATGCAAGCGCTAAATGCAAATTCGAGTAACAGAAAGTCATTCCACACTTAGGAATGAAACGCTGCATTCAGAGTTTGGGGGAGTCAAGTTGTTTTTACTCACTTAGATGGAGGATTTCTGTAAAGAAACGACGCACTATATATTTTCAGTCGATGCCTAAGTGTGCATGTAATGATTGTGCGAAGGATTAGGGGACTACAAGTCAACGCAAGTTTCTAAGTGATGAAGCACACCCTTGACAAGTGAGTTAAGGGGGGATTAAGCGATGGCACAAGGTGCATAGAGTACATTACACATGCAACTCCACCCACAGCGCACAAGCCAAGTCACCAAGTCGCCAAGTCACCTCTTATTTTACAGTATAAGATTTCAATATCAATAAAAATGAACAGAGAAGGTAATCGTCAAGAAGAAACTAACCTCTAGCGTTGTATAATACAGCGTGTTTTCTTCAATGAATGAATCCATGGAAATCTGAAGAGATAAGTGAGATAAATTCACATATTCATTGATAAATCATTCATTGATAAATCTATAGGCAAAAACTTATAGACATGGTCGCCAGTCACTATTAGAGACATGGCCACCATGTCAATGAAACTTGCATGGCAGCTGTATCATTAATATTGAATGGGTTCACACGACACTGTGGGTGGCCATGTCTCTAATATGGGAGCTTATAGGCACGGCTGCCATGCATAATAATCATCAATCACAAATTGGATGTAAAAATAGATTGACTGATTTGTAAAAAGTCAGAGTTTTTTGTACTTATTTTAAATTAAACTTGTACTTAAGATTGAGTGTTACTTCTATTAAAAATAATTTAATTTATTTTTAGGCTATAGAAGAAAAAATAGCTATATGTATATTATGCCTATGAATATACAAAAAGCTATCTTTTTATCAGTGTGCCATTGTGTAGTAACATGCAATTTTATCTAACTTATCTCTGCATTGTTTTCCAATTAGAAAATAAAAAAAGTTAGAGCTGCCTCTTTCACCTCATTTTAAAATATGATTTCTTATGGGAATTCGTTTGTAATTTATTGATACACTTATTTTAGTGAGCACCAAGAGCTAGGCAAAACTTTTTTGCAAAATATAAATTTGTAATCATTTTTGCATAAGAAATTAAATGGAAAAATAAAAACCCATGGTGCTTAACAAAATAATTGCATTAAATTTTTATAGGCAAAATACATTGACTAAAACAATTTTCTTAATTGCAAGAATTTAATCAATTAATCCATATGATATATTATTGGAAAGTATTTTTCCAATAGAATATGTCTTTTTCTACCACTTATTTCTATTCTTTGTTATCTAGGTTATTTTTAAGCTAGAAAAAAGTTTTTTCACATTTTTTCATTTGGTCATATTTATATTTATCTCATTGAAGTCCCTACTAACAGCTATGGATATGGATCTTGCATTGCCATTGCCATTAAAATATGGGCAGTTGTTATTGTTATGGTGACAAGCGTCTAGCGAGACAGTTAACACTTATGGTTATGGTTAACACTTGAAACAATTACCATCTAAGTAAGTACTGAGAAAAGTACTGAGAGAAAGGATGGGGAAATATACAAGAAAGATTCGGAGAGAGAGAAAGAGAGAGAGAGAGAGAGAGAGAGAGAGAGAGAGAGAGAGAGAGAGAGAGAGAGAGAGAGAGAGAGAGTTGTGCTGTGACCCTCTAATCTTGGGAACACCCGACTAGGACTCATTATTGAAGTTCATGTACCTGTACTAGACTGCTCAGGCCATACATAAGACGCTACCAGACATACATAAGACGATACCAGACTAATACATAAGACGCTACCAGACTAATATATAAGACGCTACCAGACTAATACATAAGACGCTACCAGACTAATATATAGGACGCTACCAGACTAATACATAAGACGCTATCCGTACGCTACTGAAACCGCTATATTTAAATAAAAATTCCAAGAAATTACTAAGAAATATTAGTATAGAGGCAAAAAACCTGTCACAACTTGGTGGCATTAGTGGGATATTATCAAGAAAGAAGTCACCCCTACCACAACTTTGGTCCCTACCACAACTTTGGTGGCAGCTTTAAGAATAATTTCATAGACAGAAGAATAACGCTTGTTACACTTTTAATTCCAACTAATGCTTGATTAGAACTTTTGACAATTGACAATATATTCTTAACTTATTAATCTTAGCTTAGGAGTTTTTAAAAAAATTATATGCTTTTAAATGGCACTGCTACTGCTAGATTCATAGCTGTTAGAAAATGAACATTTGCAAAATTAAAATAAGAAATTATAAATGAAGCATTGCCAGCCATCATTATAAGATGTTTATACATTAAAGTTAGGCTTCCATTGCCATTTACACTGTGACAGCTGTTAGAGAACTGGTTCTGGTGCTAGAACTAGTCATTACCAGTGGCTGTATCATATTTAACAGGTTATAACTGTTATAACTGAGTATAGCTCATAGGCAATGGCTAGATTCCTAGAGTTCCAGCACCGGAACCCATTTTCTAACGGCTATGGATCTGGCAGTGCCATTATTATAGAGATGGAACAGATTTCTTAAAATTATTCTTAGTAGTATTGAATTATATGCTTCTATATGGCACTGCTGGATCCATAACTGCTAGAAAACGGGTTCCGGTGCCAGAACTCTAGCCATTACCATTGTCCATTACTGATTGAATATAGGCATATGCCTTGTCATGAAAATAACTTTGGCTGATAATTTTTACCAACGTTAAAACCAATGTTAAAATGTACAAAGCATGTGCATGATTCCACATGATGACTCACTCACCCGTCACCCCTCACTCCTTGGTCAGCTACCCCATAATTTTTGTCGTCTAGTATATAGCCACCCCACTCTTACTATGTACATTTTAACATCAGTTTTAATGTTGGTAAAAACCAATCCGCCAAAGTTATATACATGCGTAGTCATGCAGCTCAGCAGCTGCAAGCAGAGCTGCAAAGATGGTTATGGCTAGAGTTCCAGCACCATAACTAGTCCCTAACAGCTGTGTAACTGACACTGCTGGATCTTCTATCTAGGGTAATATAGCCATAAGAAAACTGGCTACTGCCTATTGGCTTTGCTGCCAGAAGTCTACTCAAGCTAGCCTGAGCCTGTTGCCTTGCTTTTTTGGAACAAAAAACTTGACAAGGCAACTTTTGTTTTTTATCTTGAACTATATAGTTACTTAGAACTATATTCAAACTTATTTAGTTGCTGCGGGCCTTTAGACCACCACAAGTTTTAATGGTGGCCCAAAACTGGCATACATAGTAGGCATTTTTAGAATAGGGAAGAAATAGTAAGTCAGATTCAGATACCAATTGACATTCTTGTAAAACTTGCAACTTATTCCCTTAACCTTGAAGTTTTACTTTCCTATAATGTTTGACAAAACTGGAGTGGAAGTTATTGTCCGCTTCTATGAATCTGTTTTTATTAGGTTCGCTTGTTTCGCTTGTTTTTAGAAATGGCTGTCCAAGTCATGTTGATTAACATTTAAAGATTGGTCCAAATCAAAACTACACAGTATAACAACAATGTACAAAAATAAATTTAGAACGCTATGCGTAGATATGAAATTCAATTAAAAATGTATAGTTGATTTTTTTTATTATAGCCTCTAATATACATGTTTTAAGCAAAGTTGTAAATACTACACACAATGTCCACCATGTCAAAATACTATTAGGCGGAAAATAAGAAAGACAAGAAGCATCATAAAACATTTCAAGTGAAAAATGGCAAGACAGTTTTAGCAATAATGAAAACAGAAAAACAGTGACACGAACGTGAGCATGTGTATATTTTCTTTTCCTCCTCCTTTTTTATCCGGGCTGGGGACCGGGAATAGCGGAATTAAAAGATTTGACTAAACGCAAGAATCACAAATTTGGTGGCCCTGAGAAGGGCTGTTTTGTCGTTCAGGGGTCACTCATTTATAGGTCGGTGACCAAGAACTTACGCACACCACGACTGCATAAGTGCAGTGGCAGTGGTCCACTTCTGCAAGCCGCCAGACTGGCCAGCGTGGCTAGGCTTGGCACTTTGCCAGTTGCGGCACGTTTGGCAGCCAAACGAACTGACCAACGATATTTTGCAAAAACGGTCCGCACTGCGCAGCGTTGCCAGTCGAAACCGGGCTTAGGCGGCGCGGAGGTAGAACACGAGCTGGCGCTGGAGCTGGCACAGCTGGCCCCTTGCACCATGAAGTTTGCCCCCAAAAGCAGCCTGGCCCATTGCAGATTGCGTAGAAATCATTGTCTCTTGGACAATGTTTCCTACGGCACGTATTCGCCAGCAACTTTCGGCAGCAGCCTTAATGGTGCAAGGGGCACCATTCATCTTCTGCCACCTCAGTAGCAGACTGGCGCGACAATAGACAGCCCTGGAATCATTTTGTGAACAGAAATGATAATCCCACAAAAAATAAAAAACTAGCCAACATCTAGCCAACTGCCCACCTAGCCACCCAACTCCCCATCTAGCCACCCAACTCCCCACCTAGCCACCAACGATCCACCTCCGCTTATCTCTACTCATCTCCGCTCCAGCCTGAGGTAAAAAATAATAGAAAAACAAGGCTACTGTACATATGCTTTGTGCATGATAAAACAACATCGTTGGTGCGTGTTTTTTGGATTTGTCATCAACAAGTAATTAGTGATGCCATATTGTATTGCATTTTGTGAGTGGCGCGTCCGCTTACAGTACTCCTTAGTCTTTAGACTTACACTAGCAATCTACGCCCCCCGTTGGGGAGCCAAAGAAATGCAATACACGTTTTTTTAATAAACTACATGTATCCTTGAAATCTTAAAAAATCTCCTGTCAAACCTTGTAAGCCTTGACATGTCAGTAATTCCCCCCCCCCCACAAGCTTTAACATATCAACTTCCCCCCTTGACATCTCAGCAATGCCCCAAATAAGCCTTGGAAATCTAAAAATATCTGTCAACCTTCTAACCCTAACCCTAGCCTAACCCTAACCCTAACCCTAACCCTAACCCTAACCTAACCCTAAAGCATTGAAATTTCAGTAATTCTCTCTAAGAGTCATTATAGCACTACTACAGCATTATAGCGATTCCCTGCAAGCCTCGACATCGTAGAGATTCCCAAATGAATCTCTTAACTTCGACATGAAGCTTATTTTATTTTTTACATTACGCTTTTTTTATCAGCGATCCCTCCCCAGAGGAGGCATCAAATAATGTAATAAAAAGTTTTCAATAAACTACATGTAGCTTCTGACTTTAGCCTTGAAATCTCATTTATACCCCCGTGAACCTTGACATCTCAGATATTCCCCCCGTAAGTCTTAACATGTCAGCGATGGCCCCCATAAACCTTGAAATCTAAAAAATCCCCTGTTATTCTGTTAACCTTGAAATCCGATAAAATATAACCCTCAACCCACACCTGACCTAAACCTAACTTTAACCCAACCTAAAGCCTTGAAATCTCAGCAATTCTTCTCCCCTAAGCCTTGACATTTTAGTGATTCCTTCTTTAAGAATCACAGCACTATAACGATTTCCACCAAGCTTTGACATCGTAGCAATTCCCAAATGAATCTTTTAACTTCGACATGACTTTTCTTTTATGTATACGTAGTGCTACTTTTATTTTTTACATGACTCTTCTTCTATCAGCGCCCCCCCCCGTGGCGAGCCAACAAATAATGCAATAAAAAATTGAGTAAAGTACATGAACTTTGAAGTAGCTTCTGACTTTTGCTTTGACATCTCAGAACCCCCCCCCGTAATCTCAGTTATTCTCTGAGAGCCTTTACGTCTCAGTTTTTCTCCCCAGCACAGCATTATAGCTGCATTTAATTTTTACATGACACCCTTCATGTCTGACATGACGCTTCTTTTATTCTACCATGATGCTTCTTAATTTTTTAAATGACACTTTCATTAGTTTTTAAATGAGGCTCCTATGATTTTTTCATGACGCTTCTATGATTTTTACATGACACTTCTATGATTTTTTATATGACGCTTCTATGATTGTTTATATGACGCTTCTATGCTTTTTACATGACGCTTCTATGATTTTTTTACATAACGCTTCCATGATTGTTTACATGACGCTTCTATGATTGTTTACATGACGCTTCTATGATTGTTTACATGACGCTTCTATGATTTTTTACATGACGCTTCTATGATTATTTCATGACGCTTCTACGATTTCTGCAGGACGCTTCAATGATTTTTACATGACGCTTTTATGATTTTTACATGACGCTTCTATGATTGTTTACATGACGCTTCTATGATTGTTTATACGACGCTTCTATGATTTTTACATGACGCTTCTATGCTTTTTACATGACGCTTCTATGATTGTTTACATGACGCTTCTATGATTGTTTCATGACGCTTCTATGATTGTTTACATGACGCTTCTATGATTGTTTACATGACGCTTCTATGATTGTTTACATGACGCTTCTATGATTGTTTATACGACGCTTCTATGATTTTTACATGACGCTTCTATGCTTTTTACATGACGCTTCTATGATTTTTTACATGACGCTTCTATGATTGTTTCATGACGCTTCTATGATTGTTTACATGACGCTTCTATGATTTTTTACATGACGCTTCTATGATTGTTTACATGACGCTTCTATGATTGTTTATACGACGCTTCTATGATTTTTACATGACGCTTCTATGCTTTTTACATGACGCTTTTATGATTTTTTACATGACGCTTCTATGATTGTTTCATGACGCTTCTATGATTTTTTACATGGCGCTTCTATGATTGTTTACATGACGCTTCTATGATTTTTTACATGACGCTTCTATGATTGTTTACATGACGCTTCCATGATTTTTTACATGACGCTTCTATGATTGTTTACATGACGCTTCTATGATTGTTTACATGACGCTTCTATGATTGTTTACATGACGCTTCTATGATTGTTTACATGACGCTTCTATGATTTTTATATGACGCTTCTATGATTGTTTACATGACGCTTCTATGATTGTTTACATGACGCTTCTATGATTGTTTAAATGATGCTTCTATGATTGTTTACATGACGCTTCTATGATTTTTTACATGACGCTTCTATGATTTTTTACATGACGCTTCTATGATTGTTTACATGTCGCTTCTATGATTTTTTACATGACGCTTCTATGATTTTTACATGACGATTCTTTTTAAAAAGTCTTTTAGTTTTCCTGACGTTGAAAAGCTTTAATTAAAAAATTATACTCTATGAAAATTCGAACCATCGTCGCTGCATTTAACAGTTCAGTTTGTTCACCTCTAGGCTAGCTCTCATCGTTTTGATAACATCAAATTTTGCACTTATATAATTCAACACTTTAAAATCCAAGCATAGAGTAAATCACACGAAGCAGTTATGACATAATCAGTTTCTCAGTCAGTCAGTATCAGTTAACAATATGGTTACGCAATCTAAATCAAGTCTGGTGCTACGCTTCCACACTGCATTTTCAATTCAAGTCGGAGTTACAATTCAGTTATGATGCAATCTATTTCAGAATCAGAATTCAACCAGTCAGTTTTTTCTCTAGCATTCTTACAATGCATTTCAAGTCGAAAAGTTTGCTTGACCTTTGCAAAAAAGCATGTTTTTCGAATATTTAATGCCTTTAGCATCAAGAAATTTCTTAGCCACGATGCATGTACAGTCACGGGAAAATTTCTGATCGAACAGTGCAAGTTCGAACAAAATCGGTACAGCCATTTTTTCTCTAATCGATCACATAGACACAGACAGACCATTTTTAGTATATACGAGGCCAACTCCTCCTCTGGAGGAGAAAGGGGAAGAATTCCCATCACCGGTACTCCATTCCCTGAAATGCCATTCCCTGAATCCCATCATCCAACTTCTCTCCGCGAAACTGAACATCATCGAAATCTTCTCCGTAAAAGAGAACTCCATCAAACACCTCTCCGTGAAACTGACATTCATCAAAATCCCCTCCGAGAAATAGAAATCCTCTCCGTGAAACTGGACTCCATGGAAATCCTCTCCGTGAAACTGACATTCATCAAAATCCCCTCCGAGAAACAGAAATCCTCTCCGTGAAACTGGACTCCATGGAAATCCTCTCCGTGAAACTGACATTCATCAAAATCCCCTCCGAGAAACAGAAATCCTCTCCGTGAAACTGGACTCCATGGAAATCCTCTCCGTGAAACTGACATCCATCAAAATCGTCTCCGCGAAACAGAAATTCTCTCCATTAAACTGGACTGAATCGAAATTTTCTCCGTAAAAAAGAATCAACTCTCAGGATTTAGTGGTTAGGGTTAGGGTTAGGGTTAGGGTTAGAGCTACAACGCAGCAGCGTGTTGAACCAATTGAATTAATTGAATGCGCAACCGATTTCACAGTCAGTCAGTATCAGTCTCGGTAAAAGTTAACAAAAAGATTGCGCAAACTAAATCAACCCTCCAATACACAGCGACTGACCCCCTTCCAATACGCAGTGGCAATTAAAAGTTGAACCCCCCCTCCCACCAACTTTTGGGGGTTGGTCGAACCCCCATTGAACTCCAAAATGAGTACACTGCCGAAAGTTAAAAGTATGGAAATCGTTTTTTAAATGCTGTGCTTTTTGTTTTCACATTTAAAGCAAACAACTTATATCCCCGAACTCAGTATTGCAAGATCTTTCCAGTAATATAAGTCTCTCTTCTGAAAGTTTAAAACTCGAGGAACAGTTAGCGCTTGAAATTTCCTGATTTAAAGCATTAAAGTATCGAGTGTACGTTCACAGCCTGCTAAAGAGGCTCGCAAGTTTATTCATTAAATTTTACTGCCCAGCAAATACACATGGCTGCCTATTGAATGCCGCCGATAATAAAACCAATTAAATCTCGACACAGTCCTAGCTATCTCCTTACACTGTACAACTGCTATGTACACTCAGCCCAAGCCCAACCCCCTCCCATTCCGGGGGAATCGTTAAATTTAATTGAACCCCCCAACACGCGGGGGTTATTTGCATTGAACGCGGAACACGCGCACCCACCACCCCTCAATACACAGCGGCCCGCGGGCGGAGGTTGGGGTGGCTATTTTTACAAACTGGCTGCAGCCCCAGGCAGAGTGGCCAAAGAAGGTTATTGAGGGTTAAAAAAACAGTTTTCTGCTTTTCTAGGGATCTTAAAATGAAAAAATGAAAGATTAAAATTGCTATAAACCCAATCCGGAAAATTTGCAGTTTTCCCATATAAGTTTCAACGCTGACTTGCCAGTAGTCTAGGAGAAAAATTGCAACACACAAACAAACAACGCACCAGTTTTAGTATTAAGACGAGGCCAACTCCTCCTCTGGAGGAGAAAGGGGAAGAATTCCCATTACCGGTACTCCATTCCCTGAAATGCCATTCCCTGAATCCCATCATCCAACTCCTCTCCGCGAAACTGAACATCATCGAAATCTTCTCCGTAAAAGAGAACTCCATCAAACACCTCTCCGTGAAACTGACATTCATCAAAATCCCCTCCGAGAAATAGAAATCCTCTCCGTGAAACTGGACTCCATGGAAATCCTCTCCGTGAAACTGACATTCATCAAAATCCCCTCCGAGAAACAGAAATCCTCTCCGTGAAACTGGACTCCATGGAAATCCTCTCCGTGAAACTGACATTCATCAAAATCCCCTCCGAGAAACAGAAATCCTCTCCGTGAAACTGGACTCCATGGAAATCCTCTCCGTGAAACTGACATCCATCAAAATCGTCTCCGCGAAACAGAAATTCTCTCCATTAAACTGGACTGAATCGAAATTTTCTCCGTAAAAAAGAATCAACTCTCAGGATTTAGTGGTTAGGGTTAGGGTTAGGGTTAGGGTTAGAGCTACAACGCAGCAGCGTGTTGAATTAATTGAATGCGCAACCGATTTCACAGTCAGTCAGTATCAGTCTCGGTAAAAGTTAACAAAAATATTGCGCAAACTAAATCAACCCTCCAATACACAGCGACTGACCCCCTTCCTATACGCAGTGGCAATTAAAAGTTGAACCCCCCCCTCCCACCAACTGTTGGGGGGTTGGTCGAACCATCATTGAACTCCAAAATGAGTACACTGCCGAAAGTTAAAAGTATGGAAATCGTTTTTTAAATGCTGTGCTTTTTGTTTTCACATTTAAAGCAAATAACTTATATCCCGAACTCAGTATTGCAAGATCTTTCCAGTAATATAAGTCTCTCCTCTGAAAGTTTAAAACTCGAGGAACAGTTAGCGCTTGAAATTTCCTGATTTAAAGCATTAAAGTATCGAGTGTACGTTCACAGCCTGCTAAAGAGGCTCGCAAGTTTATTCATTAAATTTTACTGCCCAGCAAATACACATGGCTGCCTATTGAATGCCGCCGATAATAAAACCAATTAAATCTCGACACAGTCCTAGCTATCTCCTTACACTGTACAACTGCTATGTACACTCAGCCCAAGCCCAACCCCCTCCCATTCCGGGGGAATCGTTAAATTTAATTGAACCCCCCAACACGCGGGGGGGGGTTATTTGCATTGAACGCGGAACACGCGCACCCACCACCCCTCAATACACGGCGGCCCGCGGGCGGAGGTTGGGGTGGCTATTTTTACAAACTGGCAGCAGCCCCAGGCAGAGTGGCCAAAGAAGGTTATTGAGGGTTAAAAAAACAGTTTTCTGCTTTTTTAGGGATCTTAAAATGTAAAAATGAAAGATTAAAATAGCTATAAACCCAATCCGGAAAATTTGCAGTTTTCCCATATAAGTTTCAACGCTGACTTGCCAGTAGTTTAGGAGAAAAATTGCAACACACAAACAAACATCGCACCACTTTTAGTATTAAGAGAGGATTGTGTACGTTGCAAACTCGTAATACACGAATACTAAAACTCTTAATTACAAGTTTTGCAATAGTATAGTTTCAGCTTTGCGTGCCTCTATTTTCTGTGTCCCTCACTAAGGGAGGAGGGGTAGAAGAATGGAGGAGAGAAGGGTAGAATGTAGGCGAGAAGGGGTAGAATGAGGAGAGAATATTTATTTGCACCTCAATGCACCAATACAGGACCCACACAATTGAAAACAATATTAAATCGAGCAGAAAACACGCAGCTTTATGCACTCGCAGTATCGTTATATTCAGCTGTTCCAATGCAGCTCCTAGCAGGCCAAGCCCGAACCCTTTCCCTTCCCCAGCCCGAACCTTTCTCTCCTCTTTTTTCATTCCGGGGGCTGGGGACCGGCAATGGCGGAGTTAAAAGATTTGACTAGCGCAAGCATCAATAATTTGGTGGCCCTGAGAAGGCCGCTTTAGCGTTCAGGGGTCACTCATTCTATAGGTCGGTGACCCAAAACCTATAGGTTGCTGGCCAATACGTGCCGTAGGAAACATTGTCCAAGAGACAATGATTTCTACGCAATCTACAATGTGCCAGGCTGCTTTTTAGTGGTCACCTCAGAAGTCAACATCCGTACGGAACTCCAAGTCGCCCATGGACATCATCACACCGGCCTTCTCGAAGTTCATGAAGTCAAACGGATTTCCCATAAAAACTCACGAGTGCTTTTGCTTTCTTCCAAAAACTTTGCGAACTCTGTCTCAAAGCGCAAAAATGCCATCTCTTCAACCTTTCGGCGACTTTGCAACCAAGCAGCTGAAAATGGATGAAAACCAATTTTTCATTCAGACTGATAATATATGAAAAAATAATAAATATGAACATACAATATCACAATGACATACGAATTAATTCAAACAAATAAAATACTAACTGATCGACATGATGCGTGCGAAGTTCATAGTGTCAGCGACGTAATTCAGAAAATTATCGATTATCATGCACCATCTCCTTTACTTGAAGTCCAAATCTGCGGAATGCAGCCAAATGCGCTCAAAGCTTTCGCCATCTATCAGGCCCACAGACTCGGTGGCACGAATGCCGAACAACAACTGACAAAGAAGAACGTGACCATAAACGTGCAACACCGGCAAGACAAAAGTTAATATTGGATCGCAGAATCAACCAGCCAGTTTGCAACTTATGTCGTAAGATACGATTATTGAAACGTGGGGAGGAATATCGCGCAGCATCTGCTGAACCATGCACTCGCTGTAGTTAAGGCTGTAAAACAAGCAAAATAACTGGTGTTCAAAAATCATAAAGGATAACTAGTACTCGTAAGCACTGAAAGGAATTACCGCTCGCCAGGAGTAGTCACTAGTATTTACTAGTCAAAATAATCCCGACGCCTGTTCATCAATTTCTAAAGTTAATAAAAATTTTAAAAAAATTATCGTTTGTATGATTTAAGAAGAATAACAAATTTCTAGTCAGATAGCCCAACATTTTTAGTTAATACAAACAATAACACCACGATGACACAGATAATAAATATTTTCTATGGCATAAAACTATACAAAATTACTGCGCGAATACTAACTACTACGACGTTAAAATATAATTCTCATAGACATGACTAGAGAGATAGACAAGATCTAGACAAAAATCTATGCAGTAAACGAAATAAGGGCAAAGCCCATGTACTGACATAAAGTACAGTGGAATTGCTATCGCATGTAGATGTAGCAACCTTAACTTAATTTAATTAGTGTACAGTGCCCTACGATTCTACGAGTTGATTAATATTTTAATTTTGAATTCAACGAATGTGAAATTTTAAATTTCCGCGTGAATTTTTATTTTGTTTCAATTTTTAGTTTGTTTTAACTTCATGCGAAAATTCTAAAATTATTTGAATTTGAATAAAATTAGTCTTTTTCGCATAATATTTACAAACGGATGCAGTATATTACCTCCAAGGACAAATCCAAGTACAAAGGCGATTAATTTTATGCCTTTATCAAACATCTAGAAATTAGAAAACTGGCACTTCGTGAATTAGGAAATTGGCCTGTCTATCAATTATAAATATCTCGCTTGGTACCTTACTTTGCTAAAAAAACATTCAAAACGAAAATGGGTGACTAACTAGTCCTCGTTTCTTGCGCCTGTACTATTTTTCTCTGACCAAATTTCCACTAAATTTAAAAACAGAAGACTATAGATTCGTAGCATATTGCAATTCTAAGCTAAGCTAGACATAAAAGAAAGAAAATGATTACAATTTAGGACCAACCGGCCACGTTTGCTTGCCAAAGACAAAGCCGTCTTCATCCAGTATACATTAATATACGAGAAATGAGTCCCGGATGTGCAGCGTTTTTAGCTTGCTTCATTGCTAGTACAGTGCTAGTACGCTAGTGCGCACTAGCGTTCCACACTCACCCCACCCCACCCCACCCCTCTCCGCTCGTGGGCTGGCCCTCTCTAAGGGAGCCCATCCCACCGTGGGCTGGGTCCCGTTAACGGGCTATTTTTAGCGTGGGATGGGCTCCGCTATCGGCGGGCCGTTAGGTGCGTGGACTCACTATCTAGTCAGGTATTTTTTGTTAAGTGGATTGTCTGTCTAGTCCACGGCCGTTAGGTGGCGGAGGAACGAAAGAGCAGAAGGGGGAAGGGTCCAGCGAGCGCACAAGGGGAGGAGTGCAGCTATCTAGAATTGCATACACTGAGCAATTGTACGCGGCAGGCCAGGCAACAACAGTACAGGCAAGCGCCAAATTTGGCGGCTTCCACTAACTAACCCTAGGCTAGAAAAACTTCCTAATTTTTATGTTAATGAGCCTCATTATGATGACTCGATTGCGCCATATTGTGCAACTTCTTAGCGCCAAGGAAGGCTGCTTAGAGTGCATGGAGGCAGCAGAACAGTTCCTATTACAGATGGCGGAGTAGCCTAGTAAGGGGTTGTAGCCTAGTAAGGGGTTGTAGCCTAGTAAGGGGTTGTAGCCTAGTAAGGGGTTGTAGCCTAGTAAGGGGTTGTAGCCTAGTGGTTAGGGCGTCGGACTCACGACTTGAAGGTCGGGGGTTCGATTCCCGATCCCTCTGCAACAATTTGTGTCCTTGAGCAAGACACTTAACTCTGCGTTGTTTCAGTTTACCCAGCTGTAAAATGGGTACCAGCATTAGCTGGGGTAATTGAGGGTGTGTGTGGCGACCCCCCAGTCCTTGGACTGAACAGCCGTACGCAGCCTTCAGATGCGCCGCGCAATAGCTGCGGCTGAGCTGTCGGTTGCACATCTGCCCATTGGGCAGGTGTAATCAATTATTATAAAATTATTATTATTACAGATACTAGCAGCGTACAACAGCGCCTAAGATGTGACTGCGGCCCTATGCTTGCAGCAGAAAGCTGCGGCCACATCACTGCTATATAAAAGATACATGTTGGTGTGAATTTTACTTACATTCCACTTTCGAACTGCATGAGGTGGATTGTGGCCATGAGCAGCTTCAAGACAGGTCTTACACACCTGAAGGTGACAGCTTTCACAACGAAATAAGCCCTCTGATTCCTAACAGATAAAGCAATTGCCTTTGATAAAAAAGTAAGCTGCCACACCATCAGCCAGCTGTTCACTGAGCAATGCCCATTTCTCCTTTTCACATCGGGCATCATAACGGCTAGGGCCATTGGGTTCTTCAAGCAGCTAAAAATCTCCCACTGTAACTTCACCTTCTACAGCCTAGGCTCCTGAAGAGTCCCCGAAACGACTTTGCCTGAAGCATGACATTAAATCATGTTGCATAAAAATATTGTCAGCAGTAAAAAGGGTTGCAAGCTGTAAAGCAGTTCCAATTAGCACTAATACTGGCAAATTTTATTGTCTAGATTGTCTAGGCATAATGCTGCTATGTAATTTGTGGGCAAGTATCATTACTTTATATAAAAGTTTATTAGTATAAACAAGCTCAAACAAAATAATACATTTGAAGTAATAACACAGTTATAACACTCCACGGTCGGCTCGAACAGTTGCTGTCAGCAGTGTGCTGCGTTCGTACAGAAAAGTCGCAAGCCGTACTGAAGCAAACCACTTGTCGACGAAAAGGTGATAGCCGAAACCGAGCAGGTCCTTGCAAAGGTGCACTACGATTTTCTCGCTTAGAGACAGCTGGTCACAACCGAGGTCGTCGCCAAAATGAGAGTTCTCTTCAGCAGTCGAATGTACTAGAAAGTTATACAGGTAGCCAGATGCAGACTCACAGGCGCAGTACATTTTAATTCCAACTCTGGCTCTCTTCGATGGGATGTACTGCCTAAACTGAAGGCGCCCCTTGTACAGAATCAGGGACTCGTCGACGCTGACCTGCTGCTCCGGCTGGTACACGTTCGCGCAGAGCTGCTGAGCCAGACGGAGCAGCGGCCGAATCTTGTGCAGTGGGTCGTTCGAGGCGGGTGCTCGTGCATCGTAGAAACGAAGGAAGGCCAGCAGCTGCTTGAATCGGTCACGGGTCAAGCCATTGGGCGATTGAAAAAACGGAGTACTGTGAATGACACTGGTGCTCCAGTAATCATGCAGTTCCGGCTTCCGTGAGATGCCCATGAACAGGTACATACCCAACAGCTTGGATATCTCACTGCGGTTTGTGTCCTTCCATGACTTCAGCAAGCTCGAAACATCTCCATCATGTGTCGCCTGCTCATACTCAGCCCAAGCTTTTGCGTTTGTCCACTCCACGATCTTATCCAGCAGCTCATCGGTTAGAAACAGTCGTAGAAAATATTGGATGTCTTCACGGTCTTCGGGAAGGACAATGCTGGGGTTTACACCCGAAATTCCAGTGAAACTGGGGCCGTCTTCAACAATGTCTTCGCCTGGCTCCACAAACTGCCAATCGTCTTCTACTTCGCTGATAGTGACCGACTCAGACGACTCGGAGTTCTCCGCTATTCCAGCGTCACTTTCGGAGTCGGAAGTCAACAGAATATCCATATTTGGATTGATTTGAATTACATGAATAGAATTGTACAGAATTTGGCACAGCCCTTAATATACTAAAACTGGACTGTCTATGGCCAGTCTTGTACAGTTTTGATAAGCGTGTGTGCAACCCATTCCAAATGTACATTCTCCTTCAACCCTAGATTAGACCAGCGATGGCTGGCTTATCGGCAGGAGTGGCAATGCAATTCAGTTCACTGAAAACTTGAAATAGTCTATGGTCAGCTCTGCTGACCATGCCGGCAGGAACGGAGCTTTCTATTTAGGAATTCAGGCTTGAAAAGGTTAAAGACCTTTGCTATTGCCAGAAAGGGACAATTAGAATTTTCAATCCTGTTGTCTCCAATAAAATAGTACGTATCTTAAAATAACATGCTTTCCTTTCTGAATTGTAGAACCAATTTCAAAATAGTTGCACAAAACAACTCCATCCTAAACAGGGATCTTATGCCAAAATAGCACTTTGGCATCTCAAAATCACAAATGGCACCTTGATTTTGGAGTTCAGGTGCCAAATAACACCTTAAAATTGTGTTTCAATGTACCACTTACACCTCCTAGTTTGTCAAGCTGCCTCGGCACTTCAACTTAAAGCTGAGGGGGATAGAGAAGGACAAGAGGAAATAATAGCTACAGGGGCATTATTAGGAATATAATCGTTAATAGCAGGGAAACATTAAGGGGCAAAGAATGAAAAAGGTGCCAACTGCCAGGAAGGGATAGAGAGCAAAGGGAAGATAATAGTCTAAGGAAAAAAGAGGGAAACCATAGAGCAAGGTAATAGGATTGGCCACAGGGGCAAAGGGAGGGTATAGAAGAAGGTAGAGATGATGGGTAATGGCGCCAGGTAGCCACCTTGCTAGATCACCTAATAGGGTACCATGTGGCTAAAATACACTTAATCAAGTAATATATAAAATTAAGTACCCTATAATAGGATATTGGTCCATGAAATATACCAAGAAAGTTAGTTTGTTTCCCATGGATCAGTGTCCTTATAGTAGCCTAAAACAATGTTCACTGAAATCCTATCGCATTGTCTGTACACCGTATAGGTATATTAATTAGTCCAGTACTAGCTGGCTGTTAGTTAGTATTTACTTCACACTAGGGCCTCTGAATTGAATCGACATTATGAGTTAATACAGATAATGATGCGTAATATAAGATGCAGTGCAGTGGCTATTGGCTAATGGATTAAGTATTGACTCGTGCAGTGCAGTCGTGCAGTGGCTTGATAAAGACAGTATCAGGACTTGACCCGCAAATAATGAAAAGGTTATTGTACATTTATCGTTTTGTTCAGATATTTCAACACAGAAATCGATTGTGAATCACGTAAATTAACATGGCGACATATCCCAAAATAAATACGAAAGAAATAAAGGATCAATCACAATTGAACATAACTCCAAATTGACTAAAGTGATAAATCAGCGACAATTCTAATTCAATCGAAAATCTAAGTCTCATTCATTCATCTAAACTTGAAAGCAATCGAAATAACCGACACGGAAAACGCGAAATTCTGCAGTCAATCGCAAATCACTTGTGAACCATAGACTCCATTGAATTGCTAGTATGCCTTTGCTTGGCACGCATTTTTTAATTCAGTTCATAGGCTCTACCCATGCGCGACTATTTCTGTATCAGCGAGCCAAATATAAACGGGGGACGACCCCAGACAGAATACAAATGACCTAGCCATCGACCAATACACAGCAGCGAAAACCAACCCCATTTCACAGGCCAATCGGCGATTATAACTGATACTAAAATTAGCAGCAAAGGTTGTTTCTAAACTCTACATTTTAAGAACAAAAATGAAAAGGAAAATACCAGTGGCCTCTTACATCTTCGGCCCAGCGCAGTTGGTTCAAAATACCTATGGCCAGCGCACAAATTCTCTACCCACCGTTCCAGTCGGTTATGGTTCGAACTCGACCAATAATAGAGGTAAAGGAAACAACTTTGCAAAGATGGCTCTCGTATTAACAGTAACAACAGTAACAAACCAGCAAACATAGCGGGAAAGTTTCATTCAAATTTCAATAGCATTCGTCAGAATCAAGACCGAGTCTGCGTTTTGCAGCCAGAAAGTGTCTATGGCCCGATTCCGACCCATCCGACTGAAACGGAGAGTGACAAATATCTTTACCGTCTTGAAGAGGTTAAGTCTCGAGCATTTTCTCTTGTCGGAAGCCTTCTTAGCTCTTTGTAGCGTATGTAGTGCTGCCCACCAGTTCCTTCAGGTCTCAGCCTTCGGTGAGGTGAGCTTCCCGTCGTAACAAAAGAAATAAGTCAACGAATTCAGCACAACGTGCAGATTTGCAGCTTAACGTACAGGGCGTCTCGTCAGCAGTACCTGTCGGGCTTGGTTGGTGGATGGGAGGGCTGCGTTAGCCTCTCGTAGGCTCGGGTTGGCTTTAGTGGGTCTCAGTTAGACCAATAGTAGAGGGTTAGTTGTACGCAGCACGGGCGTTCAGTTCTGACAGACACTTAGAGAACGAGTGACTCAGACTCGGAAACTTAGACTCTCAGAAACTAGCGAACAAGAAACTCCTTGACGGAAAAAAGGGGGAGGGGGTCCTTATTTATAGCACGGTATTCTCCTCTGCCCGAGAACGCACAAAACCTCGTGACTTGTTACCTCGTTGCCTATCAATTAGTGCCCATTTATCAACGTGCACAAGATATACTCTGAATGACTTTAAATATGGTGGGCATTTGCAATTTGTGTGTTTTAATATTTCTGCTTTATATTCATCATAGGCTTTATCAATTTCTTCAATTAGTCGAGCCTTTCGACTAGGGTCTCTTGTTTGAGAAAAGGTATAATAGAATAATAGTATTTATTATAATTTATAATAGTATTTTTTGTAGCAGAGCATTTCGAACATTTGGGTTATCAGCTTCCATTTTTTCTAGGAAAATTAAACAATTACAATTGGTTTTGGGAGCAGCTTCAGCTTTTCCTCCAAGGTGTCGAACGGTCGATTGTCTATCCCTTCGCCGTTGGGATTGAGATTTTTTCCCTTGCTTAGCTTCCAAGAGGCATTTGCATGTGAAGCAACTGCTACGGTGAGCTTGTTGAAGGTGTGGATTAGATCAGCTTTGTTCAGTTCCGATATGTCGAGACTTGAGTCTTCAGCATACTCCTGGTAGTCAGTCATTACAGCTATTCCAGTTCTCTTAATAGTGTCCAAATTAATTTTCAAATTAGTCATGAATGTTGCCTTCTCGCGTGGCTTCTTCTCATCAGTTGACCTTTCTTATGGAGTTATTTTGTCGGATATCGTTGTTAGCACTCGAAGAGGATCCTTGTCGGCATCGCCAAGTTCATTGATTGCAATTATTACACTTGTGTCATCTGCCAACTGAACCTCCTTGAGATTTTTTATCTTAGATTCGATAATTTTCTTACCACCAGCCATGTCGAAATCAAGAATAGTTACTGATGATGTGCCAGTTAGAGTCTATGCTATGAAGCTGCAACGATGAATCTAAATACCCTTCAAATTCTGAGAGATGAAAAAGAAAGGTGGGTTGGACAAATAAGGGTTCGTCTTTGCGAAGGGAAGCTTTTGAACGTAACGACCACTACCATATATGGTATTATTTCTCCTCTCCATGAATGGGCTAGTATGGAATATCATACTACAGGTGAGGCAGGGACGCAAGAAGTTTTTAGAAAGAAAGATTGCGAAAACATTCGCACACTCAAAAGTGACTCATCCCTTCATATAAGTCTATTACTAGGGTTTTTGGATTTACAAAGGTGTTTTTCTCTTACGTCTCTGGAGTACTGCGGTGTGAGAGCAGGTGTGAGGGAGGCATTGTTCTCCTGAGCAAGAGCAAGTTTCTTTTTTGTTGAGTCGGATAGAGAGTTAAGGCACGCTGGCTGATGCAAAGTACCGGTATGTGATGGGCATAATTTTTATTGAAGAAAGGGTAAGCTGCCAAGGAGTTCTGACACATCATCAGCATTGTGAGTCAGCTGTTTGCTTGCGAAAGAGAGAAAATTATATGATGTTATATGAAATTCTCCTGGTTGTTTTCCAGTGGAGATGGGTGGTAGTTTTGTTATAGCTGACTGAATATCTAAAGAAGAACCTAGAAATAATGTTTACTGAAGGTCATTTTTATAATGAAAAGAGTAAGCAATCTTAAATTTAATGCCAATTTCAATTTGTATTCGCCTGAAATTGCATTGAATTAACCCCCAAACCACACATTTCTCGTGGTTTTACTCACGAGATCTCGAAAATGACACTTTTTCCAAATATTTAAAAACGACAAAAAAATCGCTGTTTTCAGACCATTTTCACCTGTTTTTAGTGATTTTCAAATGAGTAAGGGCATGAGGGTCAGGGCACCCCCTTTTTTAAGTGTAAAAAATTCTGAAAATCGGTGTTCTGCGAAATATACCATATGCCAATGCCCCTCCATGGGCATTGAGGGTGAGGAGCCAATGCTCCTCACCCTCTGCCCCCACGCCATGTCTATACCCGCCTGTTGTAACTCTGACCTCCTGGTTGTAGTAGTATAATAAAAGGGGATGAGCCATCTTGTGAGTGGCGCGAACTGCGCCCGAACACTTGATGTGGCCCAGCTCCATTTCACTATACTACTACTCACGTGTTCTAACTGCAGATGTACTTGTCCACGAAGACAACCAAATCTTCTGTTTGCAACGATTCCGACGCATATCTTTAAAAGCATCTTCCACATCCTTAATTGTTTGAGCGATTGCCGTCTTTCCAAAATTTGAAAGCTTGACGGAGACGACTTCAACATCTGACTGCGTTATCAGTAGCCCTCTCTTCCCAAAGTTGTACTTTATCTTTACTATGCCCCGATGTCTTCCTTGACTTTCTGTTTCTTGTCCAACATCAACTTCGACAATTACGTGTCAGCTTGTCATATAATAAACAACACTTTTTAAAAATAGTTTGTATAAGTCGATGCCACCCGAATCAATTTTCCAGTGATTAAATTGCAGTCCCTAGGACAGCTCTATCATTTCAACTAGTGGTAAAAAATCTAGAGACAGATTGGTAGCGAAGTCTGCTCCGAAAACTCTAAACTCAGCCCGCTGGGAGGCTAGATGCACTGGCACTGTGCACAACAGTGCGCAACACAACAGTAACTAATTTAGTAAGAAAGTTTTGCATCGCCAGAAGACCTACAGTGTCGCCGGGTGTCGCCGGGTGGCCTCCTGTACCAACAGAGGATCAAATGTGAGGCATTTTTTCTAGTTTTAGCAAACGTTTTATAATACAGTTTAGCTTTCAGTTTCATATGTAGGCCTCAATTAAATCGATTGAATAAACTCTTTTGATAGTAACTAATTTAGTAAGAAATGTTTTGCATCTCCAGAAGACTTACAGTGTCGTCGGGTGACGCCGTGACGGCGGATGCAGCGCCATTGGCGGGGCCGGCCTGACTCTGGAGATGCAAAAGTTTGTCTGCAGCCAGGTATTTTATTTCGATGTTATTTGCAAGCTCTGAATCAAAGTGGGGGCATTTTGTGCTAGAGTTAGCCAGTTTTAAATTTAATATTGTAGCTCATTAATTGTGTGACATAGTGACACGATGAACTTTGCTATAGGTTGCATGCACTGTAGTGTTGACTCACTAGCAGTGAAGTTGTTATTGATCGGCTTAGAGATTGTATTTTATTCCACCCCACCCCATGCGCGCGTTTGAATCTGTCTACACCCACCACCTCAGTGCTAAATAATAAATGAGAACAGCCTAGCTCTCAAGCGAGCACCTTTTACTCACTCCTGCAATTCGACACTTCTGCCTCGCTTAACAAAGTTATCACAAATTGCTACAGTAAGTAATGACTAACAACAATTTACAATAAATATATTGACAGCTACACAAAATTACCTCTAGTCCAGCCTGATGCACGGCCTGCCGCAGGAGGCTGTAGGCCTCGGCAATTTCGCCATGCTCGTAATCTGGGCCACTAGTCTGTTGAAAGTTAATATGAAATACGGTTCACATGATATTGTTTAAACAACTACTGATTCTTATTGCAAGTCGAAATTCTTGGCATGAAAGTAACAAAATGTGCATGCATTGTTAGCCTAACTTTCTAAACATAAAACTTACCAAAGACTGCTGCTCGGCAGCCGCCGAGAGCCTTCGTCTTTTGCTGCCGGCAGTTTCGGCGTCTTCAGTAACACTGCTGGCACTTGGGCTCGGCCGGCTTACAGCGGCAGACTCACCCTGTCGGCAGCTTCAGCGACAGTGCCAGCGCCGACACTGGCGCTTGCGCTCGGCCGACTTACGGCGGCAGGGTGCGGCGGCAGATTCGCAGGCCAGGCACCGCTGGCCAAAAAGTCTTCAAAACTGTTAAAATATTCTTGCGAATAGTTTAACAGTAATTCCGTTTTGTCGAAAATTGCCTTCAGCTGCGCAGGAGTTTGGGACTGCACCGCCTTCATGTGGTCCCAAAGGCCAGCTCGCAGCCTGAAGCAGGTGCAAAAAACTGCACATTAATACTCATCGCTTGGTTTTTGCATGCGAAAACTTAAGCGTCACATCAATTACTTTTTGATTGGCCAGATGTTTTTTCCGCGAGATGTGATTGGAGATTGTCCGATCTCATCTGCTTGTTGTTTTGGCAGGCTTGGCCATCTGGTTGCAATTGAAATAGAATTTAGCTCTTTTTTATAGTTAATTGTAAATCAACTGTGTAATGATACATAGCATTCTATAATTAATACATCATGATGTAACCGCCCTTGTCGCCCGTCCGCTCCGTTGGGAGACGAACGCATGACCAGAGGGGACAATGACCGTAGGCTGCCTATGACCGGGCAATGACCTGACGGACCTCCAGCACCAGACTGTCCCGCCCACATGATTGATAGCTTTGGTAGCGCTTCGTGACCAGAGGGCCAAGGACCCACATGGACCCCACCTGTAGCCAAGGTGCAATAGTTGGTCACTCGGTCATAGTATGACCGAGTGGCTGCCACCACTCTATGTGACCTGGCGCACCTGGATCTTACTACCAAACCTCTCGAGGCTAGAGCCCCGCCTGGATTGGTTACCAGGGGATTTGGGCGAACAGGGGAGACACATGCAGCCGAGTACATGGACTCTGCTTGGGGCATGATAGCGAACTCTGGGCTCAATCTAAAGGATTTCTCAGCAGGAGATCCTTTGTGGCTGTGAGCGAGGCTGATTTGCGGCTTCAATTACTAAGAGTAGTGTGAGGCGAACATGTGCTGTCTATAGTTTAGATTGCTCAGGGCGAAGGGACGCGTCAGCATGGGGTTGCAACCTTCCTACTGTCATTCTGTGCCAAGACCCGCTAATTCCCTCTACTGCACACACACACGGACCCGCAGCACTCACACACAGGCGGGCTTTGCACGGGGAGAGCTTACCCAAACTTCCTTATGCTTTGCCACCCCGGGAGAAAGGCTTAGCAAGCCATGAGTGATGTTAGTTAATAGGTAATAATTAGGCCCTTAGGCAAATTAAGTAACTGAAAAACTTTTCAAACAATTTTTTGAAACGATTAGATAACAAAGATAGCAAATTTAATCTTTGCTAACCCAGCTAGCTGCCCTGCCCCGCCAACCCAGCCGCCCTGCCCCGCCAACCCAGCTGCCCTGCCCCTTATCTAGCTGCCTATCCCCAACCTAGCTGCCCTACCCCCCCCCAACACAGCTGCCCTGCCCCCGAAACCTAGCTGCCTATCCCCCAACGATCAAATTATAATCATTTTATCATTTTTCTGTGCTAACAAATGAGCGCAAGAATGAATTAGTCGGCAAGAACTAAAATTTCTCGATCTTCGTAGAAAACATTTTCTCCTTCACTGCTTCTTGGCCCGCCGAAGTTCGGCCCTCTGCCTCTTGGGCCGCCAGAGTGCGGCCCCTTGGAATTCGGCCCGCCGAAGTTCGCCCCGCAAGAGTGCGGCTCGCCGGAGTGCGGCCCGCCGGAGTGCGGCCCACCGGAGTGCGGCCCGCCGGAGTGCGGCCCGCCGGAGTGCGGCCCGCCGTAGTGCGGCCCGCCGAAGTGCGGCCCGCCGGAGTGCGGCCCGCCGAAGTGCGGTCCCTTGGAGTTCAGCTTGCCGGAGTGCAGCCCGCCGGAAAGCAGCTCGCCGGAGTTCGGCCCTCTGCTTCTTGGGCCGCCAGAGTGCGGCCCCTTGGAGTTCGGCTTGCCGGAGTTCGGCCCGCCAGAGTGCGGCCCGTCCGGCCAGTTAAGATATTCGAATTGCTCGTTGACTTCGGATTTGCTGACGTCGCCTGGAACTGGAAAGAAATCAAATATTATGCCTTAGTCATTTGAAATTATTGTATTTTTCTTAACACTTATATTACTTGCCTCATATGAGAAAACTAATAATTTAGAACGTTAGTAAAACGTTTATGTGGTGAACGAAGAACGAAATGTAGAACAAACGAACAAGTTCGCCATTTAAATTCACAGGTCCTTATAGACAAAAATGCAAAAGTTATTTCATCACCTTTAAAGACGGATAACTCAGTCTCAGTGATTAAGGGGAAACAGAAACAGAACATGCTACATGTGTTTTAATCTCAAAACACAAACTGATCTCCAGTAAATAAAATTACCTTTATCGCATTGCTTAATGAAGCAGTGCAAATAAAAAAATAACTTAAAAATGTTAGCAATGGTAAATGGCCGAGAAGCTTCTAAAAATTTGTTCAATTAGAGCATTATTCATTCAGCAAGAGAAAGCGTGAGACAGTAATTAACCGATTAGAGGTGGCTCATACCTCTGCCACTTGCCGCGCCAATTGATGGGGTTCTACGTCTTCTGGGCTGCATGAAAAGTATGGCTGCCTATTCTCGCGGGCCACAATAAAAAAATCTCCACGATGGGTCCTTGCGAAGCTAAATTTTTGCGATAGGTGACAGCAAGTTTTATAGTGATATAAAAGTGAGTCTGCTAAGCAAATATAAAAATGCTGTTACCATTTTCTCTATCGTTGAGAGCTTCGGGGCAGTCTTAGCTGCCGTTTGCAGCGAGCCGTTGTTTTTCCGTCTCGCTGAGAGACCTAAACTTGGCTGCCAACTCCTTCTGTTGATCTGATAATATCAAAATATCATGATATAATAGCATTTAGAAACGAGCATTTTACTGTTTATGGTAAACACGCAGTATTTTATACATATAGGAAATGATTAAATCCTTTTTGCAATACTCTATTTGCAAGAATAAAAAATTCTATGGCACTCCTTAATATCCGCAGGAAAACATAATGTTCAACTATTGTTGTTAGTCTTGGTCATATCCTTAAACATGTCATCATGATTGAACAGATCAAATTTAATTTGAGAATCATATATAAATAATTTCTTCATATAATTAGCTTGTATTCAATAGTGATTTTAGATAAGAGAAACTGGTATTACTACATACAAAATTGACGAAATTAGCCAAATTAAAGTTTTACTTAGACGATTTCGGACACTTCTAAATCTGCGCGAAAATGCGTGGCGCAACAGCCAAATTACCGGGGTGACATCGATCGAGCAAAATGCTTTTTATTTGTTATTCGGACAAAAAATATTTACACTCTCAGTAAACGCAAAGGTAATGTGCCGCTTGGATAGAATAAATTTTTGCAGCTACGCAAAAACAACTGAAGTAATGCGCGCAACATAGAGCTGCCCGCAGAAACTTCGCTACACAGCAACTACAAACCGCTGGTACAGAACTGCGCATCGCCAGGGTGTAAGTCCCACGAACACGTATCACTTCAGACAATCGTTCAGGTCACAATAATGTTTATTAAATTACTCTCACTTTGCCTCTGTTCGCTAAGGTCGTCGCGGAACCGGTGATAGCACACGGAGCATCGATCGTCCTCCGCTTGAGCCAGTGGTCACTGCAGCCGAAGCCTGGCAGCATTTATCTGATCCTTGCAAAATAGAATATCTTTTCTGGCATTCCAAATCCCAAATGGCTTTCATAAACGCACAGTTCCCCGTTGGAAAGCCGAATACAAAGTGCGGCGTCAGCGTTAGCTGACTCGCATGTACGCACCATGCATGAGAGTGATGCTTCTGATGTAAATAATGATGCTTATTATCTTTTTTGATAATACCGAAACGAAACAATCTTTTAAGTTTCGAACATAAATAGAGACAGTACACAGGGGCACAGTGGGAGCCTGGAAGTGGTTGCCATGGAAGGGGTAGCCTGGGAGGAGTAGCCTGGAAGGGCTGCCTGGGAAGGGTAGAGTAGGAGGGGAGCCTGAGGGGCTGTCTGGGGGATGCCTAGGAGAGGTAGAGTGGCAGGGGTAGCCTGGGAGGGTTAGCCTAGGAGGGTTGCCTAGGAGAGGTAGCCTGGGAAGGGTATAGTGGGAGGGGTAAACTCGACGGGATAGCTTTGGATAGCTCCCTGGGAAGGGTATCCTGGGAGTGTTAGCCTGGGAGGGCTGCCTGGGAAGGGTAGCCAGGAAGGATTGCCTGGAGAGGTAGCCTAGAAAGGGTAGCCTGGGAAGGGTAGCCTGGTAAGGGTAGCCTGGGAAGGGTAGCCTGGTAAGGGTAGCCTGGGAAGGGTAGCCTGGGAGGGATAGAATGGGAGGAAGCCTGATGGGTTTAATAGAAGGGTAGCCATTAAGTGGTAGCCTAGTAGGGCTGTCTGGGAAGGGTAGCAGCCTAAGAGAGGTTGAATGGGAAGGGTAGCCTGGGAAGGCTGTCTGGGAGGGGTAGAGTAGGAGGGGTAGCCTAGAGGGAAGGCTGCCTTGAACCATGTCATGGCTACCATGTCAAACATTAAAGAGCCACCATGTCAAACATATACGTGACTCCATGTCAAACATCAAACATAAAAGAGACACCGTTTAAAACATAAAAAGTGTCACGCCAAAAAAATGGAGCCACTATAAAATTAAGGAAATTGTTGCACTAGCTAATTTTTCTCTGGTGGATGCTTGCTATTTAAGGATGGATACTTGCTATCTGAGGGTTGCTTGCTATCTGAGGGATGCTTGCTATCTGAGGGATGCTTGCTATTGGGGGGATGCTTGCTATCGGAAGGATGCTTTGCTACTGGGGTAACTTGCTATTAGGACATGCTTGCTCTTGGGGGTGGAATGCGGAACTCGCACCTGCGTGTCAGCCTCGCACAGTGCCTGTAGTGGCTTGTACTATGACATTTTGGGCGGACTACAATAGTCGCTCATCACGCTCAGGAGCCTAGATGAGTCTGGTCATGCGTGTCAGCCTCGCACAGTGCCTGTACTGGCGGGTCTATTATAATTTCCCGCAGGAATTTTTCCCGCCGAGCTTTCCCCGCACGATTTTTTCCCGCACGAGATTTTCCCGCAGCGAGTTTTTCCCGCGACGAAAATTTGCTGCAGGAGCTTTCCCCGCACGAGATTCTCCCGCAGCGAGTTTTTACCGCAGCGAGAGTTTCCCGCAGGAAATTTCCCCGTCGAGATTTTCCTGCCGAGCTTTTACCGCCGAGATTTTCCCGCACGAATTTTCCCCGCACAGACTTTTTCCAGCAGAAAGATTTTCCCGCAAGAAATTTCTCGTGATTGCCAGTTTACCTTAAGAAAGAAATTATAAAAAGGAAAGCTATTAGCAGAGACGCGATTTTCTTTGATAAATTCGACACAGGCAGCCAGCCAGGCAGACAGACAGACAGACAGACAGGTAGGTAGGAAGGTAGGAAGGTAAACAGGCAATCACGAGAAATTTCTTGCGGGAAAATCTCGGCGGTAAAAGCTCGGCAGGGAAATCTCGACGGGGAAATTTCCTGCGGGAAACTCTCAGACACACAGCCCTCAGATACCCAGCACTCAGACACCCAGCACTCAGACACACAGCACTCAGACACCCAGCACTCAGTCACACAGCACTCAGACACCCAGCCCTCAGACACCTCGCCCTCAGACACCCAGCCCTCAGACACCCAGCCCTCAGACACCTCGCCCTCAGACACCCAGCACTCAGACACACAGCCCTCAGACACCCAGCCCTCAGACACCTCGCCCTCAGACACCCAGCACTCAGACACACAGCCCTCAGATACCCAGCACTCAGACACACAGCACTCAGACACACAGCACTCAGACACCCAGAACTCAGACACCCAGCACTCAGACATTCAGCACTCAGACACCCAGCACTCAGACACCCAGCACTCAGACACACAGCCCTCAGATACCCAGCACTCAGACACCCAGCACTCAGACACACAGCACTCAGACACCCAGCACTCAGACATTCAGCACTCAGACACCCAGCACTCAGACATTCAGCACTCAGACACACAGCACTCAGACACAGCACGGTTTGGGCCGGTGCTGAACTTCGGGCTCCATTCCAGAGCCTTAAGTTGACATTAGATCCCCATTTTATCCCCTTTATACCCTGGGGCCCCAAGGAAGGGAGCCGGATGGGATGTCTCGGCGATTCTAGTCGTCTGGGCCGACAAGTTATCGATTGCAGTCGGTTTGGGCCGGAGCTCAACTTCGGGCTCTATTCCAGAGCCTTAAGTTGACATGAGATCCCCATTTTATCCCCTTTATCCCCTGGGACCCCAAGGAAGGGAGCCGGATGGGATGTCTCGGCTTATTCTAGTCGTCTGGGCCGACAAGTTATCGATTGCAGTCGGTTTGGGCCGGAGCTGAACTTCGGGCTCCATTCTGGTGCTGTACATAGCGAATGTACAGTGTTTTGGAATAACTTTATTTATAGCCTTCTCTGCACCCCGAGAGTGGAGAGGCTACGTTTAGCCATGACAGTTTAGTGAGAAATTCTAACCACTGCCCTCCCCTCTGTATAGGCAAACTCTCCAGCAGTTTAACAGTGGATGGCAATTGGCAAATCGAGGCAATCCAGCATGGTTTGTAAAAGCGAAAGATTTATGAAAAGGCGATGCAATGCAATGAAATACAACCCTACTAAATTAGGCACACCATGGAAATTTTAAGTTTCTCTTAAAAGTACTTTGAAATTTAAATGGCCTAAGAAATGCGTATTTCCTTGGTTGTTAGACTGATGCAGACTGCAGTGGAGCTGAAGATACACAAATTCCTTTCAGGGCTGCAAATCGGCAAGAAAGATGACGTGATCAAAGCATGAGAATAACGATAAGAGTACTACGTCCCACAAACTGGCTTTCGAAGCAGGGATCGGCAGACTTTTACTTCAAAAGCCAGATAAAGAATCCAGCTTATGTGCGGGCCAGATGAGAGTGGAAAGGAGAAGGAATAGACTATTAGAAGAGAGGAGAGGAGAGGGGGATATGAGAAAACATGGAAGATAAGAGGAGAGACAAGTGGTGAGGAGAGAGCAGAGAAGAAGGGAGGAAGAAGCGAGAGGAGGGGAGAAAGGAGGGAGAGGAAAGAGTAAAGGTGAGAAGAGGGGAGAGATGAGACAGAGGATCGATGAGAGGAGAGTAGAGAAGAGTGAGAAGAGAGTAGATATGAGAGAGCAGAAAGAAGATGACAGAGGGTCAAGAGGAGAGGAGAGATTAGAGAGGAGAGAGTAGAAAGGATAGAGAAGAGAGGAGATAAGAGGGGGAGAGAGGAGTGAGAAGAGAAGAGATAAGAGGGGGAGAGAGGAGTGAGAAGAGAAAAGATAGAGATAAGAGAGGGGTGTAAGAAGAGGGGAGAAAGGAGAGATGAGATTGTAGAGATGAGACAGATTAAAGGAGAGTGCAGAGAGACGAGAGAAGATAATAGAGGAGAGAGAGTACAGAAGAGGGAAGAGAAAAGAAAAGAGGAGTAAGGAAAGAGAGGAGTCAGCAGAGGTGAAAGAGAAGAGTACAGAGGAGATAAGTGAAAGAACGTATTAGAGAGTAAAGATGACAGATGAGAGAGCAGAGATAAGGGTGAACAGACGGGAGATGGGAGAGTAGAGAGAACAGAGGAGAGATAAGAGAGAAGAGATTACAGAGACTAGAGGAGAGAGGAGACACAGAGGATCGATGAGAGGAGAGTAAAGAATAGTGAGAAGAGAGTAGAGATGAGAGAGCAGAAAGAAGATGACCAGAGGGTCAAGAGGAGAGGAGAGAGTAGAAAAGATAGAGAAGAGAGGAGATAAGAGGGGGAGAGAGGAGTGAGAAGAGAAGAGATAGATATAAGAGAGGGCTGTAAGAAGAGGGGAGAAAGGAGAGATGAGATTGTAGAGATAAGACAAATGAAAGGAGAGATGAGAGAGTAAAGATGAGAGATGAAAAAGGTGAGAGGAGAGTGCAGAGAGACGAGAGAAGATAATAGAGGAGAGAGAGTATAGAAGAGGGAAGAGAAAAGAAGAGAGGAGTAAGGAAAGAGAGGAGTCAGAAGAGGTGAAAGAGAAGAGTACAGAGGAGATAAGTGAGAGAACGTATTAGAGAGTAAAGATAACAGATGAGAGAGCAGAGATGAGGGTGAACAGACGAGAGATGGGAGAGTAGAGAGAACAGAGGAGAGATAAGAGAGAAGAGATTACAGAGACTAGAGGAGAGAGGAGAGACAGGGAGAGAGAAGAGGAAACAGGAGAATGAAGAGGGGAGAGAGTAGAGAGGAGAAGAGAGATGGGAGAGGAGAGATGAGATGAGAGAGAGAGAGAGAGAGAGAGAGAGAGAGAGAGAGAGAGAGAGAGAGAGAGAGAGAGAGAGAGAGAGAGCGCAGAGCAGAGAGAAACGAGAAGAGATAATAGAGAAAAGATAAAAGAAGAGAAAGGAGACAAGACAAGAGAGAAGAGAGGTGAGGGAAGAGACGAGTGACGAGGGGAGAGAGAAGAGATAAAACAAGAAAAGAGATGAGAGGAAAGAGAGAGAGGAAAGAGGTGAGAGAAGAGACGAGAGAAGAGGGGAGAGAGAGGAGAGAGGAGAGAGGAGAGAGTTAAGAGAAGAGAGAAAAGAATAGAGAGGAGAAGGAAGAGACGAGAGAAGAGGGGGAGAGAGGAGAGAGAGGAGAAGAGAGAAAACGAAAAAGTAGAGAGGAGAGAGGAGAGGAGAGAGAAAAGAAAAGGGAAGAGATGAGATAAGAGATATGAAAGAGAAGAGAGATGAGGGAAGATACGAAAGAAGATAGGAGAGAGGAGAGGAGAGAGAAAACGAAAGAGTAGAGAGGAGAGAGGAGAGGAGAGAGAAAACGAAAAGTAGAGAGGAGACAGGAGAGAGGAGAGAAGAGAGAAAACGAAAAGTAGAGAGGAGAGAGAGAGAAAAGAGTAGAGAGAAGAGACACGAGATAAGAGAGATGAGGGACGATATGAGAGAGGATGAGAGAGGAGAGAAGAGAGAAGAGAGAGTAGAGATGAGGGACGAGAGAGAAGAGAGGAAACAGAAGAGAAGATAGATGTTTCAAAGGATCCAAGGTACGTAGGGAGAGTCAGAGGCAGAGGCCAGAGTTTGCCATTACATGTTTTAGAGTCAGACAGACATTGCCCGACATTCTCCGCAGCACCCCAGCCAACAATATCAATGTTTGCTTCAAATCCTAATTTTACACGAATGTGTCCATTTTATGTCTACCTCTATCCTACTAACTATTAACAAGTTTTTGTTTGTGTATGACCTTAGATTTCAGAATACATGCAAAAGTAGTTCCGGGGATTGGAATTCCCCGGGTTCAAAATCCGCGGGTTTCAACAGCTTGTTGCTCTATAATCCCATTAATTCTATATCGGTTGTTTCCAAACAAAGATGGTTGAATTAGTTTGAAAAACTTCGAGCATAATAGTTCTTTTACCTGCCGCTTGCCTAATCCCTAATGCGTCACTTTCAGAACAGAATTCTCTGTTATGTTATGATAGACTCATAGACTCATTCTCTGTGTGTTTGATTTATGTCTATGGACACGACTAATAAACGAGTGTTAAAGAGCACTTATAACTACACAGCTGCTCTATATCCATACAAGCATCTGGAAACATTAGACTTCTGTGTCGCAACACAACATGGTGTCAGAGGTGCACTTGTGAAGAGCTCTGGATTTGAATTGTCAAACGCAGTACTGTGCTCAACTGGATCTGGATTCAAATGGATGGCGGGCTCAAACCCCCAAAGCCATTCTGCTTTGATGAGCACAAGGCGGAAAACTGGAGTAAATGGATTTCTGCGTTCGAGCTCTATATGACTGCAACCAAGCGTGACGAATCACCGGCTAAAGTGCAAATAGCGACACTGCTAACAGCCATCGGAGAAGAAGGTCGTGAGATTTATTCAACTTTTGAGAAATCGGAAGGAGACGAAGAGCTGTCGAAAGTGACGAAACTGTTCGAAGAATATTGCAAGCCGAGTGCGAACGAAACTTTCGAGCGCTACAAATTTCGGCAACGCAGGCAGAACGAGCATGAGAGCATTGACTCATTCGTCAGCGGCCTGAAACAACTTATCAAGACATGCTCATTCGAGAAGCCAGCCTACGAATTGACGGTGAACGAATCAATAATCAGAGATCAGATTGTCCTCGGAATCAGAGACACAGAGTTGCGAGAACGGCTTCTACGTGAGCAGGAGTTGACGCTAGATAAGGCTATATCTATCTGCCGTGCAATTGAATCATCAAAGACCCAAGTGCGGATCATGACGGGAAACACCTCAGGAGAGATTTCGAAATACATCCAGAAAGAAGTCAATTCTGTTGTGAAGCCTCGCTCAACAGGCAGACCAGATCTCAAGTACAAGGAGAGATGACCGAACAAAAGGTTTGGGTCCAATGGAAAGCCGATGGTAGGAAAGTCGGAGGGTTGCTCATTCTGTGGTAAGAAACACAAGAAAGGTTCATGCCCTGCATATGGCAAGACGTGCAAATCTTGCGGAAAGCAAAACCACTTCAGCAACGTTTGTCGGAATAAGACCGTAAGAGCCTTGGATCGAAATACAAATGAAAGCTCAGAATCTGATCGTCAAGATTCGTGGGTCATGTCAGCATCTCTGCGACCGGGTGGCAACGACAGAGACAGTAGAACAACTGTTGGTATCAAAATCGAAGGTCAGCTGGTGAATTGCAAATGCGACACAGGAGCGGACGCAAATGTACTCCCTGAACATCTGCTTAGGCGGATTGCACCAAACACGTCGATACAAGCAACGTCTTGCAGACTCTTTTGCTATAAAAGGTCGCGCCTAACAGTCGCAGGGAAGGTACAATTGAAACTGGAATATGAAGGAGTCAAGCATGAAAATGAATTTATTGTGATTAAAGAGAGGCTCATTCCACTCATCGGATGGAAAACTGCAGAAGAGATAGGCCTGGTGAAATTCAACTTCGGAGTTTCTGTTCAACCTGAAGGGTTTAAGTCCACGTGGACAGATGAAAGATTTCTTCGAGAGTATCCCGATGTCTTTGAAGGAACAGGTTGCTTACCTGGGAGTTATCACATCAGCCTGCGCGATGACAAAGAATCTTGGACGGATCGCCCTCGAAGAATCCCGTTTGCAGCAATGCAACCTTTGAAGGCTGAATTAGATCGCCTGGTTTCGGATGGACTCATCACCAAGTGTGATGAGCCCACGAAGTACGTTTCAAATGTGGTCGTCGTCTGGAAGGCAGACAAGACTATACGTCTTTGCCTAGACCCTCAGCATCTGAATGCCAACATAATGAGAGAGTAGTATCAGATACCGTCTTATGACGAAATTATTGCAGAAATCGGAAACGCTGCTCTGTTCTCAACTTTTGATGCGACTGCGAGTTTTCACCAGATTGCATTGGATTATGAAAGTTCGTTGATGACGTGCTTTCACACACCTTTTGGACGATATCGTTGGCTGAAAATGCCCTATGGAATTTGTTCCGCATCGGAAGTCTACCAGAAGCGAGTTCGGGAGGAGATCTCGGACAAGATCACAAACTGCAACAATTTTATTGACGACTTCATTGTTTGGGGCAAGACTGTCGAAGAACACGATGAAGCTGTGAAGCAGCTTATGGAAATGTGCCGTGCGAAGAATTTGCGCCTGAATTATAAAAAGCGGAAAGTCGGATTGAAGGAGTTGAAATTCCTCGGCAACATACTTTCGCACACCGGAATAAAAGTCGACCCAGACAAAGTAAAAGCAATGCGCGATATGCCCCGACCAGATACTCTATCCGGCAATGAGAGAAAGCAGCAACTTATGCGATTTCTAGGATGTGCAAATTTTTTGTCCAAATTTATTTCGGATCTGTCATCTAAGGCAGCACCGCTACGCACATTGCTGACGAAGAATGCTCAGTGGAACTGGACAAATGAACACGAAAAAGCGTACGAATCAATTTTGCAGAGTCTTTGCGACACACCAGTCTTAGCTCGCTATAACCCGAATGCACCACTTACTCTGTCAGTCGATGCTAGTCAACACGGTCTCGGAGCAACTATCCTGCAAGATGGACACCCGCTGGAATACGCTTCGTCATCATTGACGCCATCCCAACGGAAGTATGCTCAGATCGAAAAGGAACTTTTGGCTATTGTGTTTGGCTGCAAGCGATTCCACCAGTACGTCTGGGGACACAAGGTAACGGTCGAGAGCGACCACAAGCCGCTAGAGAACATCTTCCGGAAGCCAATTTCAACTCTTACAGCAAGATTACAGAGACTGATGCTACTAGTTCAGAAGTACGACCTGCACATTATATACGTTCCCGGTAAAGACTTGCACATTTCAGACACTCTAAGCCGCGCTTTCTTAAAGAACGTACATGCCTCTAAACAACTCGAAGATGACATCGAAGGTCACGTGCTCGGTGTTAGAATGTCGGTTGGATTCCCAGAACTGATGCAGAAACTGGAAAATGAAACGGCAAAGGACTCAACACTGCAACAACTCGCTGAGATCATCGGTGTTGGTTGGCCTCACCACAGAAGCCAGCTCGTGACTGAGCTTCGTTGTTTCTGGAACGTCAGACATGATCTGACTGCGCATGGCAATCTGATCTGGATGAAGAACCGAATAGTCGTTCCAAACTCAATGAGAATGGAAGTGCTACAGAAGCTGCATACTGGACACCCTGGAATTGTGAAGGCAAGCTTAAAGGCGTCAGAGAGCGTCTACTGGCCTGGAATTAGATGTGATATTCAAGAAATGACTTCAGCGTGCATTGCCTGCCAGGAAAGCCAAAGAAAGCCACAGAAGGAACCGATGGTGGCTCAGTGCCTACCGGACTACCCATTTCAGGAATGTGGCACGGATATTTTCCATATTGACGGGAAGAATTTCCTGATATATGTTGATAAATACAGTCGGATGATCGAATACGCTAGGATCAACAATACTTCAGCTGCCTCTGTGATTCCCCAACTAAAGAAGTATTTCCAGACCTATGGAGTTTGCGAGATTTTAAGATCTGACAATGGACCTCCATTCTCGGGAAGAGAATTTGGTCGTTTCGCGAAAGAGTACGGCTTCAAGCATGCTACATCATCGCCGAAGTACAGCCAGTCCAACGGATTAGCGGAAAGAGGCGTTCAAACGATCAAGAATATTTTAAAGAAGGTTCTGAAGAGCAATGAAGGCGAGCACATGGCACTGCTGCATTACAAGAACACTCCTATCGAGCATGGAATGCCATCACCCGCTGAGCTAGTCTTTGGACACAAACTGCGCTATGATTTGCCGATCCCAAAAGCAGATCTAATTCCTAGACAGGTCATGTCCAGGAAAGTACTGCAGAAGCTAAAGGACCAGCAGAACACTGCCGAAGAATATTACAACCGTGGATCTAAGGAGAGGAGAGAATTTGGTTGTGGAGAAAAGGTTTGGATGCAAGAATCAACACGACGATGGCAGCCAGCAGAAGTGCACATGAGAGTGAATGACCGTTCTTATATAGTTCGCGATGAACAAGGAAAGCTACTACGTCGGAACAAATCGTTTTTGACTCAACGGACTGGAGCAGCAGAAGAAATCGCTGTTCCACAAAGAGAAACCCTTGAAGACGCATTCGGAAAGGACACTACCGCACCACTGAAAGCTTCTCAAAGTCAACCGGATAAGCACGAAGCAGTGGAGGAAAATATAGGCAGCAAACCATCAGCACAAGCACCTAATGCACAACAATGTCAGTCACCTAGGACGACAAATGGCTATACAACACGGAGTGGACGTGTGGTGAAGCCAGTCGTGCGATTTCAGGCACATTGACTAATGAAAAGGTGTCAGTGTAGAACAGAACTTCCGGAAAGAGGATTTATTTTACTTACACATAGGAATCCCTCTGAAGAAGGGAGATGTTATGTTATGATAGACTCATAGACTCATTCTCTGTGTGTTTGATTTACGTCTATGGACACGACTAATAAACGAGTGTTAAAGAGCACTTATAACTACACAGCTGCTCTATATCCATACAAGCATCTGGAAACATAAGACTTCTGTGTCGCAACATAACATTCTCCACATCTTCCATAACCCTATTGATTCTTTCTGTAGGATCATCCCCAAAGAAATCGCAAATTGAACGTATTCTTATATCTAAAACTTTCCAGCATACTACTTTTACCCGTTACTTGGCAATTGTCTCGTTATTCATTTTCAGTTCGCATTCTTCAAGCTTCATCAATTTTGCTGCCCAAAAACTGATCCCAACGACTTTTAACCATCAGCACAGGGTCCTCACTATCTTAAAAAAAATACAATAAAAAATGTTCACTGTTGCGTCATCAAGTTCCAACCTCACCCATTGCACAACTTCAAATACAGTACAAGAAGGAATGTACTTGTTTCATGCAAAAGTTCTTGCCTCAGGTAGCAATTAACGTTTCTAATTTATGTATTAATCAAGAACTTAAAAAGCTCGATGATTTCAATAGCATCAGTAGTAAGTAATGATTATGACAGTTGCTTTTTTTCTGACAGGACAAGGCAGCTTTAAAGTGAGAACGGTAAACGAAAACACGGAACTAAAATTCGCCTTGTAGGTATCTCCTTGTAATTTAAGCAAAGCATTCATGGAAACCAGGAACTGGACGCGCCAGTTCTTAGTGTAAAACAAACGAGGTTTGAGATTGCGAGAAAACCGACTTGGCGCTCAGGCCTGACAATCGATATATTTTATAAGCCGAAGATTGAGGTGGGGTTTGGGTGTTGCACACTTACGGGCGCAGCCGCACGTTGCAAACAACCACCCCCCAAACGCAAGCACGTACAAATAGGACTACGAACAACATTAGAATATTTAGGTGCATAGAATGCTCACATTCGGAACATTTTCTCAGCGCCGTTACACCCAGCGACTATCGGACAGAAGGAGCGATTTTTTCAAATCAAGAAGTGGCATCCGGTCAAGAGCTTCAGACTGCTGCTGGCCAACCGCACCACGCCGCACAGCGGCAGCGACGCTTCTCCCAGCTGGTGCCATTTTTGTACCTTCTGACGCCATTGTTGACGATCGCCATGTAGCAACAACAACGGCAACTGCAGCTGCAGTGGCCAGCGCGCCAATTCCAACCTCGAGACAGAGCCGTCGACGGCCAGCAGTCGCTGAGCTGAGGGAATCGTTGTCACCGCCGACGCTCGCAACTTCATTGTCAAATCTGGGCGCACCGTGCAGGCCCGGCATACGGACAGCTGCTCAAGTTGGCACCTACAGAATGAATCTAAGGCAGATATGATATTAGTCCGAATGCACTTTTGCCTAATACCTCTATGGCCAAAGTGTCAAAACCCTCCGTAAAGAAGTCGCTACAAAGCCAGACAGGCGAAAACCAACCAAGCAATAAGTACGGAGCACAGCCACAGCGAGGAGCTGGATTAGTTTTATCTTAAACTAACGACTGTCGAAAATTGGTTAAAAGATATCAAACCTAGGAAGGCATGTCCAAAAACAATCAGAATTCATCACAAACCGAAACTCTTCCAATGCAGCCAATCTGGGATAATAAGCCCCATAAAGTCATCAGCCAAAACTGCTCGCGAAAGTTGCAATGGCGCGGTTTTTTTCAGCAAGCTCTGACAGCCTTTAACTTAGTATTACAAATCTCTTCAAAAATCTATCAATATTGTTAACTAATTAATCGTTTAATTTGACTGCAAAATCAGAGCTCAATTAGATTCATGCCTGCTTAATGCACTACTAACTCAAGTAGCAACGCGCTGACATTGCAGCAGTTCTGCTGTTCCCTCAGAGCCAATGGGAGAGGCAGAAAGCTGGGCAGAGGCGGCCGCACAAGCCAGCAAAGCAGACGCAATCTGAGCAGGCAGGGTGAGAAGGAATTCGCTGCAGCTGCTCCAGTGCCAATAAAATCTGCTGCAGAGGCGGCCGCTGCCCTGCCGGACTCTCGGGCTGAGCTGAGACACCTGCGACTGAGCTTCCAGTCATGGCACAGCGACGGCGAACAAAGACTTTTCGGGACAAAAAAGTAAGTAAAATATATTTATAGGCTCAAGCCGTGCAATTGCAGTTGCAGGAACTCACTCGTTTGTTTGAATGAGCAGCTTGGGTGCCTCAATTGCAGTTGCAGCAACTCACTCAGCCGGACCCCAGACACCGGGCAAGCGTCGGAGACTCACCAGCCGATCTCCAGAATCTCGCTCACGACGTCATCCGAGGTGACTTCGGACAGGTGCGGCGGCTGGCAACGCGCCAGGTGGTCACCAGCGCTGATGCAGCTCGTCGAACCGTCCTCATGCTGGTGGCCGACGCTCCTGAGACTCCCGTGCACACTGAAAAGTGCATCTTGTACTTAATTGAACTGAGCGCGAACCCCAAGGCGGCTGACGCGAACGGCGACACGGCTGCGCACCTAGCAGCCCGGCGGGACCACCTGCGGCTGCTGACGCTGCTGTCGTTCGATGCGAAGTGGCTGCGGAACGACAACGGCGCCACTCCGCTGATGGAGGCGGCGCGGACTGGAAGCTGGAAATGCGCCAAGCACCTGCTGCACCTGCTCAGGCAGGACGGGTTCAACGAGTATGAGAATCATGGAAACTCGAAAAGGTCGCGGCTGCTCGGACTGAAGAATCGCGACGGTCAGACAGCGTCGGACCTGGCGAGGCGCAGCGGCTACCCAGAGCTGGCCAGCTACATCGAGCGGTGAGTGAGCAGTTCGCTTCTGTGTCCATCAAGTTTTGCAGCATTCAGCTGGGGTGGCCAGAGCTGCAGTCTCAGGCCAGCCAATCAGAGCCAGTCAGCTGAGCTTGTCTTCCTCTAGCTTGGTTGCGTTGAGCTGGGGTGCGGGTTGATCTCAGTCGAGAATGGAAGCTGTAGGGCCTTGGTGTGCAGTGAGAATGTGTGGGATGAGCTTCAGATCGAAAACTGGGAGGCTGTGCGTGAGTGCTTTGTGTGATATTGTCTGATGTAAAGAAACCAAGGCTGCAGAAATGGAAAATGAGCTGCGTGTGAGAAGTTGAATTCGCGCTGTCGTCAATTCAGACTGTTGCAGAGCTGCTGTAGTCCTCTTGTAAACTCCAACTGGAAGCAGCTCAGATAATTTAAAATAATTCGAAAAAATTTGGAACTAAAATTTGAGAAAAATTATGCCTGGAATAAATCTCTTGTTCCGTTTTGTTTCAGGTTTCGTTTCGTTTCTTGTTTCGTTTCAGGGAGATGCGGCTGGTTGTGCATGTACTTGGCTGGATCTCCGGCCTGACAGCCCAGGTGAGCGGCATCTGCGGTGCCGATGTGGCTGCATGCAGCTGAGCAGCTGTGCTCAAATTTCTCGCTCGCCTTTGCAGGAGGAGGCGGATCGACAGGAACTGCAGCGGCTGGCTGAGGCGGGGGACTCGACGTGGCTGCGGCGAGCGGCGACCCGCGGCAGCTGCGACCTGCCTGACAGTTCGGGTCGCACCGCGTTGATGTCAGCAGCTCAGAACAGCTCCTGCATTGATGAGGCTCTGTGGGAGCAGCTAGTGCAGCTGAGTAACACGACCTGTGCAGATAGATGGGCTGGTAGTTGCTTGCATTATGCAGCCAGGGCTGGCAATTCTGCCGCAGCCTCCGCTCTGCTAGCGGCCGGAGCCTCTGCCAATGCCAGGAGTCGGTGGGAATTCACGCCTCTCATGTGGGCAGCCATCGATGCGCCCCCCATCACTGCCGCCTCGGTCGCTCTGGTTCTGCTGGACTCAGGGGCGGATTGGAGCCTGAAGAACAGAGACGGCAGGACTGCGCTGGATTTGGCCACACAGAGGGAAAACAGCGAACTGGCTGAGTTGCTGCGTAGGTGAGTTTCCATGGCGACTGAGAATTTCTCTTTGACTTTGATTTATCATTGATAAACATTATGCTTTAATTTATGAAAATAATATTGAGCAGCTGACTGCAGTTGCTCTGAGTGGGCATTTTTACATTTTTGTAGTTTAAATGGGCAGTAGGGACTGACTGAGCTGCATTGAGGGAATTTGTAGTGCAGTTTGACTGCAGATTGCCAGTTGAGACGCCAGCAAGCATTTTGCAGTGACAAGTGTCCCAAGTTTATATGGCTAATTTTTTATAATAGAAAAATAATATTTTAATATACCGGGATGTAACATTACTCGTATTATAGCAATAATCTAAAACTTATAAAATATTGTAGCGAGCCAAGAGGATTACTGTTTGTTGTGTCACTTTAGTCAGTAGTTTGAGCTGCCGTATGCCTTTGCTATTGTGTTTGCAGCCGCTGTGCAGCTTGGCCAAGCCTGCTCTTGGTTCGCTCTCTGTGTAGCGGTCCCTAGTGTCTTTGTTAGCATTGTGATGAACTTTTATTTAGTTAACAAACTCTACATGTATTTACAAGCCGTCAACGGCTGAGCCGCAAATTTCTATGAACATTTCGTATACAGTACGAGTTATGCTCACTAACTAAAAGAGCCACAAAACATAATGCAAAGAACACTAAGTTTCTGTTGAGATGAGCTTGAGCTTGAGTTGGGATGATGTTGAGGCTGCTACTCAAAATAACTAAAGGACTGAAAATAATATATAGAAAATATATGAAAATAATAGACTAAAATAACTGCCCAAAGTGCAGTGAATACCTCACTGCACAATGAGTCTGTGTTTATGGCGGAAATCACGCGCTCCTGGAAGGCAAGCCCTTGCGTCAGTTGCTAAAAACAGCAACAGCATCACACGATCTTGCGCAATGGGGCCTTGCGTTCGATGGAGCGATTGTTTTCAGCCTATAAGTACAAACTCTCTCCAGTCTTGTTTCTGTCAATGAGTTAGTTAGTCAGTTAGTTAAGTTACTTAGTTAGTTAGTTAGTTAGTTAGTTAGTTAGTTAGTTAGTTAGTTAGTTAGTTTGTTTGTTTGTTTGTTTGTTAGTTAGTTAGTTAGTTAGTTAGTTAGTTAGTTAGTTAGTTAGTTAGTTAGTTAGTTAGTTAGATAGTTAGTTAGTTAGTTAGTTAGTTAGTTAGTTAGTTAGTTAGTTAGATAGTTAGTTAGTTAGTTAGTTAGTTAGTTGGTTAGTTAGTTAGTTAGTTAGTTAGTTAGTTAGTTAGTTAGTTAGTTAGTTAGTTAGTTAGTTAGATAGTTAGTTAGTTATTTAGTTAGTTAGTTAGTTAGTTAGTTAGTTAGTTAGTTAGTTAGTTAGTTAGTTAGTTAGTTAGTTAGTTAGTTAGTTAGTTAGTTTGTTAGTTAGTTAGTTAGTTAGTTAGTTAGTTAGTTAGTTAGTTAGTTAGTTAGTTAGTTAGTTAGTTAGTTATGTAAGACCAGAATTGCGAGAAAATCAGTACGAGGGCTCAAAGGCCAAGTTAGTCGATATATATATTTGTCATTCACTATGTACGCGCGTACATTCCGATCGATATAGGTTCAGGTGAATAAAAGCGTGCCCAACCCCCCAGCGCAGGCCAACCCCCAAAACAGCCAACACAACGAACACCAAAACTCACAGTTAGTTAGTCAGATAGTCAGCAGATCCTGCCAGTCTCAGTGGGTCGGTTTGAAGGATGGTGTTAGCCTCAGAGCCGACTCAGATGTCTGGGTTTAGGGTGACAACTGAGTCCGGACAGTGGGAGAAATAGGGCAATTGCAGAACTGCGTTTACTGGAGAGAGAACGGAGCTAAAGAATCCTTGTCGAAAACAAGGCTTGAGAGGGCTCGCATTTATAGGCAGGAAACAATTGCACCATTGCGCGCGAGACCCAATTTAATTAGATTGCATGACGCTGTTGCTATTTTTACAGGGGGGGGGGGCAGAGAGCAAAAAGGGAGAGCTGCGCCCAATGGCAGAGGCAGCTCAGAGCGAGGGCGAAGGAAAATGCTAGACACCAAACAGAATCCTAGTGGCTCACTACTGAAGGCAGAGACACGACAGACAGGTGGCAGCAACTACCAACGCTACTAATAAGACAGCTTCCGGTTGAAGACGCAGAGCCCCGATCACTGTGCTAGCGCAGCCGAGAAGCACAGGTACAACATTTGTGGCAGCAGTGGGATACTGAAGACCTATAGAAACCACCCGAGACAACCTCCTGTACTTCAATATACTAAAAAATACTTTGGAATTTTACGTGAAGCATGGGCGCCACTGACTTCAGACTCCGCACTGCCTATTTAGGTACGACGGAAAGATTTACTTCGAAGAGCCTCTAGCACTGCCGTGAGTTCCTTCAGCACACATTCAGCACACACAGCTACAGCACACACAGCTACAGCACACAGCTACAGCACACACAGCTACAGCACACACAGCTACAGCACACACAGCTACAGCACACACAGCTACAGTACACACAGCTACAGCACACAGCTACAGTACACACAGCTACAGTACACACAGCTACAGCACACAGCTACAGCACACACAGCTACAGCACACACAGCTACAGCACACACAGCTACAGCACACAGCTACAGCACACAGCTACAGCACACACAGCTACAGCACACACAGCTACAGCACACACAGCTACAGCACACAGCTACAGCACACACAGCTACAGCACACAGCTACAGCACACACAGCTACAGCACACAGCTACAGCACACACAGCTACAGCACACAGCTACAGCACACACAGCTACAGCACACACAGCTACAGCACACAGCTACAGCACACACAGCTACAGCACACACAGCTACAGCACACACAGCTACAGCACACAGCTACAGCACACACAGCTACAGCACACAGCTACAGCACACAGCTACAGCACACAGCTACAGCACACAGCTACAGCACACACAGCTACAGCACGCACAGCTACAACACACACACCTACAGCATGCAAATTATCCCTCATTGCCTCAATTCGCATTCTCTCAGACCCGAAGGCCCCCTGTTCCTGGAGCGCTGGGACGAAGCTCGCCTCATCGGTCGCGGAGGCTTCGGCGAAGTCCACGAAGTTCGAACTGACACGGGCGTCACGTGCGCTGCCAAGACTCTCAGACTGCCTCTGCAGCTCGGTGATGAGCTGCCCTCTGTGAGCACAGAGATCCACAGAGCTGTCGAGAGCGAGAGAAACCTGTGCCGACTGCGGCATCCCAACATCGTCAGGTTCTTGCACATCGCTCAGCCGGAGCCCGCCACAGTCGTTGTGTTCATGGAGCTGCTGGACGGCCGAAGCTTGGAGAGGTTTATCGACAACAAACCGCTGGACGAGCTGACGATTCGAGACTTCAGCGAGCAGGTGACCATTGTGCATCCTTGATGCTCCTGTTCCATGTTCCCATGAATGATGACTGCTCACTGACCGACCGCTCGCAGATCTGCCGCGCGCTGCTCTACCTGCACAGCCGGCAGCCGCCCGTGATCCACAGAGACATCAACTGCTCGAACATAATCGTTCGTGCTGACAACACGCGAATCAAGCTGATCGACTTTGGCCTGTCAGTCAAGCTGGAGCAGTCAGTCAGCCACATCTCAGCCTCCTCTCAGTCGTTACCCAAAGGCACTCTGAACTTCATGGCGCCAGAGCTGCTCGGAGCGGGAGAGTCAGACAGCGTGCAGTACAGCAGAGAGTCGGACATCTGGGCGTTCGGCTGCTCGGTCTTCCAGATGGCCTCCGGCGCGAGGCCGTTCGCGAACGCCAAAAGCCTGTTAGAAATGGCCCAGCTGATCGACAGGAGGGGCGCCCCCGCCCTGCCGGACGGCCGGTCCGCAGAGCTGAGGGATTTCTACAGCCGCTGCACCGCCAAGGACCGTAGGAGAAGAGCCGCACAGGAGCTGCTGGAGCACGAGTTCCTGACGAAAAAGTCTGACTCACAGTGCTAAGCCGAGATGTTTCTAAAGCTGTTTCGGATTAATAGATGTTTTTATGCGTAAGTTTAAAATGAAATATGATTTTTTGTCTCATATTCTTGTCTGAAATACTTGGCTTTTTTACTTTTGGCCACGTTTTGTCATTTTACTTGGCTGCTTGGAAACGGAAAAAAGTTGGAATATGCTTAAGTGGACAGCGAGAAACCAAAAACCACTGAACCAACCCAGCTCTCACAGATCAAATGTAGCACAGAGATGCATAGAGATATCACGCCAGCAACAATGCTCAACCTTAAATTTCAGTCTTTTTAGTCCTTCTCAACTGAAGCCCATATAATCCCCGTTTTTTTCATCAAAGTTCCTGATTCCATTATCCGTCACTGTAATATAACGGGTCTTTCTATGACCGGCTGATTTTTCTATGACTGCTAAATCCAATGTTTAAAGTCATATGCACATACCATTTCATTGAAATTGAGACGACCGACTAGCAGTTTTTCAGCCCTTGAAATCAAATGCTGAGGATTTTTTAGCCAAGTGTAAGTTCCTGTACGTACGGTCTGAATTAAATTTACAAAGTTGTTCGAACATTAATATTCTTTAATTGAACTTGAATAATTGAACTTGAGCTCAAATTTCAGACAGGCTATACTCTACTTTTCCGTTCCTTGTCCTGATTTGTCGCTTTATTTATTCCAGAACTATGCAATCCCACAGACGCAGGTTTTCACTGCTTCAATTCTCCTGTGCTGAGTGCCAGATGCACCCATAAACTTTTCTCACAGCAGGCGATACCAACTCTCGGTTTTCTCTTCCCCATCACTCTTTTATTCTCTGCCCATCTTCAAGCAGTGAAGCTGCTTAAATTCAAAACTGTACTCAAGCTCTGCTGTTTGTCATCAGCTGCTGTCGCTATGTTGTGAGCTTTGAGATGAATTACTCAAATATACTCATGTGTGACTCTCTAGCATACCGGAACTGCCCGAATCTCAGCATCGGGTGCTGCCGTGTTTGTTTAACTCAACTGCTGATTAAAAAATAAATGAAATTGGGGGAGTGGGAGAGAGTGAGATGCTGAAATTGCAGCTGCAGGGAGAGTAGAGGCAGATCAGATGGAGAATAGAGAAGTTGAGCTGGGATCTGATGGAGAATGGAGAAGCTGAGCTGGGATTAGATGGAGAATAGAGAAGCTGAGCTGGGATCTGATGGAGAGTAGAGAAGCTGAGCTGGGATCTGATGGAGAGTAGAGAAGCTGAGCTGGGATCTGATGGAGAGTAGAGAAGCTGAGCTGGGATCTGATGGAGAGTAGAGAAGCTGAGCTGGGATCTGATGGAAAATAGAGAAGCTGAGCTGGGATCTGATGGAGAATAGAGAAGCTGAGCTGGGATCTGATGGAGAATAGAGAAGCTGAGCTGGGATCTGATGGAGAGTAGAGAAGCTGAGCTGGGATCTGATGGAAAATAGAGAAGCTGAGCTGGGATCTGATGGAGAATAGAGAAGCTGAGCTGGGATCTGATGGAGAATAGAGAAGCTGAGCTGGGATCCGATTCGCACTGACTCAGAGCTGCTGCTGCGGAGCGGGGCTGCGGCAGGAGACCCGACAGAGGGCAGGCAGGTGGAGATGGGGCTGGGCTGCCAGCAATTGCACAGGTGTGCAGCCTGCCAGCTGTGCTGCTCCATCAGGTAAGAAAAGCTGAGAAGAGAGTGCAGTGGGCGGTGCTTTGAGTTGCTGAGCGGCCTCCCCAAGCCAAAGGCAGTCCGAAGCGTGCAGCTCGGATGATCTGACAAGAGTTTCTTCTGTTTAGCAGAGCAGAAGGCGGTCAGTTCGAAAGCACAATGAGCTGGTCAGATTCTCTTCAGTGAGGAGGCTGCCAGCTCTAAATGATGCAGACTTAGGCGGGGCTGAGATCGCAGCCGTCAACAACGGGGATTCAAATTTCTAATTAGCCAAGATTTCTCAGTGCACCGCTTTTATTAGAGATACACTGTTAAACAAAATCAAGACAATTTTTTCGACGTTTTACAGTATGTCCCAGTCCCAGTCCCAGCTCCAGTCCCAGCTCCAACTCCAGTCCCAGCACCAGCTCCAGTCATAGCCCCAGTTCCAGCCCCAGCTCCAGCCCCAGCTCCAGTTCCAGCCCCAGCTCCAGTCATAGCCCCTGTTCCAGCCCCAGTCCCAGCCCCAGCTCCAGTTCCAGCCCCAGCTCCAGTCATAGCCCCAGCTCCAGCCCCAGCCCCAGCCCCAGCTCCAGCCCCAGCCCCAGCCTACAGCACGTATCATTTTCCTGCCATATTCTGTTTACATGGCAGACAGAATTTCAATCACACTGGCCTCCAAAGCCCAATTGTGACTTAGAGGCTCGCATTTGAAAACTCGCAGTGCAGAATACCCAAGGCAGCGAATTTTACAGTCAGCGAGAACGCACAGGTGCAATGCAAAGCAGTGAATGGTTTGAGCGGGGCAGGGTTAGCGCTCAAGCATTTTGTCTCTGTGCCGCTGTGAGGCAGCCATCAACCCGTCCCACCCCCCAAAGAATTCGCTGCGAGTCTTCTTTCGTCACGCGTTCGCAGGCGGCTGCTGGCTCGGCCCTCAAACCTCAGCTTCGCTATTGTGCTCTGGGCATTGAGCTCGGCTGGTCTGGAGCTGCTTGGATAGCTGGGGTCGGGGTGAGTAGAGGCGGGTGCAGCCCCAACCCGCAGCCCTCAACTCATGGCTGGGCGCCGCACACAGGAAGGAGAGACAGACGGAGATGCAGAGGCCGCACACAGCAGCCCAGCTGCACACAATGGGGGCCTCGCCCGTTCTGCCCCATTGTCCGAAGGCCCCCTGCACAAATTTCATGAGATGTGCATCGGCTGCATTAGTTTAAGCCTCTGCTGCTCATTCTGAGCTTGTACAGATGAGAGCGAATGGAGGCTGATAGAGAGACAAAAGGAGACTGTTGCTAATTAAAAAAACAGGTGAGATGAGAGGAGCTGTTGTTGTTGTTTCACAGCACAGCAACTAAACGTGAAATAAAAAATGCACCATTATAAGCAGCACTGCAGCCTATACTGCTCACAGTAGTACACAGCAAAAAATACACAAAAAAATCGTTTAGCCAATTCCCCACAGGCAACCAAAACTATAAAAGCTGTAGCACAGGAGGTTGCTGCCCTGCCAGACACAGAGCTGCTGACAAATCCTGCATCAACAAGCAGCCCGCTCTGTGCCATGTCAAGCTCTTCAGACGATTCAAATTCCACTTGGGAAGACGAAGAAGTAACTGCTGAGTTCCCTGACTATGCGGTAAGTTGAAGCCACAGAAATTTACTATTAGTAACTCCGGTAGCTCGTAAATTCAAGTCTACTCAAAAAACTTCTATGCTTAGATGTAGGTCACAGGGTGTGTCAATTTCAGCTGCAAGAACTCACTCAAATTGAATTGATCCTACTTCTAGCTTATGCCCAGTTCTATGCTTTAGTCTAATGCGAACATCAGAAGGTTTTTTCTATCTGGAACACACAGCACATGCTTGTGTCACAGTAAAGATCCCAGTGCGTCAAGCGTTAGAACACATCTAACGGTAGCGTTCAGTGAGAAGGAAGCTCTCGCTCCTTTTTCTCTTTCTGCTACTCCTCCCTTTTCACTCGCTCTCTCCCTATCGCTCTCCTACTCAAACTTACCTTCTGAACTCCTAGTCTAAAGTAATCTATTCAGACGATATCCAGAGTAATCATCTCACCCCACCGTAGAATAAAAAGACTGACGAATCGAGCCTAGACTCCTATATCTCAACCTAACTCAGATATCAGCTGAAAACATGTCAAGATATCGAAGTACAAAAAAGTGTGGTTGGCTCTCCTTTTCACTTAATTGTTTTATACAATTGCCTGTTTAACATCTGTTTAAAGCTGTAACGATCAGAGAAACTATAGAAATATGACATCCATGCTAAGGGTTGAAGATCGAGAGAAACCTATCGAACATTCGACTTATTAGATGATTAGAAGCATATACGATTAGATGTAGACGTACTTAAAAATCTTTGAATGTGCAGCTTGGGTGCCTCAATCGCAGTTGCAGCAACTCACTCAGCCGGACCCCACCAACCAAGCAAGCGTCGGAGACTCAACAGCCGATCTCCAGACTCTCGCCAACGACGTCATCCGAGGTGATTTCGGCCAGGTGCGGCGGCTGGCAACGCGCCAGCTGGTCACCAGCGCTGATGCAGCTCGTCGGACCGTCCTCATGCTGGTGGCCGACGCTCCTGAGACTCCCGTGCACACTGAAAAGTGCATCTTTTACTTATTTGAGCTGGGCGCGAACCCCAAGGCGGCTGACGCGAACGGCGACACCGCTGCGCACATGGCAGCCTGTCGGGACCACTTGCGGCTGCTGACGCTGCTGTCGTTCGATGCGAAGTGGCTGCGGAACGACAACGGCGCCACTTCGCTGATGGAGGCGGCGCGGACTGGAAGCTGGAAATGCGCCAAGCACCTGCTCAGGCAGCAGAGGTTTAGTGATTGCTGGAAGCAGGGAAACTCAAAAAGGTCGCAGTTACTCGGCCTGGAAAATCGCGAGGGTCGGACGGCGTCGGACCTGGCGAGGCTTAGCGGCCACTCCGAGCTGACCAGCTACATCGAGCGGTAAGTGAGCAGTTCCCTACTGTGTCCGTCAAGTTCTGCTTAATCGTTCAGAAATAGCTCACATTTTCATAATCACAATCTTGACTGTATGAGAGAAGAGAACCAAATTACAGCTTAAAAGTTCATCATGAAACATTTCCTGGAAGGGTTCAATTAGAAAATGCATTTTACTTTCCTTTTTGCTGCAGCGAGATGCGCCTGGCTGTGGATGTCGGTGGCAGGATCTCCGGCCTGACAGCCCAGGTGAGCGGCATATTCGGTGCCGATGCGGCTGCAGCTGAGCAGCTGTGCTCAAATTTCCCACTCGCCTTTGCAGGAAGAGGCGGATCGACAGGAACTGCAGCGGCTGGTGAGGGCAGGCGACTCGGCGGGGCTGCGGCAAGCGGCTACTCCCGGTAATTCTGATTTGCCCAATGATTGGGGTCAAACCGCATTGATGTGGGCAGCTCAAAACAGCTCGTGCAGTGATGAGACTCTGTGGGAGCAGCTGGTACAGCTGGGTGACCCCACCTGTGCAGATATTTTGGCTGAGAATTGCCTGCACCAGGCAGCAAAGGCCGGGAACTCTGTCGCAGCCTCCGCTCTGCTGGCTGCCGGAGCCTCCGCCAATGCCAGGGAACGAGCTGAGTTCACACCGCTCATGTGGGCTGCTTTCTCGGCACCACCCGACACCGCCGCTGCAATCGGTCGGGTTCTGCTGGACTCAGGCTCAAATTGGAGTCTCAAGGACTGCTATGGCATGACTGCGTTTGAGTTGGCCAGAAAGAAAGGAAAGAGAGAACTGGCTGAGCTGCTTCGAGGGTGAGTTTTGATGAAAATGTTGTACGACTTTTTTATCATTGATAAGTAGTCTCTATATTGTATTTTATTCAATAAAACGAGCTATCACCAACCGGCATTGCTCAGAATCCCACAGACCAAGATAAGAACACTAAGATTATTTCGAAAGCTTCATTGTTCGCAAAACACGATTAAAATTTCTACACGTTTCAGGCTCAAAGACGAGACATTTTTCGATGAGCCTCCGTGAGTTTTTTTCAGCGCAGACACATGTATGTAAGCATACTCTTGAACTGCCGAAGAAATTCTTAACTCAATTTGCCTCTCTTCAGGCCCACCGTTCCTGGAGCGCTGGGACGCCGTTCGCCTCATCGGCCGCGGAGCCTTCGGCGAAGTTCACGAAGTTCGAACTGACACGGGCGTCACGTGCGCTGCCAAGACTCTCAGACTGCCTCTGCAGCTCAGTGATGAGCTGCCCTCTGTGAGCACAGAGATCCACAGAGCTGTCGAGAGCGAGAGAAACCTGTGCCGACTGCGGCATCCCAACATCGTCAGGTTCTTGCACATCGCTCAGCCGGAGCCCGCCACAGTCGTTGTGTTCATAGAGCTGCTGGACGGCCGAAGCTTGGAGAGGTTTATCGACAGCAAGCCGCTGGATGAGCTGACAATTCGAGACTTCAGCGAGCAGGTGAGCATTGTGCATCCTTGATGCTCCTGTTCCATGTTCCCATGAATGATGACTGCTTACTAACCGATCTCTCGCAGATCTGCCGCGCGCTGCTCTACCTGCACAGCGGGCAGCCGCCCGTGATCCACAGAGACATCAACTGCTCGAACATAATTGTTTGTGCTGACAACACGCGAATCAAGCTGATTGACTTCGGTTTGTCAATCAAGCTGGAGCTGTCAATCAGCCACATCTCAGCCTCCTCTCAATCGCTACCCAAAGGCACTCTAAACTTCATGGCGCCAGAGCTGCTCGGAGCGGGAGAGTCGGACAGCGTGCAGTACAGCAGAGAGTCGGACATCTGGGCGTTCGGCTGCTCGGTCTTCCAGATGGCCTCCGGCGCGAGGCCGTTCGCGAACGCCAAAAGCCTGTTAGAAATGGCTCAGCTGATCGACAGGAGGGGCGCCCCCGCCCTGCCAGACGGCCGGTCCGCAGAGCTTCAGGATTTCTACAGCAGCTGCACCACTAAAGACTACCGGAAGAGAAGCTCAGCACAGGAGCTGCTGGAGCACGAGTTCCTGACGGGAGGGAAGCGTATGCGGAAGGATTTTCCCTTTGCACTTTTTGGCGATAGAAAATAAAACGAACCTTGTCAGTGCACTTTTTGAGGCTGACTCTCTCAGCTTGGCTTGCAATGTGTTTCACTTGAACTGGAAGCTTTAGCTATATTTGAATTTGGACTTGCTCATTAAGACTTGTGCCCTGTACGGGCCTATAGTTTCTTTTCATGTTGCCGTGGTTACCACAGTCTACTTGCTGACATTGTCTTTTTGTCATACAATTTTTTACTGTTGGTTTTCTTTGAAGAAAAATTCCAACTCAAATTTATGTTCTATGAACTTTTCATATATGCCGCAGTTAATTTCACACTGAGCTTTCATAGCAATAAAAAAAGAAATATTTTTGGTGGCTATTGGCTTGTACAATTAAGATGAAAAATGGCACCAGGTAGCGAGAATGTGAGTGCGAGTGTGAATGGTATATGAATGCCAGCTATCTTAGAGCCTTTATTCGTCTTTAAGCCCCACTGTGACTCTGCTCCTATTTTTAGACACATTTATTTACAGGTCATCGCTACTGTTTTTGTTTTTGTTATCTGCTGAGTCACAAAAGTATTCAAAAAACACGTGATGAACTCAAGCGAGGAGGCCATTGCGCACAGGTGCCACCACCAGGAAGGCGTAGCAGCCAATTTGATATACAAACTATACCATGGAATGGAGCGTTAACTAACTTGCTTTTTTCATTTTTACTCCAGCTGCTCCGTTTTGTTACGATTCTTCCAACTCGAACGTACTGAAACGCGTTGCTTTACCTCTGCTCGGGGATCGGAAATCGGGGGTATTGCAACAGTGTACGCCCTTCATTGTCTTTACGCTTTTCTTTCACTCAACGTTTAGCTATAGCCCTCTCGACCAACGTGCACGTCGGCTGTGACAATATACTTGTTGAAAGTCCATTGAGTTCATTGAAAGTCAGAGTTTCAAGGCAACGGACTTTGGCACGAGCGGCGATAAGATGCGTGTTACACCACGAGTCTCAGAGAATGAAACTGTAAGCTTGGAAGAGATGACAGTTTGAGATTATTCTGAAGATGCAGCCATTTTCATAATTCAGGTTACAGCTCTTGTCATCAGTTTTCAATAAGCTAAAACAGCCAGAAACTGTCAAAATCCTTCACAGAGATACAAACAGCTTACTTTTAAGAAGACGAACAGCAAAGGTTTGACTCTGAGCTTATTGTAAACACCAGAAATTTGCGGCAGAACCACTGCTGCACCGACAGTGAGGCTTTTCCGGTGGGCCACTGCAAGCAGCCAGGCTGTGTTTGGCACCCGACTTGTTCGTTGTGTTTTGCAGAGCACTGCTGATCTCTATCTGGTAGCGCCAGCTTCGGATCTTTATTTATAGCGTCAACTGTGAACTGTGAACTGTTAATTCAAAATGTAAACAGTATAGACCAAGTATTGGGTTACTGGGTCATATGAAAATTCCATTTTACTTACAATCAACCTTGGGACGATAATTGCATAAATAAGCTACATAAGAAACAAAAAAGTAAATCTCAAAGCTCGTTTTCGGGTGATGCAGTTGCGTCGAGTCGATACGAGCCGACGTTGGAGACCGCCTGCCGACTCGTCAGTGATGCTGTCCCAATCCAGTAGCCATTCGCTCTTAGTTAGAGGAACCTCCAGCAGCAAAGCGATCACAGCCATTACTTTTAACTTACCATTGGGTTCCTTGATTACCTGAACATAGAGTATTGTGGCGGACAAGTGCAAGCACACCTGAAGACGGCCGTTTAGATGCCCTCGCGCTCCCTGCTCATCACGCCGCGTCTATGCGCCACCAACCCCGGAGATTAGGGGTGGGGGTTCGCCCACCCAGCCTGAGCTACGTGGGGGTTGGGGTTGACTGACTAACTAGCGCGTTGGCCTATTTAACCTGATTGTGCGCAGACGCTTGTAAGAACCTTTTGCTCTCCGCAAATACAATTTCAAGTCTGCACGCAGTAGCTACTGCCCGCTTCATTGGTGAGCCCGACAACCCGCCATTTCGTCTAACACATGGCGCCACCCACTGAGTCAACTGTTGCACTCAAGCTGCCCACGTTTTGGGCCATGCAGCCACGCGCGTGGTTCATCCAGGCAGAGGCCCAGTTCCAGCTGCGCGGCATCACCCAGGACGACACCAAGTATCACCACTTGGTCGCCTCGCTTGATCAACAAACCGCCGAGCGCCTGCTGGACGTTCTGGAAAGCCCTCCGAGCGAGGACAAATACGGCAAACTGAAAGGGCGCCTGCTCGGCACTTTCAGTCTCACCCGGCAGCAGCGAGCTAGCCGTTTGCTCAGCATGTCCGGCCTGGGAGATCGCCGGCCGTCCGAGATGATGGACGAGATGCTGGCCCTGCTTGGTGATCACCGGCCTTGCCTGCTCTTTGAGGAGCTGTTCCGCCAGCAGCTGCCCGTGGACATCCGGATGGCGCTCGCATCCGCCGACTTCGAAGACCCCCGGGCAGTCGCGCAGCTCGCCGACCAGCTCTGGGCCAGCCGGCCCCAGCCAGTGGCCGCTTCCGCCCAGTTGGCAGGTCCGCCGGAGGTTTGCGCTGCGCGTCAGGCTGCGCGTCCCCGCACCACGTCGCCCCGGCCTGGGCACCGCGGCACCCGCGCCCAGGAGCTGTGCTACTTCCACCGCAAGTTCGGCGCGACGGCTAGGCAATGCGAGCAGCCCTGCAGCTTTCCGGGAAACGGGCCGGCCGGCCGCCAGTGACCATCGCGGCGGCCGGCAACCTGCTGCTCATCCCCGACGTCCCATCCGGCCGGCGGTTCCTGGTGGACACAGGCGCCGAGGTAAGCATTTTCCCAGCCTCTGCAGATGATGCCCGCGCCCGTTCACCTGGCCCGCCGCTGTTCGCCGCGAACGGCACCCGCATCCGAACCTTCGGCGGCCGCAGCATCACACTGGACGTCGGCCTGAAGACCTGCACCTGGCCATTCGTGTTGGCTGAGGTCTCCCGGCCGTTGATCGGCGCCGACTTCCTGCGCCACCACGGCCTGCTGGTGGACCTGCCCAACCGCCGCCTTCTGGACGCCGCCTCCCTGGCCAGTGTGCAATTGCTGGCTGGCTCCGGTTCTGCGCCTCAGCTCGCCGCCGCGGTTGCCAGGGACCCGTACAGCCGGTTGCTGGCGGAGTTCCCCAGCATCACGGAGCCCAGTTTCAGCAAAGCCACGCCGCGGCACGGCGTGGAGCACTACATCCCGACGACGGGCCCGCCGGTGCACGCTAGAGCGCGCCGCCTGCCGCCCGACAAGCTGGCCGCGGCCAAGGAAGAGTTTCGCAACCTGGAGCAGCTCGGCATTGTGCGGCGGTCCAGCAGCCCCTGGTCCTCGCCGCTGCACATGGTGCCCAAGACTTCCGGCGGTTGGCTGCCCTGTGGCGATTTCCGGCGGCTCAATGACGCCACGGTGCCCGACCGCTACCCCGTGCCGCATATCCAGGATTTCTCAGCGCGCCTGAGCGGCTGCACAGTGTTCTCGAAGATCGACCTGGTGCGGGGCTACCACCAGATCCCGGTCGCGCAAACGGACATCCCGAAGACCGCCGTCATTACACCGTTTGGGTTGTTTGAGTTCCTCCGCATGCCGTTCGGGTTGAAAAATGCGGCACAGGCCTTCCAGCGGTTAGTAGATTCTATCTGCCAGGACCTGCCGGCCGTCTTCGCGTACATCGACGATTTCCTGGTCGCCAGCAGCAGCCCCGAGCAGCACGAGGAGCACCTGCGGAAGCTGTTCCAGCGCCTCGCCGACAACGGCCTGTTGCTCAACCCAGCCAAGTGCCAGTTTGGCCGCAGCGAGATCGATTTCCTCGGCCACAGGATCAGCGCTGCGGGCGCCATGCCGCTGCCGGACAAGGTCGACGCAGTCCTCGAGCAGCGTGTCGGCCCCGCCTGGCAGCCGCTCGCATTCTTCAGCCGGCAGTTGCGACCTGCGGAGGTAAAGTACAGTGCCTTCGACCGCGAGCTCCTGGCACTGTACCTAGCGGTCCGCCACTTCCGTTACCTCCTTGAGGGGCGCCACTTCACAGCCTACACGGACCACAAGCCGTTGGCCGCCGCCATGGCCAAGCTGTCCGACCCGTGGTCCGCTCGGCAGCAGCGGCACCTGGCGTACGTGAGCGAATTCACCACGGACGTCCAGCACATCGCCGGCAAAAACAATCCGGTGGCCGACGCGCTGTCCCGCTGCACCGTGGCCAGCGTGCTACCCGGCATCGATTTTGCAGCGATGTCGCAGGCCCAGCATGCCCCGACCGAGTTGCCGCCGCCCGGCTCCGGCCTCCGACTGGAGCGCGTGACCCTCCGCCCAGGCCTGGAGCTGCTCTGCGACGTCTCCACCGGCCATCCCCGCCCGCTGGTGCCGCCCGAATTTCGACGGCCGGTGTTCGACGCCATCCACGGCCTTGCGCACCCATCAATCCGCAGCTCCCGCCGCCTCGTTGCAGACCGTTTCGTCTGGCCCGGCCTCAACCGCGACGTCGGCCGTTGGGCTCGCAGCTGCCTCGCCTGCCAGACGACTAAGGTCCAGCAGCATGTTGTCAGCCCGCCAGACAGCATCCCGGTTCCCCGCGACCGCTTCGCGCACGTGCACATCGACCTGGTGGGCCCGCTTCCGCACTCTCAAGGGTGCTCGCACCTGCTGACCGTTGTCGACCGGTTCACGCGTTGGCCGGAAGCAATTCCGTTGGCAGACACGTCCGCCGCTACCTGTGCGGCCGCATTCATCGCGCACTGGATTGCCCGTTTCGGTGTGCCAAGCGACCTCACGTCAGACCGCGGCCCGCAGTTCACCTCGGAGCTGTGGTCCAACGTGTCCCGCTTGCTTGGCACGCAGCTGCACCAGACGACGGCCTTCCACCCACAGGCCAACGGGCTTGTGGAGCGGTTCCACCGGCAGCTCAAGGCTTCCCTGATGGCGCGGCTGACGGGGCCGTCCTGGACTGCCGAGCTGCCCTGGGTGTTGCTCGGCATCCGCACCGCTCCCAAGGAGGATCTCGGCACGTCATCGGCGGAGTTGGTGTACGGAGTCCCACTGGCGGTGCCGGGCGAGTGTCTGCAGACCAGCTCGCCTACGGGCCATGACGGGTTCCTCGCGCGCCTGCGCCAGGCCGTGCAGGCTTTCCGCCCGCCACCGACCTCCCAGCATGGCCGCCGCCCCACGTCTTCGTCCGCCGCGACGGGCACCGACCGGCGCTGCAACCGCCTTATCTAGGTCCCTTCAAAGTGCTGGAGCGCGGCGCTAAGGCTTTCCTCCTCGACCTCGTCACTAGGCGGGACTTCGTGTCGGTGGACCGGCTCAAGCCAGCGGCGCTTGACCCTGCGAGCCCGGTTTCGACGCCTCAAATTCGGCCAAGGGGGCGCCCACCGCGTGAGCCCACCGTCCCGGGCGCCGCGACGGCCGAACCGCTGCGCCGCCGCCCGCCGCGGCGCCGCCAGCCACGCCGCCGTTGCCGTCGAGTACCGGAGGCCACCGCTGGGGGGAGCCGTGTGGCGGACAAGTGCAAGCACACCTGAAGACGGCCGTTTAGATGCCCTCGCGCTCCCTGCTCATCACGCCGCGTCTATGCGCCACCAACCCCGGAGATTAGGGGTGGGGGTTCGCCCACCCAGCCTGAGCTACGTGGGGGTTGGGGTTGACTGACTAACTAGCGCGTTGGCCTATTTAACCTGATTGTGCGCAGACGCTTGTAAGAACCTTTTGCTCTCCGCAAATACAATTTCAAGTCTGCACGCAGTAGCTACTGCCCGCTTCAGTATGCTATTTATTCACATAGAGATTTTGATATGGCCAGTAGGAATTTTCCGTTGTGTCTCAGTGAACTCATTCACTTTATCTGGTTTTGACAGTTTCGCAGCATCGCTATAATTGAAAACTATTGGCAATTTCAAGCTTAGTCCCGTATATCAGGCATGGAATCAATTAAGAAATGACATTTGATTGGTTTTCGAATTCCAGAACCGCCGCAAAAATAGCAGAACATAGCGTGCCTTCCTAGATGAAACTCCAAACAATGTTGTTTATTCTATCGATTTTTTAAGTATGATTATTCAAATTCTCATTTCTGAAGCTGATTTGGTGCTCAGGTCGCTGTACTTGTTTGCTCAATCGAAAGGATATTTATCCACATATGTTGCACCACGTAGAATTTTCACAAAGTCAGTGTGATACAAGCACAGTAAGTAAGCAATCATACAAGAGTTGTACAGTCTCGCAAAACGCTCAGAAGTTTTTCCCAAAAAGAGCATCTCGGCTTCCTGTGCATCACCGGACCAAGACCGGGTGTTGCAGTTTAAAATATATTTCAGAACCCTGGCAACCCTGGCAGAAAGTCTTCGTTGTTTGCTATTGCACCATGTCTAAACTAAAGTCTAAAGCCTTCATCAAGTTGACATCTTTGTTGTGTAGAATTTGTGGCTGCACCGAAATTCAGATGCTGCCACGAAGAAAAACATCATCCAGTGATTGTCGCCATCTTGGATCTCGCAGAAGTGGCTCAGCTCGTGTCTTCGATGACTCGTTGATTTCCAGAAGGACTTGAAAGCTTCAGTAGCAACTTGATCTGAAGCCAGACCGACAAAGTTGATGAGGTTCGGCTTGGAGTTGTTGTGCAGCGGTGGCGCCAGAGCAGTTAGCGGGATATGTATGAATTCCCCAACACTGCTAATGTTATAAACTTGCGAACTGATGGGTTTCAGTTTCACTGGGGCCAGATTAAACATATAGAATGAGCGGTACTTTTTGCAAAACCTGTAGACATTCGCTCTCCAATGTGCGATTCTCGATAGAGTACAGAGCGCACCAAAACCAACCTGGTGAGTTGATTCGTTCAGCTTCATTTCGCGATGCTCTCTCAGAATGGGCTTGTAAATTTTCTGAAGGTTTAGAAGCAAACCGGAACTAGAACCATGTTGGAACTAGAGCTATTATCGAGCCGTTCGGGAGTTGGCAAAACAGGTGTATGGCACATCAAGCTAAAGAGCCGTGCATGGCTTGATTGTGGAACTTCCAAATAGTGAGTAGAACTTCCTTCAGTTTTAGGTTCCTTCTAGTTTGTTTCTGTTTGAGATTCTGGAAACGTTGAGTTACCTGTCGTTCAACAGACAGGTCCCCTCTAGAAACTTGCAAAAATTATCGAACATTTTGCGCGTATTGCCACTTGGAAAAACGTTAACTTTCGTAGCTAACCTAGCTACTTAGCTTGTCTCATATGAGTAGTATAGAAGGAAGTCGAGGCAGCAGAAAAAGACATTTTTACAGAGATTATTTCAAACTTGCAGGAAAAGTTATAAATTATTAAAAATAGCTGTTAAGACGATATTATATGCTAAAATATCGCATTAGCTCGTAGGCAGTTTTTCATCATAGCTCACCTGTCTGACTCCAGTGGAATTTGATAGCGCTAAGCCCGTGCGATCGCATCAGTTAAATCCGGCTCATTTTCTAGCTAGCTGAGTCAACTCTGCAGTCCCTGCAATTGTCTGAACATTTGCTTCATTAATAAAACAATATTATCTACCTACGGGCAGCCAGGGTTCTGCAGTCAGCATGTCTAGGCACATTCCATTTGTGTAATCCGTTAGCAACCAAGCACACAAGCTAAGGTCTTGCGTGACCGATGTGACCTCCGTCCGCGCCGGTCCAGCTGGCAGGCTTAACCCAGTTTTGCATAACCTGCCGCACTGAGCCTACCCAGACCGTCTGTCTGTCTGCCTGCCTGTCCGTCTGAAAGTTTTCTTTGTACAGCGTAAGGTTATTTAATTTCTAGTGAGCGACGCACTACTAGAGTGACCTGATGCTTTCAGCGCGCCCTGCTTTGAACTTTGCTTGTTCAAACGTGAGAAGGCTTAATTAGCGTGTATCAATGCGCGCAATGTCGGTCTAACCGAGATTGAATATGTAAAAGTACAATTATTTCTCAAGCCGCAAGGTCGGTATGCTATCGTATAATTCATACTTTCTTGGTGAAACGTTTGTCTTGAAACCTATTTCCCTCCGTAGTTCTTTGAAGATTGGAAGACCATTTCGTGCAGATACTGGTACATGGTATTCATATTGTCACTATTAAAGATTTTTATGCTGTTGAGTACTATGTAAATTACTCTGAACTCTGAATTGTGATCTTGACCTACAAAATTTACGCTTTATTGTGAAATAAAAGAACTGTGATCCTTTACTGCCCCATTGAACGTGGTCCTCAGCCTCGTCGTTGTGCTTCAAAGCACAGGGAAATGTGGGCGGGCTAACGCTCCCGACTGCCGGCAATCCCGCGCGGCTGTCCCCTGTCCTTCGCTCGACCTCCGCATGCTGACTGCTTGGTCTCAACCGCAGGGACATCAGGGCGGTGACCATGGCCCTCTCGGCTCATGGCTGTTTTCCCAGGCATCGTCACCTCCAGGGGAAAATCCGCAGTGAGGAATGCCCATTCTACCTCTCCGGTGTCGAGAATGCGGAGCACTTTATGTGTGAATACCCCGCCTTTACTCAGGACAGGTTCACCTACCTCAGCCCAAGACCCCTCTCCGAAGTTTTCAGGCCCGAGAATTTCTGCCAGCTAGTCCGCTACCTAAGGGCTACCGGGCGAGCGACCATCCACCTCCTGGACTCTCCGGACGGGGGACCGCGCTGCGGACACCGGCACCACCGGAACTCCCAGCGCGACACCGCAGTACCAGCTGCCCCTGATCGCCAGGTGTTAGCGAAATGGATGGAAAAGCCTCCTTGCTGTATCCGGATGCCCGAAACCCGGCCGTGCAGCTATAGACCTATAACAGTGACTGTACATGGTGCACATTAACTGAAAAGCATCCTGGCACTTTCTTATAAGCAGCTATGCTGCAGCAGTGCTTCACAGAAGACACTTGACATGGAAACAGCATAAATCGAAGCTTTTGGGAAGCAAAAGAGATAAAAAACAGAGCGGTCAGTTTCCACAGTCTCGCAGAGAATCCTAAATTGAGCTCGCGGACTCGAAAGGTCGGCAAGAGCCGAAATCTTCGACTTGAGCCACTTAAACACGAGCCCTGCAACTAAAGACTTCCGTCACCTCTTCAGTTGGCCAGCACTGCCGCTCCGGAGCGTGAAGTGGCTTGCTGAAACGGGTAAGAAGGCTTTGAAGGTTGCAGAAAGTTTCGGCGTACGTGTGACGTTTATATCAGTACTAAGGGTACGAACCGGTGTTTATCTTAACTATGAGCTAACTTTAAAGCTGTGATGCTACTTTGAGTAAAAAATTAAGTCTGCGACATAAAAACGTTGGCCGCTATTACTTTTAATAGTGATTGAGAGTTCAGGATTTCATTTCCAAAGTCTTCAACTGCCTGAGCTCTCTGATTGGCTGAGGCCTCTGAATGTTTAGACCGACCAAATCCAGTGTATTAATACAAAAGAATCACCTACTGCTGGACCCGCGATTGACGAATTCAAGCGCCCATCTTTCTAAGGAAAATTCTCATACCTCATCATCAAATCACTCGAAAGGAAGTGAATCGACAATTGTTAAAGACTTTTCCAGCAGATCCACACGCTGCTGTCTTGATGTCTCGGTGCCCACCTAGTCAGGTCCAGCGAGCCACGCAGCTACTGGTTCTGCTGCTTTTTCTGAACTTCCAGTTTTCATCGCAAACCGAAGATCAGCAAAAGCAACTGCAGGAGCAGCAGAAACAGTCTCAAGACACGCCGTGGCGCCAGAAACTCACCAACTTCATCGGTCGGGATGGAAAAGTTCACTACTGGCCAATACAGTCGCAGCGAGTCTTCACACCTGGCGACATTTACCTTGGCGGCCTCATGATGGTCCACTCCCGCTCCGAGGACAAGGTCTGCGGCCGGGTCATGCACCAGGGCGGCCTGCAGGCCCTGGAATCGATGCTGTTTACCATAGACTACATCAACCAGCACGACGTAATTGGGGACGGAATCAAGCTGGGCAGCTTTATCAAGGACGACTGCGACAGGGACACCTACGGACTGGACCAGTCTGTTGACTTCATCAAGGGCAAGTGGCTTATGATTTATTATTCTTATGCTAGAGGGTATGCAAACTTCTTTATTAAATTCGGAGCATCCCTGCTTGAGGATGCATCGTATCGTCTCTACATGACTGCCACACTGCAAATTCGATTTGAATCTGGCTACTCCTGTCTTTAATGGAGAATCTTATAAGTAAATAATTTTAGAACGCGATGAAGAATAAAAGCAGACGCTATTGAGTCCGATGAAACCAGCAGCTAGGCGGCAGTAGACCTGACCATTGCAGCGCGTAGACACCCCCAGTCTTCAATACTTTCCCCACCCGTTTCCCATGTCCGCATGCTGCTGATGAATGGGGAAGGATGAAAATTAGTCGGACAGTCAAGGCAGGCCAGGCGACACGGCCGCGCGTGAGGATCGCCGCACTGACTGAATGAAGGCTGGGGATAGCCGCACTATAGAAGCTGTCAGTGTCGCTTAGATCAATGCGAAACTTACAAAAAAGCCTTTCTCTCTCCCACTCCTGCCTTCTGATCCTCTAATCCCAAAAGACTTCCAAGGTTCGCTAAAAAGATGTTAGTTGGGCGAAGTAGGATGTAGTCTTTAGCAGTTCGATGCCCCTCGTATGGGCTGCAGAACAGTTTCTGTTGGTAGAATATCCAAAACGGCGGGTGTCGCGGGTGGAATCTCGCGGTAATTGTCGGGGTGCGTTGATCGTCCCTGACACCTTGGGTGCTCAATTTTGTAAGTGTACAGTTAATCATAGAGAGAAATAGCTTTAGCCGCGTAGTCAAAGCAAACGTCATTGGAGACTAGCAGGAAACTCAAATTGAAGTTGATTCTTTACCCATTTTACCACCACTAACGAAATCCTGGAAGCGCGGGCATCTGAGAGCAATGAAAACATAAGTGCGCGGCGCTAGTCACCACAACCATTGCCAATCGGATTGTTTGTTCTGAAAGTGTGCTTGCAATGCCACTAAATAATGCAGTAACCTCGGTGCCTTCCCAACTGATTGTTGCTGGGATTGCTGGGAAACTGAGTCAATGCCGGTTGCACTCTGAGTTATTGCTGCTGCAATTTGGTTTTCCAAGTGGAAGCTTTCTGAACGTACTTTGGTCCATTCATAGCTAGACGGAAATTTCTTATTCTTAATGGGGCTTCTAAAAACTTTAGGCCCTCGCAATTTTGCTTTCACGAAATAGATATTGGCCAACTTTCCTGCTGCTCCACAGGACATAAATGAGGATCAGAAACTCGTAAAAACCGTAGCGTTTTATGCCTCACTGTTTGGCGCAATATTTGATCGTAAAAAAAGTCGACTTATGAATCCAATATCTCAGGCTTTTACGCTGGCTAATCCGTTGTTGATGAGGTCTTTTCGAGTCCAAGAAAATTTGTGTCAACCAACTCGCTGCTCGTCAAAACAAAAACAGCTTCCTCGTTTGAGAGACAGAAAAACTTTTATTTTTCATTGAAGGCACTGAAAATTTGCCTCGCGCAAGGTGAAATTCATCACTGAAAAATAAATTGCTCATCCTAAGTCCTGAAGCAGCTCCCGTCCCGCCAGCCCCTGTCCATCTCGCCCGTCCATCACACGCGCTCGCGGGGGCATCACGCGACGGTGCAGCCTTCGATACGGCTTCCATGAGATTGCTGCCTGTCCTGCTCGACCTGCTGGCTGCAGCACGCATTTCTTCAACATATGCAGCTACCTGTCGACGCGCAGCTACTGGTACTAAGCAGAACTAATTATCGAGCTGCCGACAGGCTGTGAGCAATTTTCGACGTTAAAATAAGAGTCCTTCGAAATGTTCGCTTATCAGTATTGGATATGGCACGTTGCAGCTTATGCTGCTCCTCGGTTATGCATACTCTTAACCGACAATACGCTTCAAATCTTGACTGGGAAATCAGGTCTATCTGCAGTTCACTCGGTGTAGCGACAAAACCGTTTTAGGACTGTACTCAGAACTTGTGCACTCCTGCATACGAAAGAACACCTGGCCAACCTTGCAGTGGACATCAGGCTCATATTCAATTTTATACCGTTGCGGATTATCTTCCCACTTAAACCGCATCATTTTTAGATCTTATCTGGTCTTCGCGGACATCGGTCCTAAAAATGAGCTTATTCTTGCCCGTTCGCTGATTCGTGACTGCTGACTGCCAATACTGTACACAGACACGCACGAAACCCCCTTGGCATGCATTCTTAGTGCACAAATCTTAAATGACTTAAGAACAAAAACTACCCTATTCTGTCACAGAAGATGAGAGGAATCACGTCCATTCTGCTTGTCTCTCTTTCCCTCAGCAGCAGGCTTGCTAGACGGATTTCGGCAAGACACAGAATTTGTCATTTCTGACCAATCGCTCACGGCGGAGTGTTTGTTGACTCCAGATTTATAAATTTATTGCTCGCTTGACGAAGCATCTCGATCCCGATGAAGCGTTCAACCGTGGATTCTGTTATTATTATTATTATTATTAATATTGTTGCCACTCCGCGACAAATATTCAGCTGCAATCATTCGCCACCCTGCCATGGGGGTGACGAATCGAGGTCGATTTTATTTGGGCTCGAAATGAAAGGACAGAGGAACGGCAGAGGCCAACGCCCGCTAGCTATTGGGGAAATGGAGTAGTCGAAAGGCGTCCAAGCAAAAGCATAAAAAAGCACGAGTGGAGCATCCAACCATTCGCCCGAGCTCCCTGGCCGGCCCCTGAGAGCCTCGGCAGCTCGCACCCGCGTCTTGCGGAAAAGGCACTTTAAGGCCAATAAAGTGGAAGCGAAGCGCGACCGAAGAGCCGGCAATGCGGTCCCGGACCGAGCCGCGGGCAAAATGATCCTTGCTTGGCTTCACCTCTCCTCCGTTATCTGGACGCTTTAGCGGCAATCGCTCACAGGAATTTGTTTCTTCTGCTGTGTTGCTATCGTTCTTTTCTGACCTAAGCAGGCATTTGATTTGGCGTTGTTTCTTTGTAGAAAAGTCTAATCCTCCATTAAAGTACCCACGACTCTCTCTTGTACTTTAGACTTTATTTTCGACATGCATTTTCAGCAATTTCGTAGCTTAACACCTAGAGTAAGACAGTTTCAATGTAGTTCTTTGTAGTGAGTTGGTATCTGACTGCCTAATGTCTTGGTAGTCTTGGTCCCTCGGTCTCGCGGCTCCTTTTTTCCCATTTTTCAGGAATTTCCCCGCCTGTCTCGCATCGCTCTCTCATCTTCGTTTCTGCTCCCCGAGCAGCCGCCCCCTTCCTTCATTTCACCTTCCGCCTCATCACGCCGAATCCGCGCGCCTCATCCCAGCGCTGCTCCGCCCGTCCCGCATTAATCTTAGCGGTGTCCCTCCCTGCGGCAGCGATTCCGTCAGCAAAGATCAGCGGGGCCGCGTGAATTATCAGCTTTTAGGATGACGGCCCTCAGCCGGTCGATTCCCCCCTCTCTCTTTCCCGCCCACTCAGCCGTGTCGATTCTTTTGCAATCATTTCTGCTTCTTCCGGAGCTTACAAAAGCTGCTCCGCCGGGAAAAATATCTGGCAATCGAATTTATTTGGCATTTCGCTCAGGCAGACGGCAGAGACGCGTCTCCCCACGACCGGAAGGGGCGCTGTTTGAGCCCGGGTTCTTAATATCCTAGTAATTGCGACTGCTGCTCCCCGCCCCAGGCTAGCTGAGCAGCCTTAACCGCACCAAAAATGTCAGGGATGGGCAACCCAGGATGCTCGGTAGGAGCTTCCGACTCCTGCTGAGTCCTGCCGAGCGATGGAAAGCTTGACAACCCTTAGCAACTGACAGCAGGTTTATCCAGAATATATGTGGATTAGTATCTATCTATCTATCTGTCTATCTATAAGTCTATCTATCTGTCTATCCATCCATCTATCTATCTGTCTGTCTGTCTATCTATCTATCTGTCTATCTATAAGTCTATCTATCTATCTATCTATCTATCTATCTATCTATCTATCTATCTATCTATCTATCTATCTATCTATCTATCTATCTATCTATCTATCTATCTATCTATCTATCTATCTATCTATCTATCTATCTATCTATCTATCTATCTATCTATCTATCTATCTATCTATCTATCTATCTATCTATCTATCTATCTATCTATCTATCTATCTATCTATCTATCTATCTATCTATCTATCTATCTATCTATCTATCTAGCTATCTATCTATCTATCTATCTATCTATCTATCTATCTATCTATCTATTTATCTATTTACCTATATAATTAAGGAATGTAAGATTTGTTTTTTTGGCCGATTCCTTTGTCAGACAGCACGAAGCCTTGTTTCTTGACCATATTTGATTTTCACATACGCTCATAACTGCCAGGCAGAAAGGGGCCGCCGTCTCCCCCTACCCCGCACTTCCCCCAGGGTGTGGTCAGCTTCCTTCTGCTCCGTGTCAGCAGGCACACGGGCAGCTGCTGATCCCAGCCAAAGGAATCGCCCCCCCCATTTCCAACAGGACAAGGGGGTTTCTCTGTATCGCTCAGCACTACACTAACTAGCGCCCAGCACTGATGTTCCGAATCTAACTTGGATTAAGAAGAATGGCATTTCTTGTCTTTCCGTCCTATCGGCGCAATGCCCCCCCCGCATTTGGCGGCCACATTCTCCAACGGTGCACGGTCAGTCTGCGGACCCGCTAAGCTTAGTCAACTTCACAGCAACGCGATTACAGCAGCACCAGGGGGTGTCTGTTGCGCTGCTACTTTGACTGGCGAACTGAATGCAGCACTGGGTGGCCACTTTCCCATGGAAACTTGCTCACCGAGTCTTTTCTGCTCAGAAAATTGTTTTATGCTGCTTCAAAAGCGCGAGCGGATTCGACCTCAAAGGGTGCATTAGAGAGCTTGCCGCTTGCTTTTAAAGAAAAAAGCGATACGATAATACGAGGGGATATGATGCGAGCAGAATAAGACTCATTAACTGTTTGTGACATAATAACACATTTACGAGTACTTATGCTGGAGTTACAGTAACTAACGACATTTCCACCAAAAGAGCGGCTCCTTGGTGACCGGACAGATCTCCGTAGCGTTTTACGAGCTCGTAACTTCACAAGCTTGAAAATGTCGCAACCTTAAAGCTTCCTATAATTGAAATGATTGAAGCATTGTAGGTTAGCCCGCATGGCTGGCCATTGGTGTGAATTTTGATGCACCAGCCTCAAGTTAATGATCGGACTCAAACAAGAAGTCGCGGCGCGAGAGTCAAATTCTGATTTGCGTCCCGATAAGTTTTCAGATTTTAAGTATACTGCCTAGATAATGTGAAACGTTGATCCTGTAAAAGCGAAATCCGTGATAGACAGACAGACAGAAGCTCCTAATGATTTTAACTGTAAATGGAAGCAGAGCAACTATCAAGCATAAATCCTTAGATTTACAGACAGATAAGCTGACGGCGCAGACTAATCAAGACACCGACAAAATCTTTATGAGATTCTCCCGAAAAGCTTGAGGATTTGCTTCACCCTAAGCCGCATTTCTCAGCCGCGTTAAACCGTTTTCCAGACTTGAGTACCCACTCGGAAGGCGGGCAGAAGTTTAGCAGGGCCAGAATGCTTGATGTCGAGGGCCCCTTGCGAGTTTGAAAGCCAAGCGTGCAGATGTGTCACGGCAGAGGTTAAACGCGTCGACAAAAGCATCGCCTCCATTTAAACAGTCAGGCAGGGTTCGCATGCGGGTTCGGGTTGTTGTGCCTGAACTTGAGGTGGGGTAGGGGGAATATTTCCATGCCATATTTTGGCCTGATTGAGAATTCTCAAGGCGTCATGCTGAGCTCTAATTGAATTCAGCTATGCGGGCTGGGTACATAATGAATAAATAGTCTTAAGAAAGGCGCTTTAGTACTAGAAACTGAACCTCAAACCTAATGTACTGAGTCTCCAGATTTTGCTTCTAAAATCGAATCGACCATTTGACAAGGTATGGACCAGATCTGTGCGACTGGCAGTTGAAAAAATCATTTTGACGAAACACTTTTCATTATGTGGCCCAGGTGTATCCAGTTGAACTCCGAAATTCCACTGTCTGCAGTCTACAAGGATGCCTGCGAAAGCACTTTTCTGTCTCTGCATGCTTTCATCGATTGTTGCGCCTGCCTGCCTCTCCAGTTGTCGCCGTCTTCTCTTTTTCCTAGCCAGTCAATCGGATTCCTCATCGAGTCTTCTCACTCGCGGCTCCATCCCCGGCGGCTCTTCCGCAGAGGAACTCGGGAAAATTTGAACGACACCCGAGTAGGAAGAAGAGTGCCAAGGTACTCTGTGTGCCGCTTTTGAGCAACTGACACTGTCTCTGTTTCTTAAGCCTCTGCTGATGGTTACACCGATGAAATTATTTTTTAAAATATTTAGCTTCAGCCTTCAGTTGCCTTAGAAACGAGATGGACGCCAATAAGGGGGTGGGTTTCACAAACGCGAAGGTTCGTAACCGCTAAATCACATACTTCCATACTCGTAAACGCGAAACTTCACCACCGCAAAACTTTTTGCACTTACTTTCATATGCAGCAGTCTTTAACGGTTGTGAAGTTTTGCGTTTATGAAAGTAAGTTCCTTAGGAAAGATACGTTCCTTATTAAGCCTCCTGCTCATTTCTTAGACAGTCCAGTGTAGCGTTCTTCAGTCCTAGTTGTTGACGATGGTCAAGATTGATTGGAATTTAGCCAGAATGATACGAGCGTATGAAACAGTTTGTCTTTATGATTAAAATGTTTTCACTTGCATTAAAAGCAATTATGCAAAGTCAGCATTGGCCCTGCTTCCGTGAAAGCATGTGGTCAGCGTGTACTTTGCTAAAGAAACTTTGAGTCAGGAAATCGCTGCGATCTGGCCCGCTTGAAATTGAAACTAGAAAGATTTTGCCTTGGCAATCAGTGATAAGAGAAGATTGAATCGGATACATTCAAAATAGCGTCTAACAGAATGAATTTCTCTGGAGAGGACGGGGTGCCCGCCTTTTTTAAGTAGGAAAATCAATTTAATTTCTTTTCCGAAATCAAAAAGAAATATGAGAACGTTGCAATGCTGAATGCATTGAATAGTTGCAGGTAAACGAACATAGTTATTTTTTTGTTTGCGAAATGAGCGCTGGAGCTGGCGCCTCTGGTGCTGGCGCCTCTGGTGCTGGCGCCTCTGGTGCTGGCGCCTCTGGTGCTGGCGCCTCTGGTGCTGGCGCCTCTGGTGCTGGCGCCTCTGGTGCTGGCGCCTCTGGTGCTGGCGCCTCTGGTGCTGGCGCCTCTGGTGCTGGCGCCTCTGGTGCTGGCGCCTCTGGTGCTGGCGCCTCTGGTGCTGGCGCCTCTGGTGCTGGCGCCTCTGGTGCTGGCGCCTCTGGTGCTGGCGCCTCTGGTGCTGGCGCCTCTGGTGCTGGCGCCTCTGGTGCTGGCGCCTCTGGTGCTGGCGCCTCTGGTGCTGGCGCCTCTGGTGCTGGCGCCTCTGGTGCTGGCGCCTCTGGTCGCTAAATGATGGCTAAATGATGGCTAAATGATGGCTAAATTACATTAGGTCTTATGCATTCATTCTTCACAGCATTGATTCTATCATTCAAATCACCACCAATGACACTGCAGCCTCACCCAAGGTGATCTCCGGGCAGGCCGAGTGCCACAACCGGCACGACAACATCCCTCTCATCACCGGCGTTGTCGGCGCGCCCTCCTCGATCACGTCGAATCACGTAGCGTCGCTTCTGAAGCTTTTCGACATTCCTCAGGTGCGTCAGAGTTAGAGCAGTCTTTTTAATACATTTTAAATCTCATTTTCTGTGTCCATGAACTTTCCAGATCAGCTTCTTTTCCACAGCACCGCAGCTGTCAAACAAGAACAGGTTTCCATACTTCCTGCGGACCATCCCGTCTGACAAGTACCAGGCTGAGGCCATTGTAGAGATTATTAAAGTATTCAACTGGTCGTACGTTTCCATTGTCTACGAGGACTCAAAGTATGGCAGAGAGGTAAGCTCTACTTAATCTTTAAGCTTGAAAGTTGACCAACTTCAACGGTAGTGAGGCATTGATGTAAGATGTATCGAAATTTGGTTTAGAAACTTATTGAGTTAGCTCAGATACTGATTGAGTAGCTCAGATACTGATTGAGTAGCTCAGATACTGATTGAATAGCTCAGATATTGATTGAGTAGCTCAGATACTAATTGAGTAGCTCAGATACCGATTGAGTAGCTCAGATACTGATTGAGTAGCTCAGATACTGATTGAGTAGCTCAGATACTGATTGAGTAGCTCAGATATTGATTGAGTAGCTCAGATACTAATTGAGTAGCTCAGATACCGATTGAGTAGCTCAGATACTGATTGAGTAGCTCAGATACTGATTGAGTAGCTCAGATACTGATTGAGTAGCTCAGATACTGATTGAGTAGCTCAGATACTGATTGAGTAGCTCAGATACTGATTGAGTAGCTCAGATACTGATTGAGTAGCTCAGATATTGATTGAGTAGCTCAGATACTGATTGAGTAGCTCAGATACTGATTGAGTAGCTCAGATACTGATTGAGTAGCTCTGATACTGATTAAATAGATCAGATACTGATTGAGTAGCTCAGATACTGATTGAGTAGCTCAGATACTGATTGAGTAGCTCAGATACTGATTGAGTAGCTCAGATACTGATTGAGTAGCTCAGATACTGATTGAGTAGCTCAGATACTGATTGAGTAGCTCAGATACTGATTGAGTAGCTCAGATACTGATTGAGTAGCTCAGATACTGATTGAGTAGCTCAGATACTGATTGAGTAGCTCAGATACTGATTGAGTAGCTCAGATACTGATTGAGTAGCTCAGATACTGATTGAGTAGCTCAGATACTGATTAAGTAGCTCAGATACTGATTGAGTAGCTCAGATACTGATTGAGTAGCTCAGATACTGATTGAGTAGCTCAGATACTGATTGAGTAGCTCAGATACTGATTGAGTAGCTCAGATACTGATTGAGTAGCTCAGATACTGATTGAGTAGCTCAGATACTGATTGAGTAGCTCTGATACTGATTAAATAGATCAGATACTGATTGAGTAGCTCAGATACTGATTGAGTAGCTCAGATACTGATTGAGTAGCTCAGATATTGATTGAGTAGCTCAGATACTGATTGAGTAGCTCAGATACTGATTGAGTAGCTCAGATACTGATTAAGTAGCTCAGATACTGATTGAGTAGCTCAGATACTGATTGAGTAGCTCAGATACTGATTGAGTAGCTCAGATACTGATTGAGTAGCTCAGATACTGATTGAGTAGCTCAGATACTGATTGAGTAGCTCAGATACTGATTAAGTAGCTCAGATACTGATTGAGTAGCTCAGATACTGATTGAGTAGCTCAGATACTGATTGAGTAGCTCAGATACACTTTTTCTTTTTGAGTACTTTGAAATGTTTCTAGTTCATCATAATAAAGAGTATAACATGCACTTTTAAGGCATTCGAAGAGCTGGAGAAGCTGTTTAGACTCAACAACATTTGTCCAGCCCTGGTCGAAACTCTGCCTCGCGACTCAAAGCTAGCAAGAGTTCAGGATTATTATACCAAAATTGAACGACTAGTAAAGCACCGCAGCACATTCGATGGCATCGGGGCATCCGGTAAGTCGTGAAAGTTTTTTCGGAAAGCTTTCTATTGAATTATGACTAAATGATGCTTTATAAAACAGAGCTTGGAAACCGTTACTATCATACAAAGGCTCCTACTGGTATATACGAACGCTGTGCCCTAAAATGCTGTCAAAAAAATTCGTGTCGACAGATTCCCCGCAGGTATTCTGCAGTTGGGATCGAAAGACCTCCCGCACAGCTCTCTGCTGCAGAAAGAAAATAAGGCGGAAAACAGACATGCAAGATTGACAGCAGGCAGTGCTGCCATCTCGTACTCCTAAAAACTGCTGCTAATTTGCCTCCCATTCAGGCCATTAGCGAGCCACGGTTTTGCATTGCGCAGAGCAGGTTTTTTGTATTCCTAGGCCGCCCGCTATTCATGCAAGGTTTTGTCTTTCTTAAATGAACAGAATGGACGGTAGAGAGGGAGAGTGGAGCAGGTTTTGCTTAGCATTACTGCTCTGAGTGGTCTCAGTGAAACCTGCGGATCAAATACTTCTGGTGTCGTTTTACAGATCAGGAGCAATGAAATGCAAAAAAGCAATTTATGCCATCCTGGGAGCACCAGCTCAAGTGGCAGCTCGATAGCGAAAGGGTTTAATGAGGTTGGCTCCACCCGACTCCAACAAAGGCATATAGGACTCAAGACAATGAAAAGAGGGGGGGTGATTAATTGGTGAACTCAAGGAAATTGCAACAATTTTAGACCAAGCGAATGCAGAAAGTGGATTATTTCGAGAATTCATTTTGTTCACCCGAGGGGTTAACACACTTAACTCCAGCCCACAATGTCTGGATCGATTTAGTTTCTCCAGGGGGCCCACAGACCTCCTGCAGTTACTATACGAAGTACTTGTAATTCTTCGCCGGAAATATCCTGACTCAATGCTATCGTAGAGTCAACACAATTTCAACTACTTCCCAGTAACAAAAAAATACTAACACAGAGAAGAGGGAGCGAGGGCTGTGGCACCTTGAAAACTGCGCCTCTCTAAATAAGCTTGGTCAATGACAAGGGCTCAATCCAAGTACCCTCTTAGACGGAGCATCCAAAACCTGCTAAGAGACCAGGCGCTCAGCAAGACACCGAGGACACCCTATGTTTTCGGCTCCTCAGCAGCATTTTCCTGCATCCAATAAAAATTTCTGCTAGGCATGGGTAACTAGTGGACTCATGTATAAACATTTGGCGACTCATTTACTTAGTAATTTGCTAGGGTGTCATTTTTAATACGATATCTTCATTTTCACTGACTAGCACAAGGGTTTTTCGTTTTTCCGAGCCAGATTTTCATACAGCAGAGTTGAGGCTCCTTGAAACACAAGGCTGAGACAATGTACCCTACTCATCCTGGATAGTTTTAATATGTACTGGTATACACATAGAGGCTAAATTTCAGAATACACTGTTAGGCCGCAAATGCTAGCGGTGACAAAATAAACGACGGCATCAAAATATTAGTATGAATTTATTGTCTCTTATACATGAATGGGTTGTAATACCCAATTCAGACAATTTGATCCAATAAAAATTCGATAATGAAGTCTGTTCAACACCTCCAAAAAATCTGCCCAGGCGTGGTGGTGTTCGGCTCGGACCAGGAGGTCGGCGACTTCATGTCGGCGGTGCGCGATTTGAACTGCACGGACAAGTTCAGCTGGATCGGGTCCGACGGTTGGGGCGCCCGGCCGCTGGTCTACAAGGACAATAACGAGCGAGCCGTGAGTTTCTGTTGAGTTTGTCGATTTTTCAAGGACGCCGGAAGCCAATCTTTTTGTTTTAATTGATCGATCCAGTTTGTACAGTCAAAGTGCTTCATTATCACTGCATGGCAGGGGGTTGAAATGGCAGCGATAGTCTATGGCCAGCCTTTCAGACTTTGGCTTGAAGATGTTGATGCAGACACGCTCACAGAAGTACACCGTCCAGTGTTTTCAAGACCCAACCCTTTGAGCTTAAGATTAGCCCTCTCAGGATTTTGGTGCGATGTAATTAATTGAGGCTGTAAATCATATTAATTTCTTCATCAAAGGCTTGCTATAGATGGATTAGTTCTATATATGCGAAGGTCTAAATTTATTTAAGAAAAATATGGTTTAAAAAAATCTCACGCCCTGTATTGATAGGACAGTTATAATAACGCTTAATTTATCTCTTTCAACTCTCGTGTTTTAACAAAGCAGAGCTATTGCAGCTATGGGCCACCAACTACAACAAAGGACCATCTAAAGTCTTTAAACCAGTAAAAGCCGGAATAATGTTTATAATTCCGGTCACTTAAGCCTTGAATGCTTTTATTTTTTCAAAGATAATTGAGTTCTGTTGTTCCGCAGGTAAAAATCCGACAATGTAGTCTACGTTTCGTATCAAGGTATTGCTGGCCTTAAAACAATTTGTCCAAAGTCTTCTGAATTAAATTTCTCTATGTACTACTTTCTGCCGTACTAGGAATCAAAATTATAATGAGCTCCGCCTCCCCGCCTCCTCACGTGTGAAGATTGTGTTACAGCCAATATTGTTTCTGCAGCTTATTTTGGCTCACTGTGCTTCGCTGTGTGACATCTTGTATTACATTCCACTAGTGTAGCAAGGTCTTTAATCCAATGCTTCCGTATTAAGGGCCACCTTGAAGAGCATCATTAGTTCCCAACAGTCGACCCTGCTGTAGCATAAAATACTCTCGTAGCTCCAAGCCATAATTATCTTCAAGATTCAAATTTCCACGCCATCATCTGGCCGCATACGCAACGGGAAGGAGTTTGCTCATTAGCTTAGATCTATGAAATGAATTTCAATGCGCAGAGCATCGAACTCAGAGTTGCTTCCCGCTTCGCGTGGCTTTTCGACACAAAATAATTCAAAAGTTGCATGAGACTCTTAAAGTAGACATTGTATGAAAGCAGGAAATAGAGAACGCATCAAGACACCACCCAGGGTTCGCTGGCTTTGCTCGGGTGAACTCGACTTCTACGAGCGTAACAGTCAAGCCGAATTCGTGACAATCAACGTGTTTGGGCTCTGCCCTCGCAGAACTTTGCGTGCCCTGGTAAGATGGACGGGCCTTCAATTGACACTCGCTTTTACCTGGACACGGAGGCGGCACACCTCATTCGTCCCGACGCATCTGGAGCGAATTTGTTTTGCTGATGCGCTGAAGCCTTTGGGTCCACCGCAGCCACTAAAAGCGACTAAACGTCTTCTGCAGAACGGATGGACGCGCGTGAAGCATTGAACCGCGGACACGGATGGCCTTAATGTCATCATAGTTCAGTTTGCACTTACTGCGGTTTGCAACATTTTAGTCTGTCATGAAGTAGCAAATATTAATCAATTAAACAAAGTTACATGCATCTTTGAAGCAATGTATCTAACACGTAATTGGTTTTAGCTGTATATGAATACACTGCCAAATCTACGCAGTTGAAATAGCATGCACTTACTGAATTGGAGCGACCGAAAAATGAAGGGTCAGAGTTGACAGACAGTTTAAGTCAGAGTTCGTATCACGCAGCCTAATATCCCCTGGGAGATAAAAAGTGGCTTAAATTTGTACTCAGATCTTACTCACTTTCCCTGACTGCTCCGAACTCAGCTCTTATCTGTTGGAGCAGTCTGATTCCCAAAAGCAATTTAGAAGAGGCCTGCTATCTTCACTCATCTCACTTTCATACTTTTTAACAGTGGAGAGCGGGGCAGAGTAGCCGAGTTGGGGGCGGCAGAGCACCCGAATGCCGGGCAGGGCTGAAAAGAGAAACTGAGAAACTGATAGAGGAAACAAAATTCGTCTCTCTAAAAAAAATTTCAATCGAGTTTATTTTTCTTTTCCACAATCATCTGCCAGGTCGAGGGCGCAGTGACTGTTCAGCCTCTTGCTGGCCCCATCAAAGGCTTCGAAGATTATTTCCTGAATCTTACTCCGGCTAATAACAAAAGAAATCCCTGGTTCGCGGAATTCTGGGAAGACTATTTCGAGTGCCGAGTGCCCGGTGCCGAGGACACGCCCTACAACATGGAGTACAAATCCGACTGCCCTCCCGGACTGCGCATGACTCGGCAGGATGAAAAGTTTGCCATCGAGCCGCAGCTGCAGTTTGTCAGCGATGCCGTGATGGCATTCGCTGTGGCACTCAAGGTTGGTGGGATGCAATTTATGATTTCTTAACCCAGTTAAACTGTTTAATCAGCTCTGCGGTAAACGTGAATGACTCCTCCCGCCAAGATCTCTGGTTCAATTCTGTGCGTGGGATACATTCATTTGAGGCTTCTGCACAAAACTGGCCTCCTAAAGAGTTGTCCCTCCTGCGAATAAATATTTTTGGCGATCAGATTCAATGAGTTTTTCTATTTTGTACTTTTAGAACCTCAAAAAGAAGCTGTGCACAGCAGGCGTGGTTCGAAAGTCCTGTATTGAGCAGCTGGCCACCAAAGGCTCGGACCTCTTGCAAGAGCTCAAGGATGTTCGATTCACAGGTTTGTACTTTATACGCTTGTAGTGTGCTCGCAATTAATGTCCTAAGTTTTAAATCTACAGCAGTTAATAGAACTAACTGATTAATCAATGAACTATGCAACAGTGATGAAACAACTAATTAGATGGCGCATACAGACAGGTAAACGGGCACCCCAGGAACCTTCGGAATAAAGAAGGAATGATTGAGTAGATAAGCCAGTCATTTGCTTTACAAGTTCATCTAGATTTGATTTTAAATAGAGATTATTAAGAGTCGGCAATCAAAAAATACACATTTCTCACTAAAACCGCAATAAAACCGCAGGCCTCACCGGCATGGACTTCCAGTTCACCAAGCACTCGTCTGACGGGCCACCGCGCTACAAGATTCTCAACTTCCAGCGCTTGAGCGGCGACTCCTACCAGTGGGAGGACATCGGCCTGTACAACGGCTCCTCTCTGATGGTGTGGCACAACCGGCTCCGCTTTCGCGACGGCGCTACGCAACCGCCTGTGTCGGCCTGCCAGCCTGAGTGTCCCGCCGACGCAAAACGGCAGATCAACCCTGGCGAGTGCCGCTGCTGGGTTTGCGTCGCCTGTCCCGAGTACGCCATTGTCAGCGGCGACCGGGAGCAGTGCGTCGAGTGTCAGAAAGGCCAGCGTCCGTCTGCGGACCGAAACCGCTGCGAGGACATCGCTCTGGAGTACCTCACCTACGGGCACCCCATAGCCGTGGTGGCGCTGATTTTTGCGTCGCTTGGCGTGTTGGTCACGTGCTTTGCAATTGCCGTATTCATTCGCAATCGGGATACCGCTGTTGTGAAGGCTTCCGGCAAGGAGTTGTCCTTCCTGCTGCTTCTAGGAATTCTCTTTTGCTACCTCATGACCTTCGTCCTGTGCGCCAGGCCCAACGACTGGCTCTGCGGCACGCAGCAGTTTGGCGTTGGATTCGCCTTCTCAATCTGCTATTCGGCTTTGCTAATCAAGACTAACCGAATTGAACGGATTTTCCGCGCAGGCAGACGAACAATAAAACGACCAAAGTTCATCTCGCCACTGTCGCAAGTGGTCATGTTCTGCCTGGTCACATCCGTGCAGATTGTTGTGCTGGCCGTTTGGATGCGAATCGAGGCCCCCAAGGCGGTGCGGCACTACCCGTCCAGGGACAAGCATCAGCTCGTGTGCGCGTCTCTTGTTGGCTCGCTTTACCTGGTGGGCCTGGTGCATCCGATGCTACTCATAGTAGTCTGTACATTCTATGCTTGCCTCACCAGAAACATTCCGGAGGCATTCAACGAGAGCAAGCATATCGGGTTCACCATGTACAGCACCTGCGTCATCTGGCTCGGATTTGTGCCCTGCTACTTCTCAACTGCGGCCTTCATCCACATTCGCATCGCAACCTTGAGCTTCTCGATTTCCCTCTCGGCGACCGTGTCTCTGGCCTGCCTGTTCGGCCCAAAGCTCTACATAATTCTTTTCCGTCCTGAAAGGAACGTCCGTCAGTCGATGATGGCGAGCACTCGGAGGCAGCATTCGACCAGAGATGGAAGCGTTCTTCACCACGTCAACAACAATAACAACAGCAACAGCAACTGCGGCGGAGACCAGTCGCAGCACGTCCTGCTGGCATCCTCCATGGCCTCCGGCAGGGGCAACAACCACCAGCAATCGAGAACCGACATCAGCACGCAGGCTGATGGTAAGCCATTCCTCTGTCTGAGAAAATGTTTAAAGCTGATATATATCGAATCGTATAAGGGTGGTAAAATTAAGCAACGATATCGACCTAAAATGAAAGCTCAAACGACCCAATCGACTGCAATTGATAACTTGTCGTACATTTCGACTCGAAGCGCTGAGGAAATTGGGAGGTCCAATGGTGCTTAACAGCAGGTATTTCAGGTTTCATTACCGAGATAGTAAGCTGATATTCTCATTTTCAAGTACGAGCTATTATTAAGACAAGAAGCTCCTCCAATTGATTTTATTGACTCGGGAACAGTATAATTTTACGTCCTAATCGAATACCAATCATTTTCGGATGTTCAGTGATGATCGATTCCACTCAAAATCGAACAAAAAGTTATTAATTTATTTTCAAAATCCTTCTGAATCCGACTTCAGTGGAGCTGGTGGGGCTGCTTCAAACGCCGGCCATGGAGTCCAACGAGTCAGCCGTCGGGAGCCCTTCCAGGACGCAGAGCTCCACGCAGACTCATGGCGTCTACCGCAACGATTGCGTCACGCAGACCAGCTTTCATTCCATTAGGGATATGATGCTCAATGCGGAAATTAGTCGCAGGATCTACTTTCTGTCTGAGAGTACGGAAGAGGTGCAGCTTTGAGCTCACTGTCGAATTGACTAGCGGTGTTGTTTTCGTTCTTTTTTAAACCTCTGTTTACCTGCTACATGCTCACTGTAATTACGATGCATTTCAAATAGCAAAACACAAAACCCGATACTAACCTCACGACTGACCACTTGCTTCTCTTGCTTGTTGCCGGAATTCAGTAATCACTGCACAACATACGCATAACTGGATGTATAGCTGCTTCTGATTGTTGTAGATTTTATCACTAATAAGGTGGTATAAATGTTGATCATTCTAATGGAACTTATTGTCTTTGTGCATATGTATCCGTATCTATGTATTTTAACCTGCACTCGTAAACATATATATACATATATACATACATACATATATATATATATATATATAGCCATACATAGTTGACCAGATATATCGGAGTTATATAAGATGTACTCCTTCTTTTTATGCTTTTACAGTGATGGCGGAGCTGAAGACCATCTGAACATCTGGCATAGCACAGCAAGGAACTTTGCAGCGTATTTTAAGACTTGCTACTGTCTCAGCTTCATTATTTAAAGCTAATTTGAAACAGACAATTACAGACAAGGGGGAAATTATTTGAGGATTCAAACTTTTCATAATAAAGGTGTGTTAATCCCCCAAAATTCAGGCTTCAGTTATGAGCTCACAATACAATGAAACTACAAATCGACAGCTGTACGAGCTGACGCACTTTCACCTTTTAAAAATTTAAAAAATTAAACCGTAATGCGTAAAACCAGTAAAACAAAAATCTGGCAAATTTCTGCTGGGGCGTAAAAAAGTGAAGCCGAGTTGCAAAGTGCCATTTTCAAATTTTCCCTTCATTTTTATCGACTGAAATAACTGTGAAAAGGTTTCCAGCAGTAAAGTATTCTGTTTGCAATTGTCAGATCTAAAGCATCAGTCGAACTTCTCGAAGAGACACGAATGCAGAATCGATTGACCAGACCATAGTTGCTATGTGTCTCCTCACTTAAAGGAAAAGTTCCGTTGAGGTGCTTGTTATGGCAATTATTATAACCACCAGCCTTCTTTCCCCCAAAGTGTGGAGTAGGAACAATCCGCATCCGACATTTAAAAATTCATTCCTTTATGAGACAGTCATGTGTCAGGACTAAAGCTGGACCTGTCCCTCAGCATCTCTCGGTACGTCATCCGATACCCAGTGCTGGCGTCTCCAACCCGGAACCCCGCGTACTCCGCATGCAGCTCAGAGCCGTTCCACAGCTTCATCTCCACTCTGAGGGTGGCGCCGCCCTGGCTGAGCGAGTGGATGGCGGAGAGACCTGCGGGAGGAGAGCGGCTGAGTCTGAGTCACTTCTGCTCGGCTTGTCGCCGCTGCTGTCAGGTGATTCGCAATGAAAATATTTTAACGCATCATAGCAGATGGTGCAGATAAAATTAGATTGATTTTGAGTTTGTCTTGTGTAGGCAATCTAAATTAATGCTAAAGCAGAATTAAAGCAGAATGAATTCTGCTTATGCAACTCACTTGAAAGCTGGCAGTGTTTCAGTTGGATAGCTTTTTGGCCTCCTCTACTCAGACTGCCAATCTTCCTCCAAGATGGGTTCTCAATTTGAATAGGACTAAGATAAGTTGAGCGGATTATCATAGCTAGGATGTTATGCGAGGATAAATGGAAAATGTGAGATACTTGTGACTTTATTAAGAATCCTCTCATCGCAGTAAAATAAAACAATTTCTTACCTACACCGTTTTTCAGGTGTACACTGCAGTGACACTCCCTATGTGATCGCTCTTTCTCCTTCTCTCTCTTCCTTGACAACAAGAAAAAGATATTAATTTCATCTGAAGTATCCATAGAAATGGAAATACTTCGTACCTTTAGAAATAGAAAATGAATATTTCTGGTAAAAATGCCCTGCTGAGTTGATTCCAAGCATTACTTGAGCAACTGGGAAATCTTTTAGAATTTCATACTCAAAGGAATTGAATGTTTCTGCTTATTCATTCATCTCATTACACCTGAATTTATTGTCACGCTTGCTAAATGGCCAATCAATTTGTCAGTTTTCCTGGGGCACGAGTAAAAAGCGGAAGTGCAGCATCCCAGACCGCATCACCCCACCAGCCAGCCAACCGACCCGGCACTTAAAACGCCCTTGACACCAACATAGTGTCATTGGTGTAAAAAACTTCTAGAGAACTATATGCGCGCTGACGAACCATGTCCAAACGCCTTGTTCCTACCGATGAGATGACACTCACTCCGAACCTCTGACTCTCACTTGCTCACATACCAGCATCTTCATTAACCCAGCAGCAGCTCTCAGCGAATCTGCGGATCTTCACCATCAACTGCGAACACGCTCTCTGTTCTTGTGACACCTCCGATGAGTCCGTCTGCAGATCCATGCCTGGAGCTAATTGACATTTGTTTCTCGCAACTCGTAACTCAGCCTTTAACCATGTAACTCCTTTCTTAGTGCTTACCTTAGTTTTTGAGTTTTCTGAGTTCTTGAGTGTTAAAACTTTGATATAACTGAGAATTGCAAACAGCATCTGTGTATTTGAACTTTTCAGTCAGTAAAACTCTTGCAATATTGAAGATTTCGAGAAGCAGTAGTAGTTTGTGGTTAATAATTTGCAGAAGCAAGGCAATTAGTCTCAGAGTATTTTAGCTAGTAATATAAATCCGATAAAAACTAGCTGCTCAATTTTTTATGCTCAAATCTGCAGCATGAGCCGAACTCCACGAAGAGACAGCGGGACAGAGCCAGTGTGCCAGATCATATTACTGTAATCTGCGGTCTCTCCCGAAAGAAAAATTCCGTTGGGGTTGGTGAAATGGCAGTTTTTAAACCACCAGCCTCCTTTTCCCCATATGTTTGAGCATGACTCAGTGCTGTCGTCATTGTCCCTGTCCTTCGTGGAGAACCGCATGCCTTTGCTGTGCTCCAAAGCGTCAAAGCTGACACTGGACCTGTGCCTCAGCATCTCTCGGTACGTCATCCGATACCCAGTGCTGGCGTCTCCCACCTGGAACCCCGCGTACTCCGCATGCAGCTCAGAGCCGTTCCACAGCTTCATCTCCACTCTGAGGGTGGCGCCGCCATGGTTAAGCGAGTGGATGGCGGAGAGACCTGAGGGAGGAGAGTGGCTGAGTCTGAGTCGATGAAAATCATGGGAGTAGCCTCCAGGTTCTCTGAAGCCACCAATGCAGCAGGAAAGGCCAATGTAGAGCATTACCATCAAGATGCAAGTAGTTAATCGAAACATTTTAATCGGCTGAGCAGCCAATCATTCAATTCAACTTGCATCATTCGAAGCGCATGAGTCACAGAAATTTGTTATAAATCCACAAGATGTGCTTCTACTGCTGACACGCAATATTAGCTGATACAAAAAGGCCGCTCACCGATCCAGAAGTCAGTGCCCTCACCGAAGCCAGTCTCGTACTCAGTCCAGCTTCGTTGGAAACTCACTATGCCAGTAAGTCGCTGCTGAATCTTCAGGAAGCAGCGACCGTCTGGCTGCAGTTGAAACGCACTGGAAGAGTTCGCTGTGCGGTGAGCAGAGGCGCATTGCAGCCTTGCCCACGACTGGAGCAGCTCTCTGCATCTTCAGAAGGTTTCATTCTCCATGATGAAGTTATTCGGCTGGGTTCGAAAACGCACTGCTCAGCAACCAGCGATGTCACCCGCCACTGGACGTGTCGCCACAGGTCAGTGGGCTCCGTCAGCAAAGCAGACCTGGAAGTCAGTGTCAGTGAACTTGCTTGCAGCACTGTTTGGACTAACACGCTTGTGCAAACGGATATTATAGATCCAGACCTGATCGTTATCTAATTTGTTTTCTGAAAACCAAAACACTACAAAACAAAATCGAAATAAACTCTACGCTCGCACTTAATCTCGTCTGGAATCAGGTATCAATAGCTCACAAAAATGTCAGCCAACCTGAGACCGCGGCACTCCCTTCAGTTTCTGCAGTACAGCCACAGCTGAGCGGACCTCCAGTCTGCCGACGCCATCAGCGGACCGACCTCGAACCGAGCACTCAACGAAGAGCTCACCGATCTCTCAGCAGTCCACAGCCGCATGAAATCGACCGAGCCAGGCGACAAGTCGGCCAACTGAGTCCTCACAGCATCGCGTGTGGCCTCATCTTGCAGCACCAGATCCAGTTTCAGGTAGTGCATGTCTCGGCTGTAGTCATACCTGACTGACTCGCTGCTCAAGCTGGAGACGTTGTGGCACAGCAGAGGCTCGATGAGGAAGTAGCCCTTCATGTTGAGTCTCTGGTGCACTCGGGCAGAGCAGTTCTCGAGATTGATGGAGCGGATGAATTTCAGCTGTCCGCATGTCGCCAGAGGTGAGAATTTTTGCCGGTTCAAGTCCAGATCAAAAATGCTGTCGTTTTGCAGCATGACGCGGCTCTGAATGTCATGGCAGGAGCCGTTCGCAATAATCGAAGCAATTAATTTCACTTTTTCAAGAGCCTGCCGAGGTGAATATTTGAAACGGTCTTGCATTTTAAACCACTAGATTTGTTTATTCAAAAATTGTATTTTCGACTGTCTCTGTTTTCGTACAAGCAAAGGCCAGCTATTTTTCTCCAGCGCCAGTCTGAGAGTGGCTACTGGTTCATTCGGAGTCCACAGGAAGCCCAACACTCGAATCGATGAGCGGGTGTCGGCCGAGACGCTGATGTTGGTCACGTTGGCGAAGCTTACAGAACTCGGTGACAGATGCTGCATTTGGCGCTGAGCCTCTGCGAGCATTCCAGCATCCTTTATCAACACGGGAACATTGACATACTTTTGCTGAGCAATGGAGTCGAATCGAGCAGCAATGCCTCTCAGGCTGTCCGTCACGCACATGAGCGGCTCGACTGCCAAGTGCGGACCGTCGCTCGCTCCCGTGTCGTGCACGAACAGCGCGCAGCCGTTCACGCTGAGCTGCGCCACGAAGCGGAGCCGCAGAGAGTCAGCGGGAGCGCACTGGGAGACCTGGCCGGCTGCCAGCGAGCAGAGCAGCACAGCCAACGCTGCAGAAACTTGCAACTCATAGAGCGGCATGGTTTGAGATGCAAGTCTAAGGCCTAAATGTAGTTTAAGTTTTTATTGCTTTGGTTTGCACAATGGAATTCTGATGCGTCTCGCAGTGTGTGGACGCAGCCAAGTCAGAAGCGAAATGCGAGCTGTGAGCTGCACCGGCTTATATAGAGCTCACACACGATGGGGGGCATGCCGTCCAATAGTGAAAGTCGCAAGGGCGTGAGTCAGTCGAAGCCCTCAGCTGGGTGCATCCGAACCCCCAGCTGGACTGGCGAGCTGTCTGGTGCCGGAGCACTCGTGGTGCCCCAATTGCAGTCCGTGGCCGCCGCAAGACACGGCTTTGCTTCTGCGCACAGTAGAAATTTGAAGAACCGCAGACATTCCGTTTGACAGCCCACGCATGTGTAAGACGCATTCGGCTTTTTTTAGACCTTGGATTCTGTCAGTGTTGTGTATCGCATAAACAAATAAATTTATTAATTTGGGTTTTCTAAATTTTCTCTGTTTCTGCTTTCAGTGCATGAGCTGAAGTCTCAAGCAATTAGAGGCCTCTGTGTCGTGTTGGGGACGAAGGCGGCCTGTGTCAAGCAATTAGAGGCCTCTGTGTCGTGTTGGGGACGAAGGCGGCCTGTGTCAAGCAATTAGAGGCCTCTGTGTCGTGTTGGGGACGAAGGCGGCCTGTGTCAAGCAATTAGAGGCCTCTGTGTCATGTTGGGGACGAAGGCGGCCTGTGTCAAGCAATTAGAGGCCTCTGTGTCATGTTGGGGACGAAGGCGGCCTGTGTCAAGCAATTAGAGGCCTCTGTGTCATGTTGGGGACGAAGGCGGCCTGTGTCAAGCAATTAGAGGCCTCTGTGTCATGTTGGGGACGAAGGCGGCCTGTGTCAAGCAATTAGAGGCCTCTGTGTCATGTTGGGGACGAAGGCGGCCTGTGTAAAGTGCGCAAAACGCCTGCAAACTGATGATGAGATTCAATCCTCGAGATCTGAAATCAACAGCCAAAAAGGGCAGAAGCACTAAACAGTTTGCAAATGTGAAATGAAACACAGGTGACAATCAAGATAGCAGCTTATCGAGGCTGGCACAGGAAGCAAGCTCACAGAAAGGTTCTCAGAGCGGGACAGGAAAGCGACCCAGCCCACAGATCTGCGGACGTCAGCGTTCAGGGTTTGAGAGCGACGCTGATGGCACGGCGGGCGCGGCATTGCATGGTGCGACAGAGATCTGCAGTAGAGCCTCAGCAATTATGAGAATAGCAGTTGAGAATAAATAAATGATGGCCAAAAGTTAGTGGCTTAATTTTCGAGCGAGACAGACAGACAGGCAACCCTTAAAGTGAGAATCCGTGCAACTGTAACTTGGCGAATGAAGCTCTGGACTTACTCGACTACCAATTAAAGTCAGTTAGTAGCGACGGTCTTAAATGCTATCATTTGAACAAACAAAAAGCCTGTCGTATTGCAATGTTGCCATCGCAACCGTTGCTAAGCATTATAAATAGCATGCAATCATCTACTGGACGCAGTGCTCAAACGGGCTACCGGACATTTCCATTGGGCGTTCCTCCTCCAGAATTTCCCCTCCTTCAGAGTCGAAATACCGGAGGGTAAATACCGGAGGGTAAATACCGGAGGGTAAATACCGGAGGGGAAGTACCGGAGGGGAAATACTGGAGGGGAAATACCTGAGGGAAAATGCACGAGGGAAAGTATTGAAGGGAAAATACCGGAGGGGAAATACACGAGGGAAAGTACTGGAGGGGAACACCGGATTTCAGTTAATGGGAAATTCGAATGTAAAAACTTTGCACTGACAGAGATTTGTGAACAAAATTTGTGTACTTCAAAATTACACAGGTTTCTGGAATTAAGATAGTGAACTCATTCGAATGGAATTGTCTGTGCCTGCTAAAATGAGCTTATTGAGTTGAAATTCGAGAAAAATATTGGTTTTAGTTTTTATGCGCTCGACTGTTTTAAATCTGTAAAACTCCTGCAATCTGGGAGTTTTAAGAAAACTATATTTTGTGGTTAGTAATTTGCAGAAGCTATTGGTGCTCTTTAGTCTCATAAAATATTTTAGTAGCTCGTATTAATCCGACAAAGCTGTATTTGAGTCAACAGAGTGCGTCACTGAGTTGCTGCTCAACTTTTGATGCTCAAATCTGCAGCATCAGCCGTACTTCACGAAGAGACAGCGAGACGGAGCCAGAATGCCAGGTCATATACCTGCATTCTATTTTCTCTCGTGAAGGAAAAACCGCGTTAGGGTTGACGTGATGGCAGTCTTTAAACCACCAGCCTCCTCTACCGCATTCGTTTGAGCATGAATAACGCGATACGTCATTGTCCCTGTCCATCGTGGAGAACCGCATGTCCTTGTGGTGCTCCAAAAAAGCGTCAAAGCTGACACTGGACCTGTGCCTCAGCATCTCTCGGTACGTCATCCGATACCCAGTGCTGGCGTCTCCCACCTGGAACCCCGCGTACTCCGCATGCAGCTCAGAGCCGTTCCACAGCTTCATCTCCACTCTGAGGGTGGCGCCGCCCTGGCTGAGCGAGTGGATGGCGGAGAGACCTGCGGGAGGAGAGCGGCTGAGTCTGAGTCACTTCTGCTCGGCTTGTCGCCGCTGCAGTCAGGTGAGTCGCGATTCGGATGTTCATGAAATTTTAAAAATATATCTCTATTAATTTTGAGCTTGTGTTGTGCTAAAAATCTGGATTAATGCGTGAATGAACTCCGCTGATGCATCCAGCTCCCTTTAAGGCTGGTAATGTTCCAGCTGGACGTGGACGGCCTTTCTGCTTTTCTCCACTCAGACTGTGATATCTTTCTTCAAGATGAGCTTTCAAATTGAGCGGAGTATCATTCAGCTAAAATACATAAAAATGCGAGATATGAGATACCGCGTTCTGATAGACAAAATAATACTACATGTACTTCCACATCTACGAGTTCGCGTCGATTGCATCATATTTTTGCCTTGTGCACACCGTGACTCGAGGGCGCAGTTGCGTAATCGCGCACGCTTTGACGCCTGCCTGTTCCCTGCACTCCTTTCCTCTGTGCTCTCGTTTGCAGCCACTTGACAGCTTGGCCGTGGCTGCTCTTTGTTCGCTACGGTCCAGAGGTCACTGGTGATTTCACTAGTGGCCCGCTTTTCCGTATCTTATGGCGGAATGGCGGAAGCTGGAAGACGTCAGGCTTCTGAAGAAGTGGCGCACGGTGTCCAGGCGCCTGGTTTCTATCTTGAGATGGCACTCATTTAACATAAAATTAGTCACCTAGTCACCTAAAAGCACAAGATCTGCTTTCACTCCTGTCATACAAAAAGGCTGCTCACCGATCCAGAAGTCAGTGCCCTCACCGAAGCCAGTCTCGTACTCAGTCCAGCTTCGTTGGAAACTCACTCTGTCAGTAAGTCGCTGCTGAATCTTCAGGAAGCAGCGACCGTCTGGCTGCAGTTGAAACGCACTGGAAGAGTCCACTGTGCGTTGAGCAGAGGCGCATTGCAGCCTTGCCCACGACTTCAGACTGGAGTAGCTCTCTGCATCTTCAGACGGTTTCATTCTCCATGATGAAGTGATTTTGCTGGACTTGGAGAGGCACTGCTCAGCAACCAGCGATGTCACCCGCCACTGGACGTGTCGCCACAGGTCAGTGGGCTCCGTCAGCACAGCAGACCTAGAAGTCATCAATTGCTTTTTTGAAGGACAGTGCTACGGGGGAATACAAACCGAATTAGTACAAAACTGAAAAAATTCAACATCAAAAGCAAATAATTCGAATGCATCCTAAGGCTCACTATGAAATTACTAGCCTTAGGTAGAAAACAGTAGGGGGTAATGATGCTGCTGAAATCTATGCATTTATTTTTTATATTGAAGAACTATGGCATGTATGATGCTTTGCTTTTTTTCAGGTCAGGAATCTTAGTTTTATTCTTGCTAAGACTCTTGATGAAGCTGTTCAGCAAAGAGCATATAACTACCAGGTAGCAAAACTTAACTTAGAAAGTCCTGGACATGAAATTGTAAACCTGCTAAGGCAAAATGTCAGCCAACCTGAGATCGCGGCACTCCGTCAAGTTTCCGCAGTACAGCCGCAGCTGAGCGGACCTCCAGTCTGCCGACGCCATCAGCGGACCGACCTCGAACCGAGCACTCAACGAAGAGCTCACCGATCTCTCAGCAGTCCACAGCCGCATGAAATCGACCGAGCCAGGCGACAAGTCGGCCAACTGAGTCCTCACAGCATCGCGTGTGGCCTCATCTTGCAGCACCAGATCCAGTTTCAGGTAGTGCATGTCTCGGCTGTAGTCATACCTGACTGATTCGCTGCTCAAGCTGGAGACGTTGTGGCACAGCAGAGGCTCGATGAGGAAGTAGCCCTTCATGTTGAGTCTCTGGTGCACTCGGGCAGAGCAGTTCTCGAGATTGATGGAGCGGATGAATTTCAGCTGTCCGCATGTCGCCAGAGGTGAGAATTTTTGCCGGTTCAAGTCCAGATCGAAAATGCTGTCGTTTTGCAGCATGACGCGGCTCTGAATGTCATGGCAGGAGCCGTTCGCAATAATCGAAGCAGATAATTTCACTTTTTCAAGAGCCTTCTGAGGTGAATGTTTGAAACGGTCTTGCATTTTAAACCATTGGATTTGTTTATTCAAAAATAGTACTTTCGACTGTCTCTGTTTTCGTACAAGCAAAGGCCAGCTATTTTTCTCTAGCGCCAGTCTTAGAGTGGCTACTGGCTCATTCGGAGTCCACAGGAAGCCCAACACTCGAACCGATGAGCGCGTGTCGGCTGACACGCTGATGTTGGTTACGTTAGCGAAGCTCACAGAACTCGGTGACAGATGCTGCAGTTGACGCTGAGCCTCTGCGAGCATCCCAGCATCCTTCATCAACACGGGAACATTAACATACTTTTGCTGAGCGATTGAGTCAAATCGAGCAGCAATGCCTCTCAGGCTGTCCATCACGCACATGAGTGGCTCGACTGCCAAGTGCGGACCGTCGCTCGCTCCCGTGTCGTGCACGAACAGCGCGCAGCCGTTCACGCTGAGCTGCGCCACGAAGCGGAGCCGCAGAGAGTCAGCGGGAGCGCACTGGGAGACCTGGCCGGCTGCCAGCGAGCAGAGCAGCAGAGCCAACGCTGCAGAAACTTGCAACTCATAGAGCGGCATGGTTTGAGATGCAAGGGCCCAGTTCAAATGCAAAGCTCAGCTTTTGTTGTTGTATCGATGGTCAGAGGATTGCAGATGCATTCTGTAAAATGGCTGCATTTATATACAGAAGAAGCATTCCCTGCCCATCGGATAAATTTCACGTGACTGCAGGCTGCACTTCGAATTCCAGACGCATCATGCGGCCTGCCAATATCCGAGCGCTTTGCCATTTGCATCAGGCTCTCTACCCTCAGCTTCCCGATTCGGTTGGCTAGATTTTCGTCCTCTTTTTTCTCTGTCAGTGTCTATCCAGGCACTGCATGCGTCACTTGCAACCTTTGCGACATGCGGCGCACCAATTTTACCTGCCTTGATGCAGGAGTTTCTGTTTGTGCTGGATGCCCTTTCGAATATTTTGGAGCCAGCTTATTTTGCAAGTTCATGCCATGCCAGCTGTGTCCAAGTCCGTGTTTTTAGATTTGTTCAATCTGTAGTCACGCTTATACGCAAGACTATTATGCGAATTGGTTTTTCTGCTTTCTGGAAATAACGGCGTTTAACAGTGGAACTGCCATCATAGTCGGATCACTGCGCCATTTTAAAGTTTTCATATCAGGCTTTAATAATGGAAAAAAACCTTATCTGCTGGATATCCTCAACCTGACTCTCAAACAACTGCGCTCGTTATAGACACTAGGGAACTACGCTCGAGATCTTTCATCATATCCTTTACATTTCTGCAGCTTCAAGATTATTTTATGCATAAATATGGCTATTGTATAATAGCTGTGAATTGTGTCCCGGATCCACGCAGTTTAAGTTTCAACTCGTTTTTTCAGATCTCTGAAGGCCTTAGCAGCTGTCGCTCTATATCTCAGTTTATCCAATCGAGCGCGCCCACTCAGAAGAGGAATGGGCCGTCGTCGGTGATCATCATCACAGTCGCTAGTACTATTTTATAACAGGGAGGCAGACTTTAGCAGGCGCGGCTCTATCAGTGAGGCTGTTGATTTTTTGGGGAAAATTATTTCATCGCGACTATGCAAAAGACTGATAATACTAATACATTGCGTCACTTATTTGACTGACGAGCATTTGACTGCTGACAAATTGATCAATTTCGACGTTAACCCTAATCATAACCCTAACCCTAATCTGATCGGCAGTCCCGTCCCGGATATGCCCTTCGCCGACGCGGAATAAACACATCTCATTATAAATTTGAAAACATGGATTCGTTGCAGGCCAGCGACAACTTGGGAAGCGTAGTGGTAGCTCGTAGTAATAGTATCGATGGGAAGCATGGCCTCGCTAGGAGTCAGGTACAGGACGCTCAGATCGTCATAAATTGTATCAGTGAGGGTCATGGTTCCGGCCATAGATCTTACATTCCCTAGATAGGCCTCTTTGTATTGCGTTAATAGGGAAAGTGCGACCGCTGTTTTTCGTCACTAGTGCGAAAAAAGCCGACATGGTTTGCTTAAATTTGAGTTCAGTAGCTTAGGGACATAGACGCTATTTTTTGAGAAATTGAAAAAATTCAATAAGTAAGAGTAGAAATGTTCAAACATAGCCATTAGCAGTATTACGAGTAGATGCTGAAAAATACGAGCAGCTCAATGTTAAACTCGAGGTGTTGTTGTGCTCGTGGTTGAAACTCGCATATATTTTCTCCGCAACTGGATGAAAATATCATTCTGCCCCATTTTCCGAAGTTTGATTATGCCGCTCAGTGTTGGATCGACGCATTAAAAGAAGAGGCTATAACATTGGATGTCGTAAGGCAACACAAACAAGCTATGTAGCCTGCATTTTGAAAAAGACGCCTACGTAACTCCGGGTGGAAAAATTTTAAAGACTGCTTTGCCGTCGCTATCAAAAACTGCGCCAGACTGTTAACACGTCAGTCAAAGTTTCATGCCCACAGCCACAAAAACTGGCTGACCCGAACTCAGTATGTGCCTGCCCTGTCGACTATGCCACATCGGAAGTAGGCATTGAGTCGTCAAAAAAGCAGGCTGGAGTACAATGTTCTCCTGGTACAACTGCCGAAGCTACGATCAACTAGCTACGCTGTAAGTTGCTATCGTCTCAAAAAATCCGAACAGTCTGCTAAACAACGAGAGTTGAGGCTGCGAATTAAATCAGAGAAGGCTGCTCAGCATAAATCTGCAAGCTCCAGAAACGCATTAAGGGTGGCTAGGCAAGCAGTAAATCGTATGCGTTGTAGGTTGCATCGCACCAAGAAAGTTGACAAGTTAATGAAGCCGAAGAAAAAGTTGCTAGCGTCTTCAAAAACTCGCCTAATTTTAACCTTTTCGGTGAACAAGACGACCAATCTCGAGGAATCCGCTGGACTCAACGAGAATTGCGGTTTGCGCTGAGTCTACGTCACAAGTCCAGCAGCATTTCGGTTTCTGCGAACTTCGAGAATTTTTTCGGCAGCCTGGGATTTGTCCGTTGACCATGATGCATATTCAAACTAACTTGTCCAAAAAGTCACCGAATGAGAAGCTTGCAACACTCTGCATGGACGCTATGTATATTAGTCTATCAATTCGATATGACGAGCACCGAGACATGATTTCCGGCTGCGTCTCTGGTAACGATCCTTTGGATACGTCCCAACCGGCTGGTCAGGCAGTCCTGGCTCCCATGGACGCGATCGAGGAAGATGAGATAATGCCGTACATTGCTGGATATGCATTTGATGAGGACGCACTTTTTTCCAAATCCCGCGCTAGCACATGGGCTCTAAACTTTACTAGCCTACTAACAGTGGGCAATGGGCATTTTTATCCCTTTTCTGCGAATTGTCATAGAATCTATACTAGATATAATGTTTGGTCATACTAGTAGTCATAATAACATAGGCGCAGCTTTTTGGGTCATAAATCATCGCTTTCGAAGCTGGTCTGACAGCCACCTGCGCCTCACTCAGTGTTGAGGCGGGCGCCAGATGGTCTGAGGGGATGCGAATGATAGCTTTTTTCTCATCATTTTGACAGGCTATCAAGATTTATAAGGTCAGAGCCTATTGTTCGTGTTCACTCAAGCGTGTGACAGCTTTGACAGCTATGCGTTTTACCCCTAAAAGTACGTTGGGATTAGCGATTAGCGATTTCTCTTCATTATCTTCACTTTCTATTTAATAAGAGCTTTCTAATGTACGAGCGTATATTTTTTCATTAATTTTTGTCAATTCTACGCGAAAAGTCATAAATCATTTTGTTGCGATTTTGATTGATTGGACCGCAGCACAGTCCCTGTCTCTACTGCCGCCTCCGCCCGCTGCCGCCGCCTCTCAATGAATGTAAAATAGGAGTGTTAGTTCATGTATTAATGCTCCTTGACCTGCAAAAATTATACGGTTGCTAGGCAGTGTCGTAACACAGAACATGCGTTTTTCTGTAAAGTAATAATAACCCCACCATTAATATAGACAGTTGGTCGTGTAAACGAATGATTTGAAAGTTTAGTCTATGTTTTACAAAATGTCTCTATGAAAACTCATCTTCCTACTGACAGTAGAGTTTGCAAAAATCAGTTCTTTGAATAATGCGACATTTTCGTGAAAATATTTAAACTGCTATATTGGGCCTATGACAGATTTTTATTGAGAAACTATCGTCATTTCCACAGAGAAAGATAAACATGTGAAGCTTTCGTGAAGATTTCATCTTCATACTACGGGTGTCAAATTTTCCTGTATTTGACTGAACGTACGTGCATTTAGTCATAGTCGGGGGAGTGCTTCAACCATTTCTCAGGTTTAAATCGGCTGCCGCTTGCATATGTACATCACATGTAAATGAACATGTGGTAAATCTGATGAGGAACTATGCACAAATGCGCGAGTTGCCCCGGAAAGAGCTGAGATTGATAGATAATGAAAAATCAGTAGGAAAGAGAGAATGAGGCTGCGTGACCACCCACCCCATTATCCTGTCTTTCCGTTGCATGGCAGCACGTAATTAAATGTGTCAAGTGTACAATTGATTCAATCGATTACTCGTTTATACGCAAAGCATCGAGAGAGTTTTTAATTGCATCCAAACTTTCTGACTAATGCCTTCGTGTGTTCCAAAGAAGGAGACACTGATTCATAGGGTGTGTACATTGACAAATGCAATTACAGCACGCAGGGTAGGGTTGGCTTTGGTAGACGCGCGGATTTGCTTGGTTCGCATTGTTCATATATGCGCATCGAATTTTTTTCTTGCTAACTGCTTCTATGGGGATGTATAGATGACGTAATCAGAGATAGGGCTTTGGTTGGGGGAGGCTGGGTCCGTGCTGTGAAAAGATCTGCTTGCTTCGTCAAAATGTACATTGGGATTGAGAGAGAGGCCGGTCGAATTTCGTTGACAACTAGAAATGGAAAGGTTTGGTCAGAGAATAGGGGTGTATGTGTGTTTTGGCTTTATTCAAAATGGTCTGTGCTGCGAAGACGAGTCCATTGACCATTGGGTGTTTGCTGTTTTGCCAATTCAGTATACTGAACCTGTTAAACTGATTGCCTCATGAGTCACTTTTCTGGGGTATGTGTAGGAGAGAGAGGCCTGAGAGAGACAAGGGCTCGATTTGGGTGGGTCCTCTGGCCCCATTCGTATTGGCTAATTTGGCGAATTGGCAAATCTACTTGCATGGGTTAAATTATTGAATATGGTCAGAGTTGAAGAATTTGGAGGATGAATCAAGATGTAAAGTTGGCAAAAACAACACTGATTCACCACATCTAAAAGATGACTGCTAGGAGCTTCGGAAATAAGACTACTGTACACAGCAGCATCAACAAAAGGTATTAAATTGTCAATCAAAATCGACCCGTAGATGTGCGATTTTGCATGGTTCACAGTGTTCATATGTGCATCGAAAAATTTTGTTTCTTGCTAACTGCTCCTATGGGGGAGGTGGATGACGTAATCAAGATAGGGTTTTGGTTGGAGGAGGCTCAATATATGAGTCTGTGCTGTGAAAATATCTGTTTGTACACTGAAATTGGAGAGGGAGGGTCGGAATTCCTTGACAGTTAGAAATGGTAAGGTCAGAGAGACAGGGACGAGTGGTTCTGTTCTACATGGGTCTGTGCTGTGAAGACGAGTCTAATATGACCATTGGGTGTTGGCTGTTTTGCCAATTCAGTAATAAAACCTGTCCAGCTGATTGCCGCATGAGTCACTTTTCTCGGTGGGTGCAGAAGGAGAGAGAGAGGTCTGGGAGGGACAGTTTAAATGTCAATCGAAATCAACGGGCCGCTTCGCAGACTGTATATGTTAAAATTATTATAGCTAGGTTTATAGCAAACTTTACGTTTTAACCCTATATTCAAGAATAATCCCTTCCCTGACTTCTTGAGGGGTATTACACGTACCAAATACATACATTTGAATGATGAAACAGCATTAAGTTGTAAAAATTATGGTTTCTGCTGATGAAGTGATTAATTTTGTTCAATAAAGTCAGCATTTTAACGTTAAAAAGAGTAAAAACTGTGAAAATTGACCTTTTTAAAACGAAAATGTGCAATTTCTAGTAATTTAGCTTTCAATGAAAATGTCTTGGGTGGAATTCCAACTTGGGCCGGGGTGTGCATATGGAGATCAGTGTGTGACTCATTCCTGCTCGAAAGCTGTCTCTTGCCAACTTTGAAATCAGCATTTGGACAAATTAGCGGTTGAAATTATGGCTTTTTGGGATGAAACTACTAAGTTTGACCAATACATTTCGCATTTTAACGTTAGAAAATAATAAAACTGTGAAAATTGTCATTTATTAAACGAAATAATGAGCAATTCTAACAATTCAGCTTTAAAAAACCCTGGCTTCAGTGGAATATTGGACTGGCTCGGGTAATCCGTGTGCGATTATAATTCCTGCTCAAAGCTGTCTCAGAGTTCCAGAAGTAGCATTTGTGATAATTGTGTGTTAAAATTGTGGTTTTTAGTGATGAATTACTGATTTTGATCAATAAAGTCTGCATTTTAACGTAAAAAATGCGTAAAAACTGTGAAAATTTGTGTTTTCTTATGAAAAAAATGCGCATTTCTAGCAATTTAGGCTTCAATAGCCATGTCTTTGGATGATTTTGGACTGGCTTGTGGATGTTTGTGTGGGGTTCATTCCTGCTTAAAAGCAGTCTAAGGTCAAGTTGAAAGCGACATTTGGACAAATTAGCTGTTAAAAGTATGGTTTCTAGTGATGAAACTACTGATTTTGATCAACAAAGTCTGCATTTTAAGGTTAAAATCGTAAAAAAAACTGTAAAAAGCTGCATTTTAATGAAAAAAATGTGCATTTCTAGTCATTTAGCTTTTAAAATAACCAAATTTCTTGTCTGAAATTCCAACTTTACTTTGTATGGAGAGGTCAGTGCATGATTCATTCCTGCTTCTAACAGATTAAACCGACCGTCTCAAAGACCAAGTCTGAAAGCTTGAAGTGAGAAGGTAGGGGATGCGGAGAGGCAGAATTGAATAGCCTCACGTATTTAAATATGTGGACTTCACTACTTCTAGTATAACGCAAGGGTGACTTATACAATTTACAAAGTTTAGATCAATTAAATCAGAATTGCATGCGGTGGAGACACTGATTCATACATAGGCTGTGTACATTTACAAATGCAGCTGGGGTTTGTCAATGCAGGTAGAGGTTGGCGGACTCGGATTTGCTCGCGGGGGTTGATGTGTGCATTAAAAGTTGGTTTCTTGCTAACTGGGGCGGCATGGATGACGTAATCGGAGAAGAGAGGGGTTTTGAAGTTTAATATATGGTCTGTGCTGTGGAAAGGTCTGTCTGTACACTGAAAATGGAGAGAGGGTCGAAATTCCTTGGGATTTAGAAGGGGGGACAGAGAAAACAGGGGCGAGTGTTAAAATTTAGCTCGATTTGTTATGGGGTCTGCGCTGTGTCTGGTGAACATCGGAGGGGTGGCTGTTTTCGAACAGGGTTGAATTTGACTATGGTCCGAGTTAAAGGGTGATTCAACATTCAGTATAGGGGCTTCGAGGGGTGAGGATATACTAGAGGGAATGGCGATGAGGAGGCCTCCCACACCCACTCAATTCGCGGTGCAGGAGGGTTTGGTAGTACAGGCTATAATTAAGTCTCAACTTGCTGTTGTCTCCTTATTGTTTTTGCTCTCTTTTTCAATTATTGAAATGAAAATATACGCTTTTCCAATGTAAAAACTATATGAATACAGTCTTTTTCATAGAATCTTGATTTGTAACTCTACTAAAGGTAGTAGTGTAATCAGCTACATGTAGATTTTGAATAATTGACATATAAATAGGAATATGTATGTGCTTTGTAAAACTTGGGTGTTGACTCATTTGGTAGTAGATGAGATTAGTAATTCTCACCTCTGTGTACATGTAGTATTGTACATGTAATTTTGGTGCGCGCGCGCTGGGGATGACACTGTAGATTAATGTAAGTGTACTATAGAATTGGGGATAGACAATTTGGGATATGGATTAATGTACATGGAATTAATGTACATATCCAATTTGAGATATTTAGGGATTATTGAACATGGAATTAATGTACATATATGAGCACATGGATTATTACGACTACATATTGCCACATCACGCTTAGGATAGCGTTTTCGTATACTACTTACTTCATTTTCAGATAGTAGTATAATTTGCGTTTTTTGCGTCAAATCTGCCTAAAAATCAACACTTAACTGCACGATACGTAGTAGTCGTGATTCTGGGTAGCAACAAGCTTAGCCAATCAGAAAATTTGACGCTCATTTTAACAAATCGGCTCAGCCAATCAGAATCGACGTGTCCCATTATAACGAACTGCGGTCCAGTTGGCGGCTATTTAAACCGGTGTTTTTGCCCGCTCGGACGGCACCTCCCTTTCCGGGTGCTACCCCTGCAAACCTTTTATGCGACCGGGTGCCAACCTGGCTCCACCGACCAGGAATTGACCGTCGTTTCTTGATCCCCGGATTGCGACTTCCCCCTATCATCATCAAGGACGAATCCCCCCGGTCATCAGCAGTGAACATCAAAGTGAAGAGCATCACCTGCTAGCTATCAGCAAAGATTGTGACATCAGCATCATCCCGGGCCTACAGCTGCGAAGCACTAAGCCGATTCGGTCACTGTGGATTACCTGGTCTCCGGCTGTTGAGTTTCTGATTGGTTGGGTGAGAGGCTACCTAGACTTGCTTGATTGGGTGATCCCTTTTCTGTCCCCTGTTGCAGTAGCTGAATTAGGCGCACACTTTTGCTCATTTTGTTCAGTAGTGCTGTTGCTGAGGCAGGAATCATTCAATAATACTGCTAGTAGTCTAAGACTCCAATTCAGTCTGAAGTCTGAACTAAGGAGAAGGTTAAATCTAACAGATATTTTTATCGGTTTTATTTCTTTGTTCGCCGATGGCTCAGATGAGTAGCTAAGCTAGTAGGCGCCGGTCACAGTGGACCAATGGCAAGGCAGTTCTCAGTCGACCAATCTATCAAATCAGTGAGCAAAACTGCCAGAAGTGCAGAATCGGCGCCAGAGATGTACTTTGTGCACTCTAGGGTAGCCAAGCGGCTCGGGTAAATGAATCATGCGGTCTCTGAAGTTCGAGCTAGTCTATAATCAGCGCTATGAGAGGCTAGTTGGCGCGTTGAAGGCCAAAAGTACATATCTTCGTATTTAGCAATGTAATAGTACATGTAGCTACCCCATAGACTCGCCACCGCAAGAATCCCCTGCACAAGTCCCCTCTGTACCTGCATGGCCAATGCGATCTAGTCCCAGCAGTGTCCCTTATCATCGGCTATGACTTCGAGATTGACAGCAAAAAGACACTAGTTGGCAGGTAAGTGCAAAGCCCCTTCTAGTCGGAAGCCCGATTTCGAGAGTCCCGGTGTGGTGAGCCAGGGCGCACGGGCTGGTGGCAGCAAGTTAGTTGATCTGCGGATTAGCTAATTTCTACTTTCAAAATTCTCCCTGCTCGTCTCTCGCTGTCCCTCTCTTAGCTATAGGACCTAGACTGCTCGCCACACGATCAAGCTACCATGGGGCTGACCATCTGACAGGAGTGGGGGGCCAGGTCTCTAATTGATTTATTTCTGAGACCTGAGGCCCGAAGGCTTCCCCACAAGGGGGCCGAAAGGTCGAAACCCATCAAGGGAAACAACGAACTTCGCATGCGCAGGTCTGTCAGAAAAGCCTAGTGTATCGCTGCACAAAAGAAAATGTAGAACTTTCTCACATTTCGTCGACGTGTGCTCGTCTTGATCTATACGATCCAATAATACTCGTAGATTGAGATACATTGCTATAGTGGGCATTAAAAGTTTATTTTATCTAACTTACGCGTTTACTGTGTACCTAAGTTGAAAAAACTGCGAAACTTTGTTTACTAAACAGGCTACTACACGTGCTAAGTTAATATATATAACTTGTGTTTAATTTAAGTTTAATTTGTGTTTAAATGCATCTGTTAAGTAAGTTAGTTTCTGTCTCATTGACTGTTATTTTAAGCTAACCATTTTGAATCTGCGTTTTTTGCATTAAATACATACAAGAAAGGACCAGCAGTTAACTTTTTCTGTTTCAACGAAAATTTGAGTTCAGTATGTATTTTTTTGTCTTCACGCTAATGGTTCTGCCAGACAGATGAGAGAAGAGAGAGATGAGAGAAGGGAGAAGATAAGAGGAAAGATAGGAGAAAGAGAGATAAAAGGAGAGAAGAGAGGAGATAAGAGGAGAGATGGGAGAAGAATGTAGAGGAGAGAAGAAAGAAGAGAGCTGAGCAGAGACATACCTTGGGCGCGCCGCGCCGCGCCGCATTGCTATTGTGAAATTTTAATGGACCCCGAGGGCCGGATAGAGGCTGTAAAGCCTGCCGACCCCTGCTCTACTCGTAGGCCTAGACAGATTCTTCCATGGAGTTTAAATGGCAAATATATTTTTGCTTTACCCCATGGCCAACCTGATCGCCAATCGGTTGATGGGTTTGAATCAATCAATAAGAATATCTTTCGATGCCTACCGCATTCATTTAAATATGTCACATCCATCCAATTCGCGTCGCATTCCTTTAGACCCGCTGTTGATTTAAATGAACTGTAAATCGATGCAAACAAACAAATATAAAAAACCAAATTACGATTAGAGCGACCGATCATTGCGCGCTGAATAAAAAGAATGACTGCACAAAATGCGGTTTTATTTTCACAGGGCCGTGAGACACAAGAGGCTGCGCGATAACTATTTGCTGTTGCTGCTACTAATGTTAGTAGTAATATTACAAAATGATAACTAAACCATGTTTAAGTTAGCCGAATAAAACGCCGAGTGCACAGAAGAACTATAATATGAGATTATCAGCTAAACCCCATATGCAGACAGAAGATTGCAAACAGAAAAATGCTAAATTAATAATATATAATAACAGTAAGAATGAAATACGCATTGATAGCTACTATTAGTAGAGCGACGGGACAGAGCAGAACTATATTTGGGTTAACATAACAGAGAACAACACAAACAATGCACGCTATTATTCATAATTATATTATAAAGTAGTTATAGACGCCCCCAGCTGCCAGACAGCGCTGCAGAGCCTGTTTTTTTCACCCTTAGTAATTAGCTGAATATGCATAGTAACAAATATAAAATTACAAGTACACTTACATATCATTTTGCAGTATTAGATTAAAATTTGAATTAAACAGCAAGAGCTTGCGAGGCAGAAATTTTACAACTGCCAGCTCTCCTGCTGTCTATGAAAACTATCGGACATTATTTGAAACCCTCCGACATTATTTGAAACTCTCCGACATTCCTTGAAACTCCCCGACATTCCTTGAAACTCCCCGACATTCCTTGAAACTCTCCGACATTCCTTGAAACTCCCCGACATTCCTTGAAACTCCCCGACATTCCTTGAAACTCTCCGACATTCCTTGAAACTCTCCTACATTCCTTGAAACTCCCCGACATTATTTGAAACTCTCCTACATTCCTTGAAACTCCCCGACATTATTTGAAACTCTCCTACATT
>NIVC01001149.1:195000-351780 GCA_002269645.1 Macrostomum lignano
CAGTCATGGGACAGTCATAGGACAGTCATTAGACAGTCATTTAAAGTCATGGGACAGTCATAGGAGTCTTTAGAAAGTCATTTAAAGTCATGGGACAGTCATAGGACAGTCACGTGACAATTATCGGACACTCATAGGACAGCCATAGGACAGTCACGTGACAATTATCGGACACTCATAGGACAGCCATAGGACAGTCATTAGACAATCATTTAAAGTCATGGGACAGTCATAGGACAGTCATTTAAAGTCATGGGACAGTCATTTAAAGTCATGGGACAGTCATAGGACAGTCATTTAAAGTCATTAGACAGTCATTTAAAGTCACGGGACAGTCATTAGACAGTCATTTAAAGTCATTAGACAGTCATTTAAAGTCATTAGACAGTCATTTAAAGTCATTAGACAGTCATTTAAAGTCATAGGACAGTCATTAGACAGTCATTTAAAGTCATAGGAGAGTCATTAGACAGTCATTTAATGTCATGGGACAGTCATAGGACAGTCATTAGACAGTCATTTAAAGTCATAGGAGAGTCATTAGACAGTCATTTAAAGTCATGGGACAGTCATAGGAGAGTCATTAGACAGTCATTTAAAGTCATGGAACAGTCATAGGAGTCATTAGACAGTCATTTAAAGTCATGGAACAATCATAGGAGTCATTAGACAGTCATTTAAAGTCATGGAACAGTCATAGGAGTCATTAGACAGTCATGGGACAGTCATAGGACAGTCATTTAAAGTCATGGGACAGTCATAGGACAGTCATTTAAAGTCATTAGACAGTCATTTAAAGTCACGGGACAGTCATTAGACAGTCATTTAAAGTCATTAGACAGTCATTTAAAGTCACGGGACAGTCATTAGACAGTCATTTAAAGTCATAGGACAGTCATTAGACAGTCATTTAAAGTCATGGGACAGTTATAGAACAGTCATTAGACAGTCATTTAAAGTCATAGGAGAGTCATTAGACAGTCATTTAAAGTCATGGGACAGTCATAGGAGAGTCATTAGACAGTCATTTAAAGTCATGGGACAGTCATAGAACAGTCATTAGACAGTCATTTAAAGTCATAGGAGAGTCATTAGACAGTCATTTAAAGTCATGGGACAGTCATAGGAGAGTCATTAGACAGTCATTTAAAGTCATGGGACAGTCATAGGAGTCATTAGACAGTCATTTAAAGTCATGGAACAGTCATAGGAGTCATTAGACAGTCATTTAAAGTCATGGGACAGTCATAGGACAGTCATTAGACGGTCATTTAAAGTCATGGAACAGTCATAGGACAGTCATTAGGCGGTCATTTAAAGTCATGGAACAGTCATAGGACAGTCATTAGGCGGTCATTTAAAGTCATGGGACAGTCATGGGACAGTCATAGGGCAGTCATTAGACGGTCATTCAAAGTCATGGGACAGTCATAGGACAGTCATTAGACAGTCATTTAAAGTCACGGGACAGTCATAAGGACAGTCATGAGTCATAGGGCAGTCATGAGACAGTCATAGGACAGTCATGAGACAGTCATAGGACAGTCATGAGACAGTCATAGGACAGTCATGAGACAGTCATAGGACAGTCATGAGACAGTCATGAGAGTCATAGGACAGTCATGCGAGTCATGAGACAGTCATGGGACAGCCAGACACTCACCGAAATGCCAGCACCTCCTGTTCCAGCAGCTCAATAAGCCGGGAAGGAAAGAACTGGAAATCCTGCACAATGGGCTGCTTGGGCGGCCTGGGAGCCTTTGGCGCCTTGGGCTCGGCCTGGCGCAGAGCCTCCTTGAAGTAGGCGTCCACAGCGTAGTTGGCCTTGCGCTCTCGCTTGGGCGGCTCAATCCAGTTGGCGGCGATGTTGGCCTTGCGACCGCGGTAGTCCTCGCCTTCGAACATGTAGGTGCCGAACTGCTGATCAGCCTCGGTGTCCATGCTGAAGGTGCGCAGGCTGGACTCGCCCAGGTTGGCCAGCTGCTTGTTCAGCTCGTCCGTTTTCAACTGGCTGCGAGCCAGAATCTGGTCGATGTCCTCGTCGGTGATCTCGGAGTCCTTGGAGCGGAAGATGTGCTGAGCACCGTGGCGGATCATGGTGAGCACCTCGTCTTTGCCCAGCTGGTTGGCCTTCTGGTCCACCAGGCGGCCCTGCTGGATGACCAGGTTGTCTAAGCGCAGTTTCATTTCTGCGCGCCAGATGATGCGCTCCTCGATGGTATGCTCCGTGACGAAGCGGAATACGCGCACCTGGGTGAGCAGAGATGGTCAGGTGAGTATGGAGAGTAGGGAGCAATTATAATTTTACAGTTTAATTCATACCAATGAAGTATGAAAATGCGGATTTTCCCAGATCAGCCCAAGTCCCAATCTGATGAGGATGAGTTTACTTGCCTCGCAGGACAAAGACTACAAGCCTTATTGGCTGAGATAACTTGAGGTTCCCATCTCTTTTACGACTTTTACAGGTCAATCCGTATATAGATAAGCCGAGTCGGCAACTTTTTTTACCTCAAGGGCTAGATAAAGAATCCAGCGAATGGTTGCCGGTGAGATGAGAGAGGGAAGAAGGAATAGAAGAGAGATTAGAGCAGACAGAATTGAAACGTGACAGACGGGAGACAAGATGAGATATATGATAGAAGAGATGAGAAAGACGATATGAGAGATGAGAGAAGAGGAGAGAAAAGGTGAGATAGATAAGAGGGGAGAGAGAAGAGGGAGAGGGAAAAGAGAAGAGAGAGGGCAGAGAGAAGAGGGAAAAGAGAAGAGAGGGCAGAGGGAAGAGGGAAAAGAGAAGAGAGAGGGCAGAGAGAAGAGGGAAAAGATAAGAGAGAGGGCAGAGAGAAGAGAGAAGAGGGAAAAGAGAAGAGAGAGGGCAGAGAGAAGAGGGAAAAGAGAAGAGAGGGCAGAGGGAAGAGGGAAAAGAGAAGAGAGAGGGCAGAGAGAAGAGGGAAAAGATAAGAGAGAGGGCAGAGAGAAGAGAGAAGAGGGAAAAGAGAAGAGAGAGGGCAGAGAGAAGAGGCAAAAGAGAAGAGAGAGGGCAGAGAGAAGAGAGAAGAGGGAAAAGAGAAGAGAGAGGGCAGAGGGAAGAGGGAAAAGAGAAGAGAGAGGGCAGAGGGAAGAGGGAAAAGAGAAGAGAGAGGGCAGAGGGAAGAGGGAAAAGAGAAGAGAGAGGGCAGAGGGAAGAGGGAAAAGAGAAGAGAGAGGGCAGAGAGAAGAGGGAAAAGATAAGAGAGAGGGCAGAGAGAAGAGAGAAGAGGGAAAAGAGAAGAGAGAGGGCAGAGAGAAGAGGCAAAAGAGAAGAGAGAGGGCAGAGAGAAGAGAGAAGAGGGAAAAGAGAAGAGAGAGGGCAGAGGGAAGAGGGAAAAGAGAAGAGAGAGGGCAGAGGGAAGAGGGAAAAGAGAAGAGAGAGGGCAGAGGGAAGAGGGAAAAGAGAAGAGAGAGGGCAGAGAGAAGAGGGAAAAGAGAAGAGAGAGGGCAGAGGGAAGAGGGAAAAGAGAAGAGAGAGGGCAGAGAGAAGAGGGAAAAGATAAGAGAGAGGGCAGAGAGAAGAGAGAAGAGGGAAAAGAGAAGAGAGAGGGCAGAGAGAAGAGGCAAAAGAGAAGAGAGAGGGCAGAGAGAAGAGAGAAGAGGGAAAAGAGAAGAGAGAGGGCAGAGGGAAGAGGGAAAAGAGAAGAGAGAGGGCAGAGGGAAGAGGGAAAAGAGAAGAGAGAGGGCAGAGGGAAGAGGGAAAAGAGAAGAGAGAGGGCAGAGAGAAGAGGGAAAAGATAAGAGAGAGGGCAGAGAGAAGAGAGAAGAGGGAAAAGAGAAGAGAGAGGGCAGAGAGAAGAGGGAAAAGATAAGAGAGAGGGCAGAGAGAAGAGAGAAGAGGGAAAAGATAAGAGAGAGGGCAGAGAGAAGAGAGAAGAGGGAAAAGAGAAGAGAGAGGGCAGAGGGAAGAGGGAAAAGAGAAGAGAGAGGGCAGAGAGAAGAGGGAAAAGAGAAGAGAGAGGGCAGAGGGAAGAGGGAAAAGAGAAGAGAGAGGGCAGAGGGAAGAGGGAAAAGAGAAGAGAGAGGGCAGAGGGATGAGGGAAAAGAGAAGAGAGAGGGCAGAGGGATGAGGGAAAAGAGAAGAGAGAGGGCAGAGGGAAGAGGGAAAAGAGAAGAGAGAGGGCAGAGGGAAGAGGGAAAAGAGAAGAGAGAGGGCAGAGGGATGAGGGAAAAGAGAAGAGAGAGGGCAGAGGGATGAGGGAAAAGAGAAGAGAGAGGGCAGAGGGATGAGGGAAAAGAGAAGAGAGAGGGCAGAGGGAAGAGGGAAAAGAGAAGAGAGAGGGCAGAGGGAAGAGGGAAAAGAGAAGAGAGAGGGCAGAGAGAAGAGAGAAGAGGGAAAAGAGAAGAGAGAGGGCAGAGGGAAGAGGGAAAAGAGAAGAGAGGGCAGAGGGAAGAGGGAAAAGAGAAGAGAGGGCAGAGGGAAGAGGGAAAAGATAAAAGCGAGGGCAGAGGGAAGAGGGGAAAGAAGAGTTCCAAACGGACCTGATGGCCGGGGTTGGCCGATCCCAGAGACAGACAAGGCATAACAAAAACCCACCTGTTTCTTCTGTCCAATGCGGTGAGCCCGATCCATGGCCTGCAGGTCCACCTGCGGATTCCAGTCGGAGTCGTACAGAATGACCACATCGGCGGTGGCCAAATTGATGCCGAGACCGCCAGCTCTGGTGGACAGCAGGAACAGGAATTTTTCCGAGTTGGGCGCGTTGAAAGCCTCGATAGACTCGTGCCGCTCCGAGTGAGGGGTCTGGCCATCCAGCCGGCAGTAGCGCAGGTTCCTGTAGTAGCAGTAGTCCTCCAGAATGTCCAGCATGCGGGTCATTTGGCTGAAGATCAGCACCCGGGAGCCTTGGTCGCGCAGCTTGGGCAGGAACTTGTCCAGCAGCACCATCTTGCCGCAGTTGTCGATCAGGTGCTCATCGGTGGTGTACGGCGGGCCGGGCTCCGCGCCATCGAACAGGTAGGGATGATTGGCGCACTTCCGCAGCTGCATCAGGATGTTCAACAGGCGAGTCTTCTCAGTCTTTCCGGCGCCGTTCACCACGTCGATGTCCTTCATGAGCAGGCGGGTGTACATCTCCCTCTGCATGTGGCTCAGGCCGATGTAGATCTTCGTCTCCTTCTTGGGCAGCAGCGCCTTCTCTACGTCCGCTTTGACGCGGCGGAGCAGGAAGGGGCGAAGGATCTGGTGCAGGCGGCTGCGGGATTGTTGTTGCAATGCTTGGTATTGAGCCTCACAGCACAGCTTCTACTACACTCACTATCCGCCCCCATTAGCATCTACTACTCACTACTACACTCACTATCCGCCCCATAAGCATCTACTACACTCACTATCCGCCCCATCAGCATCTACCACACCCAATATCCGCCCCCATTAGCATCTACCACACTCAATATCCAGGATTATCCAGCCCCCATAAGCATCTAACACACCCAATATCCGCCCCATTAGCATCTACCACTCACTACCCGCCCCCATTAGCATCTTCCACACTCACTATCCGCCCCTATTAGCATCTTCCACTCGATATCAGCCCCATTAGCATCTACCACACTCACTATCCGCCCCCATTAGCATCTACCACACTCAATATCCAGGATTATCCAGCCCCCATAAGCATCTAACACACCCAATATCCGCCCCATTAGCATCTACCACTCACTACCCGCCCCCATTAGCATCTTCCACACTCACTATCCGCCCCTATTAGCATCTTCCACTCGATATCAGCCCCATTAGCATCTTCCACTCGATATCAGCCCCATTAGCATCTTCCACTTAATATCCGCCCGATTAGCATCTACTACACTCAACAGCCAGCCCCATTAGCATCCACTATATCAATATCCACCCTATTAGCTACGGCCCCAGGCAAGCAGAGAGAGCCACTCACCGGATCAGATCCTGCTGCTGGTCAAGCGACTCTGGATTAAACCAGGAGTCGAACTCTTCGCTATTGCTGAACACATCGGGCAGCAGGAAGTTCAGCAGAGCCCACAACTCGTGCAGATTGTTCTGCAGCGGAGTGCCAGTCAACAACAGCCGGTTGGACGACTTCAGCTCTCGGACAATCTCGGACAGTTTGCTCTTCTCATTCTTGATCCGATGCGCCTCGTCAATGATGAGATAGCGCCAGTTGAACTTCTTCAACAGCGCCTTCTCGCGGATGATCATCTCGTAGGAGGTGACGAGCACGTCCCAGTCGCCGGGCAGGATGGTCTCCTTGATGAGGTTAGTCCTGGTCTCCTGGTCGCCAATCAGGCAGACTGGCCGGAGGGACGGCACCCAGCGTTCGATCTCTTTCATCCAGTTCTGCAGGGTGGACTTGGGCGCGATGACCATGTGCGGGCCGGAGTGCTGCCTGTAGTGCTTCATGAAGCCAATCAGCGAGATGGTCTGCAGAGTCTTGCCCAGGCCCATCTCATCGGCCAGAATGCCGTTGATGCCGTTCTCGTACAGCGATATCATCCAGTTCAGGCCGCGCACCTGGTAGTCGCGCATCTCGCCATTCTTTACATACCACGGGCTGGCGTCGAAGCGCGAGATCTCGCCAGGGTCGGCGCTCTCCGCCGCGGTCTGCGACAGCAGCTCGTCGTCTTCCTCCTTCTCTGTGCGCCTGTGCCGATGGTCGCCGTCCTTGGACAGCTGGCGTTTAACGCTGCTGCTGCCAGCCTCCGCTAGCTTCATCTTCAGCGGGCTGGTCACCTTGCGTGACCTGGCTGACGCGCCCTGGGCTGTGCCAGTCTCGATGAAGTGGCTGAACAGCTCAGTCTGCTTGATGAGATATTCGAATCGTTTAGTGCGGTCGTACTCCAGCTTGTTCTCGAATGCCGGGTCGCGATGGCCAGAGCCAGCATCAGGGATGGCTGGTTTCGCCTTCGGCCTGCCGTCAGGAGTCCACTGGGGTGGGGGAAACAGGTGAGTGGGATGGGGCAGCGCTGTCAGCAAGTTGAACTCAAATTTTGGGAATACGGTACAAGGGTCTATGAAAATTGGTTCAGCTGTGTCAGGGAAACCAATTTTTGGTCAAATGTTTGCACTTTTATGGAGGCTACTTTGAACTCTATTAAATGTTTTTTGTCTTTAGGGAAGTTGAGATGCTAAGTCTACTATCCAAATAGGACTGTTGCTGCTATTGTTAATACACTAAAACTAGACTAAGCTTTTTCAAATACCAGTTTAAGCCATGTCATGATGGACATTAAAAATTTTATAAACAAACATAATCTAATACAAAGATGCAGGTTTCTTCCTACACAATTTTAATATGTTGCCTATATTATAAATCATACAAACTTTTATTGCAGTCACATATGCTTTTAAAAACTATCAATATTCTTGTTGACTATAACAGGGGGTTAGACAATATAGAATTTTTGAGATTTTTACTACAATATGACAACAATATGACATGAGATTTAATCGACATTTTGAGATATTTCATTTAAATAAGACAAAGGTAAAAACTGAAAATAGCAGTTCTCTTTGTACAACTTTTTATATTTTTGAAAAACAAATGTAAACTTTGTGCACTTTTGTTGAAGATCAGAACCTTTAATTTGTAAAAAAAACATGATAATTTTTGGGTGCATCACTTTTCCAGACACAGTTCAATCCCTTATTAAGTAGGGGTCGGACGTGATTACGATCGTGATCACGATTTCGTGAATTCACGATCATTTTTTTCACGATCGTTATTTCCTTGAAACCTGTTCACGACAGTCGTGAATTTCTGCTTTATTAAATTTTATTAGAAGTATAACTTTTCTACTTGGTTTACCAAAATATGTGAAGACAAATGTGTAAAAAAGTAATAAATTTTAAATTTGTTGACTTGATGGCATTACCGAGTAGCTATTATCAATTTATAAATATTTCTTTTCTTGTTTTGTTATTTTCAACACTTGTAACTTACGAGCTCAAAATCCGTGTATGCAAATATAAATTCACGATCACGCCCGACTTTAAAAATTTCACGAAATTTCATGCTCTACCAAAATTTTCTGCTCGTCCGATCTCTATTATTAAGGGCATTCAATTTTTGTTCAGGTGTGCACCCAGCATGATCCAGACTATTGAATAAATATGTGGAAAAGTTGCGCGTCTTAGAAAAAGTAGAATTAAGAAGGTGAGTGCTATCATTTTTTATGCGACATGTTTTGCCTCATGTCAGGCATTGTCAGGCTCTTAAAATTAGTAACGATTTATTAGTTCATTTATATTTAACAATTAAGACTAAGAACAGGTTGATAAAAGTCAGAAATGTATATAAATTAACAGTAGATTGTATAGTCCGACAGAGCGCTCACAGAGTTGCAATGAGGGGAGAGAGGGAGAGAGAGAGAGTGAGAGTGAGATGAGCACAAGTGTACACCTAGAATAATCTAAGCAGGGCACTGGCACTGTGATTGGCAAGTTGCTTATTTAGGATTGGTTTACAAAACATGTCGCATAAAAAATGATAGCGCTCACCTTCTTAATGATTAAATATGGTTTGTAAGGAAGGACAACAGCCAAAATTTCAAATCAATGTCACTATAGCTCTGTCAATATTAGTGTTAGTATAGTCAGTACCCCATAGAAGCAAAAAGTGCAGCCCATTTTGGAAAAGGAATTTTTGGCAAAAAATGCTTTGGCAAAAATGAATTTTTAGTTTAAATAGATGGACATTTTTTGTGAAAGAAAGTGACCAGTTTGACAAAAAGATTGGCTATATTATTGGAAATATACCCCTTTGGTGATTGAAGCTTTATGAAATTATTCATTGCTGCAGATTATTTGCAGTTAGAAAATTAAAAAACTCATGGCATTGCTAATAGCTATGTTATGTACATGTAATCTATTGATAGGCTTATGCAATTGATAAATTAAAGTATACAAATAATGATGTGGTTTTTCAGTTCCTAAAATAGTACTTTGAAATCCTATTATAATAGAATGGCACCTACTAAAAAACAACTGAATTAAACTGCAATAAAACAAAAAATTTCACAATAAAATATATCTTTATAAAGTTTTTGGCAGTTGTTATTGTTACGGTGACTGTAGAAATAACAAAATGGTTACTTATACGGTTAATGCATAAGACACTATGCAGCCCTATGTTCTTTACCTAATGTAACCATATAAATAGCAGAACCATTACTTTTATGGTCACCATAAATAGGAACTAGGAAGCAAAATGGCTATTTTTACGGTCTTGTGGAAGAAATTTCTATTTTACAAGGTAATAGTCAACAATTACCTAAAGTAAGCTACCATGACAAGAGCCACTAGATTCTAGAAGTTACTATTGTATTAATTAATAAAACATTTCTTTATTTTTTAAATTTAACCATCATAGTATTTGCACAGTAAGTTTGTCACTTCATTTAGATGGTATTTGTTTTAAGTGTTAACCGTAAAAATAACAGTCTTGCTATTTATACAGTCACCATAACAATAAGAACTACCAAAGTTTTTTTTGGTTTACTTTTTAACTTTCTTCTAAAACAACAAAACTCAAAAACAACAAAACAACAACAAAAGATTTGTTCCAAAGCTTGGAACAAATCTTTCGCATAAATAGTAAGCTTTAGTCCTTTAGACAAAATGGTCATTGCGAAAGTATTTTTCGCCGTTATTGACTTTCGCCGAAGTAGGTTGAAATCGAATCAAGTAGGGGGGGGGGGGGCTATGGCTACTCATGTAGATCAGATGCAATTGCAATTATGTTATTATTATTACTATTAGAAGTCACATAAATGTTCTCTTGAAGTTCTATAAAAAAGCCCAGGATCTCACCTCATCATCCGACATGATTGCAGTAACTTCGCTTTCGGTTAAGATTTCGTAAATTCGCTTCTAGTCTGTGTTTTATAATAAGCGAATTAATTTAATTTGCGTCTTAGGCCGCTTCAAAAGATGCAAACTTTTGGCGAATTTATTAACTGTCATAAAAAACTAATTTAAATTTAACACAGGTAACAAAATTATCATATAGAGTTTAAGTACGTACTACGGCTGCTCTATGTGTCTTAAAAATATATTTTGTTTATCGTTGCAATCGTAAATATAAAACCGTTGATAATAAGACTTGCAAAATACGATGCGTGATCAAGGATATTATTAAAGAATTAAATAAGCCCAAATAAGTTCTTAGATTTGCTCAAATCCCGGAACAAATCGAATTTTTACGTTCTGTGTAAATTTAATCTTGCCTTTTAATCCTTTCCCAGAGGTCTAAATGAATAAAAGCCAAAAAACTGCACTCCTGGCTGGCCCTTTCCAGCTCTTCCACGCGTCCGACTCACTTGAGTCACTCACACTCGTCCATCGAATAATTATAAATTATAGACCTAACTGTCCGGTGTCCCCGCTGTGACACACCTCATCGAATATTGAAACTCTAAGTTAAAAACTCTTAAGGTTCATTTGTAAAAACATTAATTTAAAATATAAAAATATTTAATTTAATTTATATTTAAATAAAAATATTTTAAAAAATTAAAAATATAAATACAAATAACTAATTTGTGAGTTTTAGTTTTAGTTTTAGTTTTCTGAAGCCTAGGCCTAATAATGTAATATTAACTAGGCCTAATTAAGAATTAACTAGGCCTAGGCGGCCCAGGCCCTAGCCTAATGCAAAGTTCTTTGTTCACAATTCCATGTGATGCAGATGTAGACCTAATGACAATGTGTGCCAAACTCAGAAACTGTTATTTGTCATTTTTTATAAATGCACTTTGACTAGCTAGACAGATTAGTTAGAATTAGAAACTGAAAATGACTTTGCTTAGCTGCATTCTAGGCCTATATTCATATTGTATTGTCAATATAATAGTCAATAGATTCTGAGACTTTAGACCTATTATTGATTAGACCTACATTTTCTAATAAATTTTGGATAAATTGGTTAAATTTGGTTAAATTTTGATTTGTTTGAAATAGCTTTATTTAATATTGAATAGAGTTTTAATTATAGATAAGCCCTAGGCCTAAATATTAGGACTAGGCCCTGGCCTAGGCCTAGCTACATTTATAAGGTCAATAGTCATTACTATGCAATTGTATATTAGACCTTAGGATTAAGCTTATAGGCCCTATTATTAGTATTAGAATTAGATATAATTGAAAAATCATTTTTGCCAAAAAATATAAAAAAACAATATAATCAGCATTATGCAACCACTCTGATTTATACTAGCTAGGCCTATATAACGTATCTTTTGCCTAAAAGTAGACAATAATTATAACTAACCTGGCCCCCTATTAAAAAAATCTTTAAAAACATTTTTAACCCTAAAATTCCAATTTCCACAGCATATTTTTTGATAAATATACTTTTTCTTGTTCAATTTCAACAAAACAAAAGAATAGTTGGTTCTTTACTTCTTTTTTGAAGGGATAGTATTATATTTTGACTCCTTTTAATTTGGAACATAGTGAGATAAGGGCGGTTTAAGAAAAATATTTGGGAATTAGGTTAAATTTTAAATTTCAATTCTTCAAATTTCTTCGAAACCGTATGGCATTGAGTTTGCACAAATAAGCTGGAAAATTGAGTGGACGAATCCTATTTGAAATTTCTCATAGATACTCCGACTACCAGGGTCCTCAATCTCGGGGGGAGGGTAGTTTTAGTCGTAGACAAGCGGTCTTTATTTGGCGCAAGCATTCAGATGCAGGTCCTCAGACACTGTAGATTCAATGTACCTCATACTTACTACTTATTACCAACGGGGGGCAGAGCACCGCGAATAGGCCGCGAGGCCCCTATCGCAACCCCAAGCTAAACAGAGACAAAAAGGCATTAGCCTTGGGGCTGCGCCCACCCTCGCCGGCAGCAGAAGAGCTTGCGAGAGTGGCGTCTGCAATCTTCATCTGCCCAGAATCCTGAATGAATGCACATAGGTCATGGATCCGGTCCAGAGTGGTGAGCTCGTCAAGCCTTAGCGGGTGACCAAGGTGACGCCTCTGCGCCTTGTTGAAGTGCGGGCAGAAAGTGACGTGGTGTGTCTAGGTTTCCTCCTCTAAATCACAGAATGGGCAGATAGGGGAGCAGCCACTTTGCAGTGAAGTATGTCTCTGGAAGAAGCCATGGCCAGTAATTAACATGCACATCTCCCTCAAGTCAGTTTTACTTATGGAGATTAGATATTCGGATACTTTCCGGTTAATAGCAGGCATAGCTTTTCGTGCTTGCCAGTATTTGGAGCAGCTATCCCAGTGAGTCTGATGCTGGCGGTTCAGCCAATCTTGAATTGCACGGTTGATTGATGACTTCGGAGAAGGTAACTTGACTGAGCGTTGCGCTCCATCGGGGGTGCAACCCCACTTGGCAAGCTGATCCACAAGCTCGTTGCCGAGGATGTTGCTATGGCCTAGTGTCCAGATAACATTGATCCTGTTGAGAATCGCTAGGGTCTGCAAGCTTTTGAGGCAGTCTGAGACTGACTTGGTTGAGAGCTTGATAGAAGACAAGGCCTTAATAGCAGCCTAGCTGTTAGAGTAAAAATAAATGTCAAAGCTGCTGATGCCAGCTTTGTGCAAATGCTCAGTGCACTGGTTGATAGCTACAACTTCGGATTGAAAAACCGAGACATTCTCACCAAGATGAAGACTCTCTTGTAAGAATGCTTCACCCTTGTAGAAAATGGCAATGCCCGTACCAGCGAGACTGTCACACAGGGATCCATCAGTGAAGCAGTGAATACCCTAGCTTCTCTGGTTGATGCCCACATCCAGCGGGTGACTCCCTCTCGGTGGAAGAGTACACTTGAAGCCCCTCCTGAGGATGAGAGTGGGGGATTTGCAGTCTACCTTGTCTAAATTGAGGTGGATGCATTGAAGATCGCAATGGATATAGTCCAGATGTGGGAAAAGAGTCTTCTCGGGCATGAAGCCCAAGGGCGTGTTAGCAATAAATTTATCACAGATGAGACACGTGGCGCCCTTCATCGCCTCGGCTCTAATGAACAAATGCAGCAGAGGCATGCTGAGGATGGTGTTGAGCCCCTCGTAAGGGGTGGATAGATATGTACCGGTGATGGCTCGGCAGATGTTACCCTGCAGCTGGTACAACTGGTCCCACACAGTCTTCAACTCCAACGCACTGGACTAGATAACACACGTGTAGGTGATATTGGGCCGAACGATGCCGGTGTAAATCCATCTGACCGTCTTGGGAGAAAGACCCCAAGTAGGCCCGATGACTCTTCTCATCTGTGCAAAGCAGCGCCTGGCGCAATGTACCTCATATGCTTGTTCTATTACTAACAGTAGAGTAGCGCTGCCACCACTATAATTTGCCTATTACGGAATGTTGAAGTCTTAGAGCTTGTTTTGAGATGAGATTGGGTTATTTTATGCCCCATAGGCAAATGACTTAAGATAAGCTATGGCTCTTAATCCAGAACAAAGAAAACAAATTATAATTGCTGTTTATTTATTAATCGATAAACAAAGTTATTATAAACAAGTTATTATTATTCACACTTGAGCAGCGACTAACAATTCAAATGACTGGGGAAGTGTAGCTCGTCTACAAATAGTAGGAAAATAAACGTCAACAAAAACATAAAATAATTTTTTTAGCCAATGCGTTTAATAAAACACAAGACATCGTCAAGGCAAATTCAACTAACCTTAATTTTCAGCACCAATATATTTAAGCAAAACAAACTGTATATTCCAAAGGCGGGTCAAAACAGTCTGGTAAAATTTCAAATGCCAAGTATATAATGAAGGGAGAGAGAGAGAAAAATAGGCTCTAAAAAATAGCCAATGTTCCCTAGCTCTAGTGTGCAGGTGTCGCTTTGTTTTTCCAATGTAGGAAACGCTCTGATCCTCAGAGCAGCGAAATTGGTAAACAACACTAGATTGGTCACTGTGCTAGCAAAAACACTAGAATGCAGAAAGAGGCAACAAAAAAATACCGCAGAAAATACATAGAAAAAAACAAAATAACCATAAGTTGGGTATACAATGCTAGAAAATAGGGCGTAGAGAACAGAAAAAGGGCAGAAAACGTAATATTTGCATGCCAGGGGGTGGACAAATGGGGCCAGAAAGGGGGGCAAGCATAATTTTAATGTCTAGATAATGTTATTGTTATTAAAATCAATTTTCAAAAAGTAATCAGTGGTGATACCATCTACCACTATAGGTCTGAACATTCAAATTAGATAATTGAAATTCTTTTTAGCCATTAAATATTTAGTTTAAACATATTACCTATGGCTATAGAAAATAAAATATTTATAGTTACAAGTGTCATATAGGGATACTGGCACATTCAATTTAAATAGCCAATATTCATTTTAGACTAAAAAGCTGCAGGCTCATTTTCCCCTTTAACTTATCCAAATATTACTTTCAAAAATATATGCTAAAAAATCTACTTCGCATACTTTTTAAGAAAAAGATGGCTGCTATGGTACATATAGAAGATAAAAAGGAAATTATCAAAAAGATTAAAAAAGAAAAGCTTAGTCATCTAAAAAAGGTTGAAGAAGACCAAAACCAATAATGGCCTTATAGGAGAATATTCAATGAAGATCTAGCATGACTTCTAGATGCCTATGAGACAAGTAAAGATTTTGTTTACTTGGTAGAGAGGATAGGAATCAAAAGAACTTTGGCATATTTTAATGCATTCTTTTGGTTTATAATTATTCTTTTTTATTTCAATTTATAATCCCTATGTTAATTTCCATTTTAGCAATCATGGCCTGTTCAAAGGAAACAAAATTATTGAATTGGGCTTATTTATTTCACTAAAAATCTGAATAAAATAGCCAACCTAAAGTTTCTCTCATGGCATATGGCAAAGACAAGATCCTTTATATCTACTTCAATTAATAATCATTCAAAATTAAATAAGATAAATACATGTAAATGATTGTGAACCAAAGCTAAGGGGGTTTGGTATATTATATGATGCTATCTTGTTGACTATACTATACAATAGTTGACCATGTACCTTATACTATATAGCACTTTAGACTCAATTCCATACATTATCTGCAAAGTTCTGTAGAGAAATGACAAATAAATTAAAATACAATATGTCCTCACTACCTCCCCTAAGCTTTGGTTTATACTCATTTAAAATTAAATGGCAGATATATAAATTATTATAAACTGAAGGTAGTGTATATTTAGATAGGGATCAATTTTGGTTATTTATATCAAACCCTTTAGCTTTGGTTTACAATCATTTATATATATTTCTCCTATTTAAATGATCATAAACTGAAGTAGATATATAGGATCCTCTTCAAAGAATACTTGCATAGTATGAACATCTCATTGTCTCTTTGTATCATTTTATTCTATATGAATTTGGCATTAAATTTTTTACAACAAAAAAAATAATATTCTAGTAACTTTGGATTTTTAGTTTGATACTAGCAATCTAGTGCAGCCCCCCTTCGGGGCACCCAATAAGTAAGGACCAACAATAGTTCATGGAAAACAATTAAAAAACCATATTTTCTTAAGAACCAATTCCTTCTTCACTTTTAAAAATAACCTTTTTTGTGTAAAATTGTCAGGGACAAAGATGTTTCCTATAAATCACTTTTCTCTAAAATTAACAAACAGACAACAAAATATAGCTCCCTCTAAATAGAAAATATTCCCAAGACAGCAAGCATCCCCCAGATAGCAAGCACCTTCCAAAAGTAAGCAACTGCAGATAGCAAGCATCCCCTAATGCTCATAGCATAGCATCAACCCAGATAGCATCATAGCAAGCATCTGCAGACAGCAAGCATCCCCCAGATAGCAAGCATCCCCCAGATAGCAAGCATCACCCCAGATAGCAAGCATCCCCCAGATAGCAAGCATCACCCCAGATAGCAAGCATCTGCAGGTAGCAAGCATTCCCCAGATATTGTTGAAGCATCCACCTAGATAGAAAGCATCCTGCAGATAGCAAGCATCCCCCAGATATTATAGAAGCATCCTGCAGATAGCAAGCACCCCCCAGATAGCAAGCATCCCCCAGATAGCAAGCATCACCCCAGATAGCAAGCATCCCCCAGATAGCAAGCATCCCCCAGATAGCAAGCATCACCCCAGATAGCAAGCATCCCCCAGATAGCAATCATCACCCCAGATAGCAAGCATCTGCAGGTAGCAAGCATTCCCCAGATATTGTTGAAGCATCCACCTAGATAGAAAGCATCCTGCAGATAGCAAGCATCCCCCAGATATTATAGAAGCATCCTGCAGATAGCAAGCACCCCCCAGATATTATAAAAGCAACCACCCAGATAGCAAGAATCCCTAAATAGCAAACATCCCTGGATAGAAAGAATCCCATACATGTAGCCAGTACCCCCCCCCCTCCCAAATAGCAAGTAGCAAGTGCAAATGTTACCTATTAATGCAGGATTAATGCCATAATCGCTTTCTCAGGTTGTGCAACAATCCACATCTCAGCAAGCGAAATAATCTCTTTTAGACAGCGCAATAATCAGCTTCTCGGCTAGTGCAATAATCCTTTCTAATCTAGTGCAATATTCCTTGGTTTATCAAGTGCAATAGCCCTTGGCTTAACAAGTGCAATAATTTTTAGTTTATCAAAGGCAGTAAGCCTTGGTTTATCAAGCGCAGTAATTCTTGGTTTATCAAGCGCAGTAATCCTTGGTTTATCAAGTGCAATAGTCTTTGGCTTATCAAGTGCAATAATCCTTGGCTTATCAAGTGCAATAATCCATGGCTTATCAAGCGCAGTAATCCATGGCTTATCAAGCGCAGTAATCCTTGGTTTATCAAGTGCAATAATCCTTGGCTTATCAAGTGCAATAATCCTTGGCTTATCAAGTGCAATAATCCTTGGCTCATCAAGTGCAATAATCCTTGGCTTATCAAGTGCAATAATCCTTGGCTTATCAAGTGCAATAATCCTTGGCTTATCAAGTGCAATAATCCTTGGCTTATTTTCATATTTTCGATACATATCGGCTTTATTTCTCTGGTTTCATACTATTGATATATACAGTATTGGCTGTATTCCCACAGTTATGTATTTTTCGATACATATCGGCTTTATTTCTCTAATTTCATTTTTGCCACAATTCCTGCCGTCTCAACTGATGAACGAGTCCATCATTGTGATTGACTCAGACGATGATGAACAGCAGCAGCAGCAGGAGCGGCGGCGGCAAAAACAAAGAGCTCTCGTCACGGCTTCAATTGGAGCAATGAAAGCCAGGTCAGCAGTTGCCATGCCTCAGCAGCCACAGCCTCCTCAGCAGCCTCATCAGCAGAACTATGCCGGCAGTCTGCAAAGCGTCAAGCTTGGCGGCTTCGTGCCGCTCAACTGCACCGTGACAGGCGGCGGCGCTGGCACAGCAGCAGCAGCGGCTGCAGCGAGATCGCGCCGATTCAAGGAGACGCCGCGAGGACGAAAGTCCACAGGCGGCCTGTGCGTCAGCTCCGCCCTGCGGCTGGGCGGCTCGCCGTCTGGAGTGCAGAAGCAGCCGCAGCAACAGACGCAGCAGCAACAGCAGTTGTCTCCGATTGTCAAGCAGGCCCTCCTAACCAACGGCCGGGTCAGCCACTCCTACCCGCCGCCAGCCCCGGCAGCTACGAAGCCGCTGCCTCCAGCCGCAACCTACGACTCGGTGATCGAGAATGAGAACAACTACATTGACTACACAGAGTATTTCTACTGCCGAGAGCTGGACCCGCTGGAGACTGTGGTCACCCCACCTGCCGCTGGTCCGTTTGCCTACAACTGCTGCGTCTGCTCCGCCCAGCTGCCTTGCAGCGATGCGGCCGCCAAGCACATTCTTGAGCACCTGTTCAGCGCCAGGATTCACCGCGCCAACCTCACCGCGCACACGCGATGTCACCGCTGCCTGCGCAGCTTCCAAACCCCCGCCCGCATGCAGCGGCACCTCAGCCGCGCCCACCCCGACTGCCTGGACGAATCGGCGCTGGTCTGTCGAATCTGCGAGCTGCACTTCGACACGGACTCGAAGCTGGCCGACCACCTGGCTGGCACACATCCGCCCAGGGACATGCCCTACCGGTGCGAGCTGTGCGCCCACCGCAGCTCCAGCCACGCTGATCTAATCCAGCATTTTTACTCCTTCCACGCCTGCAGCGGCGAGCTGCTCTGCTACTTCTGCTTGAAGGTTTTTCGGTTTCCAAATGGTTGGTGACTTTTGGTTGGCATTTTTTCTATCGATCTATAGAACTAATGCATTTTAGGATACTTCCTTTTTTAGCTTCTGTCTGTTATGATTTCCCTATGAACTTTACTGTACAGGGGATATTTATCTCATGGTAGTATTCAGTTGGGATATTTATGCCACAGTAGTATTCTTATAGGATACATTTATCCCACAGTAGTATTCTTGTGAGATGCGTTTATCCCACAGTAGTATTCAGATAGGATATTTATCCCACAGTAGTATTCAGTTGGGATATTTATCTCACAGTAGTATTCAGTTGGGATATTTATCCCACAGTAGTATTCAGTTGGGATATTTATCCCACAATAGTATTCAGTTGGGATATTTATCCCACAGTAGTATTCAGTTGGGATATTTATCCCACAGTAGTATTCAGTTGGGATATTTATCCCACAGTAGTATTCAGTTGGGATATTTATCCCACAGTAGTATTCAGATAGGATATTTATCCCACAGTAGTATTCAGTTGGGATATTTATCTCACAGTAGTATTCAGATAAGATATTTATCCCACAGTAGTATTCAGTTGGGATATTTATCCCACAGTAGTATTCAGTTGGGATATTTATCCCACAGTAGTATTCAGTTGGGATATTTATCCCACAGTAGTATTCAGTTGGGATATTTATCCCACAGTAGTATTCAGTTGGGATATTTATCTCACAGTAGTATTCAGTTGGGATATTTATCCCACATTAGTATTCAGTTGGGATATTTATCCCACAATAGTGTTCAGATAGGATATTTATCTCACAGTAGTATTCAGTTGGGATATTTATCCCACAGTTGTATTCAGTTGGGATATTTATCCCACAGTTGTATTCAGTTGGGATATTTATCCCACAATAGTGTTCAGATAGGATATTTATCGTAATCTTTAAATCCCTCCGCAGGCACTGGCAGCTCCCCACCAGCGCAGTCTCTCAGCCCCTACTACTCTCACCTGCGAGCCCACCTGGCGGACAGTTGCTCAGATCCCCATGGCAACGCCAATTCAAACGGCTGCCCAAAGTGCAAGCTGCACTTTCTCAGCCGGCAAAGCCTGAAGCAGCACCTGGACTCGGCGCACATTGGCAAATGCTTCACCGTGGCAGAGGTGTCCCCAGTACCGTCTGGCGCGACTGCAGCGGCAGCCTCTGCAGCGGTGACTGCAGCCGCGGGCACCCGCAGTCTGAACGCTGCACCAGCCTCCAGGCTATGCGGCCTGGCCCAGCTGAAATTCAAAGTGAAGCGGCAGGAGACCTGCCTGGAATGCCTGCAGCCTATGAGCCTGCCCGGTGAGCTATCGAAGCCGAGCTTTGCTGCCTACTCATGTCATAAGTAGTATAAGTCTAGATGATAAAATTCTTAAAATAGTTTTTAAGGCAGATTTGTCCAGTGGTTGGAGCGTCAGACTCACGACTGAAAGGTCGGGGGTTCGATTCCCGATCCCACTAGAACAATATGTGTCCTTGACCAAGACCAAGACACTCTACATTGCTTCAGTTCACCCAGCTGTAAAATTGGTGCCAGCATTAGCTGAGGTGATTGAAGGTGTGTGTGGCGACCCCCAGTCCTTGGAATGAACAGCCGTACCTTGCAATAGCTGCGGCTGAGCTGTCGGTTGCACATCTGGCCCAATTCGGGCAGGTGTAATCTATTATTTTTTTCGGAAAGCTACAAGCTTTTAACCTACTTGAAGTAGTTAAATTTTCTAAAAAGCCATGGGCAACTAACTTTTATGCATTTTGTCTACTTGCAGTAGCATTATTGCTCAACAGAAAAGCTGGCTAATTAACAGTATTTGAATTATAATTCTCAGGCCACTACCAGCGCCAGCACCTGTGCCCTGCATGCCGCTATGTTACCTGCTGCGGTGAGGCCTTCGCCAGGCACGAGCGCCGCCACCGCACTGCGGCATCGACTGCTGCTGCCACCTCGGCGGCTCCTGCTGCTCTGGGCGACATCGGCGTCGGCTCGGGCCTGAGCAATCCGGCGTTTGCGCTCTACTGCCTCTGCGGCTTCGCCACTGTGAATGGCGATGCCATGGCAATGTGAGGACATCTGCTGGGTCTGGGTACCCATAGGCAGCCTGGATACCCCTATGATTGACTAAATACCCCTATGGACATAATAAATACCCCTGTAGACACAATAAATACCCCTATAGACACAGTAACTTCCTATAGCCACAAAAATACCCCAATAGATACAATAAATACCCCTATAGACACAATACATACCCTTATAGACACAATAGATACCCCTATAGACACAATAGATACCCCAATAGACACAATCAATACCCTATATAGATACAATAAATACCCTTATAGACACAATAAATACCCCTATAGACACAGTAACTTCCTATAGCCACAAAAATACCCCAATAGACACAATACACACCCTTATAGACACAATAAATACCCTTATAGACACAATAAATACCCCTATAGACACAATAAATACCCCTATAGACACAGTAACTTCCTATAGCCACAAAAATACCCCAATAGACACAATACATACCCTTATAGACACAATAGATACCCCTATAGACACAATAGATACCCCTATAGACACAATAGATACCCCTATAGACACAATAGATACCCCTATAGACACAATAAATACCCCTATAGACACAATAGATACCCCAATAGACACAATCAATACCCTATATAGATACAATAAATACCCTTATAGACACAATAAATACCCCTATAGACACTATAAATACCCTCATAGACACAATAAATACCCATATAGACATAATATAAATACCCATGTAGACACAATAAATACCCATATAGACACAATAAATAATACCCATATAGACATAATAAATAATACCCATATAGACAATAAATAATACCCATATAGACATAGTAAATAATACCCATATAGACAATAAATAATACCCATATAGACAATAAATAATACCCATATAGACAATAAATAATACCCATATAGACAATAAATAATACCCATATAGACATAATAAGTACCCCTGTAGACACAATAAATACTCTCACAGTGGCAATAAATAGTCTGATAGGCAGAATGACTGAATGCCACAGCAACTGCCTATTGCACACCCCAATGTTCAACCCCAGTTACCTTAGCCATCGCTCATCATCACCAGCCTCCCAACGCACCCAACCCATCGGCAGGCACGCAGCCTCTGGCTGTCGCCTCTCTGTCGGAGTCAGCAGCAGTCGCAGCGGTGGCTCCGCCGCCTCTCGCTGGCAGCAGCCGGGGTCAACCGTGCGCCTCATTCGCCGTGTTCGCCACCGCCCCACCCGCCTGCTGCGCCATCGCCGCTCTCGCCAGCAGCGCCAGTGCAGCCAGAAGCGGCAGCAGCTGATGGCCGAATCGCTGGGTCTCGTTAGAGCAGCCGGCGCCGCTGCTGCTGCCGACTCAGTCGGGGAAGCCGCCGCTGACCTGACCGTACCCAGCGGGGTGCCTCTGCTGGAGTCAGTGGGACTGGCGAAGCGGGCTGTCTCTGCCTGAGTTGACTGGCAGCCTGTGGCAACTGTTGTAAAGATATGATATATGATAGTTAGCATTTTTGTTTTGCTTCATTGTAATAGCTTGGTGTTTGACTGTGTGGTTTGACAGGTTCCTATTAATAGTAATGACTCTGTCAATAAGTGTTTCATAATGTACTTGTCAGGTGTCATGATGTAACTGTCAGGTGTCATTATGTACTTGTCAGGTGTCATTATGTACTTGTCAGGTGTCATGATGTAACTGTCAGGTGTCATTATGTACTTGTCAGGTGTCATGATGTAACTGTCAGGTGTCATTATGTACTTGTCAGGTGTCATTATGTAACTGTCAGGTGTCATGATGTAACTGTCAGGTGTCATTATGTACTTGTCAGGTGCCATGATGTAACTGTCAGGTGTCATGATGTAGCTGTCAGGTGTCATTATGTACCTGTCAGGTGTCATGATGTAAATGTCAGGTGTCATGATGTAACTGTCAGGTGTCATTATATACTTGTCAGGTGTTTTTATGAAATTGTCAGGTGTCATTATGTAACTGTCAGGTGTCATGATGTAACTGTCAGGTGTCATTATGTAACTGTCAGGTGTCATGGTGTAACTGTCAGGTGTCATTATGTACTTGTCAAGTGTCATGTACTTTTCAGGTGTCATTGTGTACTTGTTACGTGTCATTATGTACTTGTCAGGTGTCATTATGTACTTGTCAGGTGTCATTGTGTACTTGTCAAGTGTCATTATGTACTTGTCAGGTGTCATTATGTAACTGTCAGGTGTCATGATGTAACTGTCAGGTGTCATTATGTACTTGTCAGGTGTCATTATGTACTTGTCAAGTGTCATTATTTACTTGTCAGGTGTCATTATGTACTTGTCAAGTGTCATTATTTACTTGTCAGGTGTCATTATGTACTTGTCAGGTGTCATTATGTACCTGTCAGGTGTCAGTATGTACTTGTCAAGTGTCATTATTTACTTGTCAGGTGTCATTATGTACCTCTCAGGTGTCATTATGTACTTGTCAGGTGTCATTATGTACCTGTCAGGTGTCATTATGTACTTGTCAGGTGTCATTATGTACCTGTCAGGTGTCATTATGTACTTGTCAAGTGTCATTTACTTGTCAGTTGACCTACCTGTCCGGTTAAACAGGTAGTTTTAGTCGGAGGACTTACTTTATAAAAGCTACATTGTCCAGATAAATTAATGCAACGCCTTAATACTGTACAAAACTAAGTTGAATTCAGTTTAGTGGAATGTTTCGCTGTATTTGCATATTTATTGTTTGTATTACAACATTTTGAATTTTGATTGCCCTATTGAAGCTGCAACGAATGTACGGTACAAAAGCAGTCAATTCTGCTTAATCATGCCAAGTCCGCATTGGTATTAGTTTTATGGATTTGAAATTCTGTATTTATTCACTCTGTTAACCCTCCGTGCTTAATGGTGCCTTCTGGGGTCGATTTAAGAGCATAAAGAAAGTCCGACCGAGAACACAAATAGCTGTTTAAGGGCTTGCAAATTTTTTTGCGGAGAAGTCCCTGATAGGTTTAAATAGAGATGGAAACAAGCAGTTATAAACACAATTATCAAGAGTGCTGTCTATGGCAGTGGGAGAATTATGGAGAGTGCTGTCTATGGCAGTGGGAGAATATGGAAAGTGCTGTCTATGGCAGTGGGAGAATTATGGAGAGTGCTGTCTATGGCAGTGGGAGAATGTGGAGAGTGCTGTCTATGGCAGCGGGAGAATATGGAGAGTGCTGTCTATCGCAGCGGGAGAATATGGAGAGTGCTGTCTGTGGCAGTGGGAGAATGTGGAGAGTGCTGTCTGTGGCAGTGGGAGAATGTAGAGAGTGCTGTCTATGGCAACGGGAGAATGTGGAGAGTGCTGTCTGTGGCAGTGGGAGAATGTGGAGAGTGCTGTCTATGGCAGTGGGAGAATGTGGAGAGTGCTGTCTGTGGCAGTGGGAGAATGTGGAGAGTGCTGTCTATGGCAGTGGGAGAATGTAGAGAGTGCTGTCTATGGCAACGGTGAATACTTACTGAGATTTTCCGCTGGCAAAGCACAAGAAGGATAGGCAAGGGGTACAGGCTAAGTAAAGTACATGACAATATTTAATTTAATTCATTCTGCAATGTTGCTTTGACAAACAAAATCTCACCTATGCGCACTTGAGCACAATGAATCAATTAAACTTGCAGTTTGTTTGAATAGTCCCTAATCTAACTGTACAATGTTAATATTATTTATACCTGTATCAGTTAAATGTTTTAGCAATTATAAAGAATCTAGTTAATTGTTGAATAAGTCGTTAGCTTCAATTACCTGGCGCTGTTTTTTTTCTGCTTCGTTATATTTGGCACCGCTACTCGCTATATCTATCTGTCTGCTTGTGTTTTGCTTCAATATTTGCCAAATTGACTATAAATAGTTGCTTGTAAAATTGTATGTTTCAATTTTCAAATAAACCTCGCTCCTTGTGTGGTATTGTTTGTACTTTTAAATCTGAATTTGACCGTCCACCTGAATTGCAAATGGTTATTGTTAAACTTTCAATTTAGTTTCAAAATGTACTTTAAAATGGTCTCATTGTTAAATACTAGCTCATATCTGGGACTATAGAGTTTCCTATTATGCACAATGTTCAATAATAGGGAACTTTGTCTTTGTAAGCCCAACCATGCTTACTAGGTAACTTCGGTTTTAATCAGACCAGTTTGTACGAGTGCAAAGGTTCAGATAAACCTGTCACTGCTTCGTTTTGGTGTAGGCTTACAAGCTACTAGTAAATTTTATCTGTTAGCTAAACAAGCAATATATACATTTGGTACGATAAATGACAAGTAAAACTGTAAATTTTATACTAATCTTTTCGATTTGGCATTATTCAGACAGATCCTGGCTAGTAATGTTACAGATAGCAGTTCAACAGCAGCATAAACATTTCATTTTAGTCGGGGCTGTAAGCTGGTACTATTGCATTTTCTAAGTCATTGAAGCCTAGGAGTAAACAGTTGAATCCTTAGTGAGAGGAGGGTGGGGCGATCGAAGACTTGCTTTTCACTGTCTATGGTCTAAGTGTCACTGTCTATGGCCTCACTGTCTTTGGCCTAAATGCCACTGCCTATGACTCTATGGCCTAAATGCCACTGCCTATGACTCTATGGCCTAATTGTCACTGTCTATGGTCTAAATGCCACTGTCTATGACTCTATGGCCTAATTGTCACTGTCTATGGTCTAAATGCCACTGTCTATGACTCTATGGCCTAATTGTCACTGTCTGCGGTCTAAATGCCACTGTCTATGACCTAATTGTCACTGTCTATGGCCTAATTGTCACTGTCTATGGCCTAATTGTCACTGTCTATGACCTAATTGTCACTGTCTATGGCCTAATTGTCACTGTCTATTGTAATGCAGCCAATTTGAAAACTTGGGCGCACAGTTAATTTTTTTCACAGCTGTGCCAACCTGAAATGAAAAATCTAAACAGATCAGATAAACATGGAAATGGCGTCATCAATTCCGTAGCCATTATGGCCGTTGGTGCTCCAATTTCTCGACAGCGACTCTCCAGCCTCCGATCTACATGTAAGGCCATCCTGCTCAGCTGCACCATCCTCTCACCACTTCTCCACTTCAGCCTTCGACGCTCCACTTCTCGCAACATTCCTAAAGAAGCGATATTTCCTTCTATTGATCAGTTATTTGTTAATTCCTTTTTAATCCAGTCGTTAGTCCTCTTCTGTTTCCAGAAAATGCTCAGGCTTTCATCCTGTAGGCCTTCATCTCGAAAGCTATCAGTCGCTTTTCATCTTCTCCATTGTCCATCTCTTATTGTTGTCAGCAAATACATGTACAAGTAAAATATGCTGTAGAAAGGATTAACTGGGCGCAAATTCTTAAAATGGCTGCCCTACAGAACTTTTTGTCTTTGATGGCTTGATTCATTCAGATTCAACCACTGATAATTAAACTGCTTGTTTATAGTAAAACTCGATCCATTGTTTAATAAAATGCTACTTTATATTATGTACGATCGTACACACAGCAGATACGTCTAGGGGCGAGCTCACTTCTAAATTTAGATTCGCAAATTATGACTTAAAGTACCGGGTGCTACAATACACTATAGCTAGAATGTACCTTAGTATACGCTATACGCAAGCAGCTATATGAATACGAATACCTAGTCAATCTAATATTCTCTTAAAGGTAGAACCTCATTTTCTACACTGCTACACTACGGCAGACAGATGCCTTTTTGACACAAACCAAGCAACTTCAGTCCGTAGTGCAAGCGCTACTCAAAACTATAATAAGCTCGTATTTTATACAGTTAAATGCATGTGCTGTAGGTTTTGCCAGACGGCTCTAAAATATATTTTGGAGTCAGGGACGCAAGGCACAGCAGGAAGCCAACTCGTTTGTCACGTGTGTGTATTAGCGATAAAGAGCTTACATTTATAAGTTAATGGCAGCGAGAGATAAGCGAACCACACACGCCTTGACTAACTGAGAATCCTTGCAGAGTAACCTGAATTAACCCCCACAGACAGCATGCTATTGTTGGATTTCAGCGAACTGCTTGAGAAGAAGCTGAGCGGAGAGCGATGGAGTGAAGAGGACGTGAAGCTGCTTGTGCGGCTGGTGAGCTCAGGCCGGCTGTCCGGACAGCAAATCGGAGCAGTGCTCATGCTCATCTTCACCAAAGGCATGGACGCGGAGGAGATTGTTCAACTCACCTCGGCCATGACTGCTTCGGGGGAGACTCTGTCCTGGCCTGACAGCCTGAGACCATTGGTGCGTTTTCTGTCTGATGTTCTGACCCTAAACTACTCGAGTGTATGCAAATCACTGCAATCCAAAAGCTCAATTGCGCTTTCTGTTATTTATGGTAGCTACATGTACTCCTCATATTCATTCTTGTTCACCAAATGCGGAATACGCTTGTAAAACAAAACGATAGGACGATTGTAAAATAGATATAAAATTAAAATTTTTCTTTTAAACTTAGGGGTTCCGTTCCGGTGATTTTGAATGGACATGAATTATGACTATAGAGTTACATTATTTTTACTCCGCTAACACGCTACCTGCCAATTTGAATGCCCCCGGCAGGTGGTGGACAAGCACAGCACCGGAGGCGTCGGCGACATGGTCAGCCCACCGATGGTGGCATCACTGACCGCCCTCGGCCTCAAGCTGCCGATGATCTCCGGCCGGTCGCTCGGCCATACTGGTGGCACCATCGACAAGATGGAGTCGATTCCCGGCTTCAACGCCAGCCTGACAGCCGAGCAGATGCGCGGCGCCGTCATGTCGGACGTTGGTGGCTTCATCGCCGGCCAGACCGAGGCGATGGTGCCCGCCGACCGCGTGCTGTACGCGGCCAGGTCGGAGACCGCCACCATCCGGTCCGTGCCGCTCATCACCAGCTCAATCCTGAGCAAGAAGGCCGCCGAGGGCATCTCCGCCCTGGTGATGGACGTGAAGTTCGGCCGCGCCGCCTTCATGACCACTTTTGAGGAGGCTCGGATCCTGGCCGAGTCCATTGTGAGATCATATTTGCGTCAATCGTTACATGTAGTTTAGGTGAAACACGTACATGTACAATAATTGCACTGCGGATTTTGTCTCTTTCATTAGTAAGGCTGCACAAGGTCGTCAACGATTCCTCCCAAAAGGTGTGCTTTTGAGCAACGATTTTGAGTCTGTTGAAGTTCTCGTCCATTTGCAGCCTGAACGACCGATGGAAACTAATATACTTGCCAAAAAGTTAGCCTCAAATCTTTTTAACAATACGATCGTTCGACATCCGTGACGGCGCAACAAAAATTGTCAGTGGACAGACTTCCTACCCTTTGGCAGTTCACTTGTGAGCATGAACTGTTCTACACTGAAAGAACTCTCTCATCCAACTGCTTAAGGAGCAAACCGGACGCGGCTACGGCATGAAAGTGATAGTGTTCATCACCGAGATGGAGCGGCCGCTCGCCCGCTGCATCGGCAACGCCGTCGAGGTGGCCGAAGCTCTGCAGGTGCTGAATGGAGGCGACGCGGCCTCGGCCGGCCTGCGCGAGCTGGTGGCGCGCCAAAGCGGCTGCCTGCTGCGCCTGACCGGCAAAGTCGCAACGGACGAGGCCGGTGCTGCGGCGGTGCGCAACTCTTGGAGCGACGGCTCGGCGCTGAAGGCGATGCGGCGCATCCTGGTGAACCAGGGCGTCTCCGAGGCGCTGGCCGACAAGCTGTGCGAGCGGGGCCAGTTCAGCGTGCAGGAGTACCTGAGCCGGATGGGCCGGGAGCCGCTGTCTGTTACTCAGCTGAGCAGTCCCGCTTCCGGTGAGTGCATTGTACTCAGGGGAGCTCAAATCCGCTAAGTCACTAAGTTTAGCAATTTGTCAAGAGTGATCCAGCTGCGCCTTGAGTAGTTCATCAACAGGTTGGTGATCAGGATAACCGTAAAATATATAGTAAAAGTACAACTTAAGGACTTTTGGACCATCATTGGCCTGGAGGTTTGTTGTGCGGTTTCACAGTCACGAAGGCCGGCCCCAAGGCGCAGAGAGTCTACAAAACATGCCTGATGATTAGAAAGTCAGAGCCGATGTACACCCTTAGTGAGCGTGTGTATGAACGCGTGCTTTGTACATTATGTGCTCATGGGGTGGCGGAATGGACAGAATTGTCATGACCTATCGTTGTGGGACGATGTCGCCAAAAGGTGTAGCGCCACCTCAAATTTATAATGGGGCCCTTCCCCTCCCCAGTGATAGATCCTGGCTACACTCTTGATGCTAAAACGAGTCACTTCATGCTCATGCACGCTCAAGGCTCCTTCAAATGAATTTTAATCACCAAAGACATTGTTTACTAAGTTCACCCCAGGAGGCCCTACATATAGTTCGTAGGATTGCCTTCGAATGAAGCCTACTACAAGAGTTATAGGTGTTCACAAGGTGGACTTTAAAGGCAAATTAACTTGATACCACAAATGAAAGCAACATTCAGAACTCGAAGAGGCAAAAGCATTCATGCCTTATGACGGCACACGCTCACACAGGGTGAACAGCGGCATGGGAGGCCATGACTGTGAGTCGTCGTGATTCAGGAGTAAGACGCGTTTACCGCTGAGGCACTCTGCCTCATAACCACATGCTAGGATAAATGCTACATGCTACGAATGCCCTTTGATTGCAGGTTTCGTGTCGGACATTGACGCCCTGTCTCTGGCCAAGATCTGCCATCAGCTCAGCAGGCCGGAGCGTCTCGGTGGCAAGCTGGATCATTCAACCGGACTCGAGCTGCTGGTTGTCAAGGGTGACGCTGTTAAACAGGGTACGTTTTTGTCTGAGCTAAACTGTAGTAGGAAGCTTCCAAATTTTAGACCGAGTCAGTGTAGGTAAAAATCAATTTCATTAAAGCCGCTGAATCAATTTACGAAGAATTTTTCTAATTTTTAAAAAAAATACTTTGGGAAGTGCGAGTAAATTTTGAAATCAAGAATGTACTTTCACAATCGAGAATGTACTTTCACAATCGAGAATATACTTTCACAATCGAGACTGTACTTTTTTCACAATCGAGAATGTACTTTCACAATCGATAATGTACTTTCACAATCGATAATGTACTTTTACATTCTAGAATGTACTTTCACAACAATAAATGTACCTTTAGAATCGTTAATTGTCTAAATCGTAAATCGAAAATCGTAAATAAATATATTTACTTTAACAATCAAGATGGTACTTCTGCACGTCTTGCACTTCCCTTTATGACCAAACTCAATGAACAATTTCCTTACTGCAGGCAGCCCGTGGGTGACGGTGTACCACAGTGACCCGCTGACTGAGCGTCAGAGACAGGGTATTGACGCGTGCCTTCAGGTAACCAAGGAGCGGCCCCAGGTGCTGTCCCTAATCCGTGAGATCTTCCCACAGCATTGATCGGAAGACGCAGCTTATAATTAAACGTCGATAAAGCGATAGTGAACTTTCATTTTAGCGATTACCATTATCTAATAAAAAATGCTGAATTCAAATTAAAGTAGCTAGTATCCAAGTATCCCTCTTTATTATATATGTATGTATTAGTACTACATACATATACTAATAGCATTTCCCAGCCAATGGAGCCCTAAGAAAAAGCAGTTCAAATCCTCAGTGGGAGAATCAGGCTATTGAAGACTTGCTTCTTGCATTGTCCATGGCCCAAAAGGTGGTCTGTGGAGCGGCCTATATTCTGAGAACTTTTCCACAGCATATATTCAGCGATTGAAATCCAGGCTGATGAAATTTTCAGAAAATGTTTTCGAAGCTCTCCTTGCTAAATCCTTTAACTGTTATATCTATTTTTGTCTGATGAGAGATCTGCTGGTTCCTATAGTTTCAAGTTTTTACGGCTATGGAAGAGATTAATTGCGTACCGAACTCTCAATTTCGCTGCTTCACAGACTCCCATTTAGGCCATAGACAGGTAAAAGCAAGTCATCAATCGCTTGAGCCTCTCAGTAAAGATTCAACTGCTTGCTAATTATAGGCAACCACTAGTGCACGAGGCTTCTATAGCCACACTGTCTCAATCAACGGATGGCACGCTAGGCGTGCCATGGCTTATCAAACTCGTCCCCACTGTCAATGAGCACTGTGTCAGCAAACGGCTAATTACATAAACTTGCTAACTTGGCAGCTTCTTTTTCCATCAATCGATTGATTTTACGCAGCCCTATCCTGGAGACTGTCTATAGCCAATATCGACCCCTCTTGCTTTTCTTTTACAGTATTTTTTCAAAATAGAATGACTGACTCTCTGGAGTAAAACTTTACGATTTTATAACATATATTTTTGTGCCCTAGGCTACCTTATTACTGCTTTCAATACTGGTTCTAATCAAATCCTTCGAGACAAGTATAAATGGCTAGCAATTTTCATGAGGATGCCGTTGACTTTCTTGACGACTCACCGGCTTTGACCAGTGATAACAGCGCCAGCGAGTACGCAAGCATTGATGGCGAGGTGGATGAAGAAGATGGCCAGAGTGACGTGGAAGGCTCTCAGGTAGAAGAAGCTTTGATTGAAAATGGATGGAATTTCGTTCAGGAGGGCGAAGACTCGCGTCTCCGGGATGCGCCAGAATTCCTCGGAGTGCCCGGTCTGAACCCGGATCTATTAGCCCAAGCGCCGGAAAACACAATGACTCGGATCGAATTCTTCCTCTAGCACTTTATTACCTCTGATCTGGTGTCTGCCATTCGATTTTGGACCAATGCTCGAGCTGATTTCGAGCTCCAAAACATTGCAACTGAGGCTGATGGACCTCTTCCCCCCTTAATATCATCTTGGAGACAATGCACCGAAAACGAAGTGAGGAAATGTCTCGCCATTGTCCTGTACATGGGTCTAGTGAAGAAGCCCGAATTGCACATGTATTGGTCGACTGGCGATTTCTACGGTGGTGAATATTTTCAAAAAGAGCATTGCCTCGGAAGGGATCGGTTCATTCAGATCTTGTCATTCCTCCGATTCTACGACTGCACCGCAGTAAATAATCACCAGGATTCCCTGAAGAAAATCAGGCCATTTTTAGACATTGCGCGATGGTATTTGCCAAGCCAACTACTGCCCGAATCAGGACGTTTCAGTAGATGAAGAGTTGGTCATGTACAAAGGCAGACTCATTTTCCGACAGTTCATGCCCAACAAGCGCGCCAGGTTCGGCATAAAGGTCTACTGTCTCACAGAGGCTTCCACCGGATTTCTGTGGAACTTCCGTGTGCATGCTGTCAAGCAGGACAACGACAGGTTTGGAGAAGGAGTGAACTGCGGGAATTTATCTTTCAGTGAAAAGATTGTTGTCGAGCTAAGCAAGGACTTGCTGGGCTTGGACTACCGGATCTACTGTGACAGCTGGTTCACGTCGCTTCGCCTAGCTCAGTTTCTGCTCGAACGTAATACCATGCTGACAGGAACCGTGAGAGTCGACCGAGGCATCCCCAACGAGCTAAAGGTGCTGGCACTGCAACCCATAAGTCACTCTCACATGCGCCGAGACGATGTTCTTGCCGTCAAGCTCGTTGACAGAAAGGCCAGTGGTCGCAAAACTGTCTACCTTTTGGACACCCACGGCGTCGCTGGAAGCACGGAAGTGAGGCGAGTAATTCGAGGCGGCGTGGTGGAGACAGTTTTGAAGCCCAACTCATTGCTGCAGTACAACAAGAGTATGGGAGGCGTCGATCGCCTTGACGCAGCGCTACAACCCTACAGTGCAGGAAGAAGGACGCACAGGTGGCACCAGAAGCTCGGGTTTCATATTTTGCTTCAGTTGGTGCGCAATGCTTGGATTTGTTACTGCCATTCTGGCAACTGCATGAAGTTCTTAGACTTCTTGGAGGCCACGATCCGCCTTCTGATGGAGCAGACGGGTCGGGGAAAGCGGCAGAACACATCGAAGCGTCGAGCTGCCTCGCTGCATACCCCATCCAAACTACCACCGACAGAGGCCAATATGAGACCGACTAAGCGGTGCAGAGTCTGCTATGGAAACGGCTCGGCCAAGCGAACTGTCTACGTGTGCGATGCTTGCCCTGGAGAGCCTGGACTTTGCGCAGCTCCTTGCTTTCAGAGCTGGCACACTGCCGCGGGGAACTGATTGTACAGTCGACTTACTGTTACTCTGTAATCATCTGAATTCCTGACATCCAAACCGATCCCCTTCTGCCGAATTATCTTGTGAATTTTCTATTGTTACAAGTCAGAGAGTAAGCTACTTCTCGCTTGTTTTATGTTGAAGTGCTAGTTAAATTAGCTAAGCTTCTTTACCTCCTTAGCTTGTTTCAATAGTTCGTACAAGTCCCAGTTCGTATAATTCCGAGTCCGTCGAAGTCCCATGTGTCTCAAAATCCCAGTTATTCGAATCCCAGTGCTTCAATTGTTATACTATTTTGCTAAACTATTTACTTAGAATTTCGAATTCTTAAAATAAAAAATTTCCTCTGACACTGAACATGGAATAACAAGAACAAAAAAGTCTTTCGATCTATGAGTGAGTTGTGGGGATGTAGAAAACTGAGAAGTCAGAAAAAAAGATTGTGCCATAGACACGTTAAGCAAGAAATATTTCTTTCTAGTATATAATATGGTACGCCCAGCATGCCATCCTTGAAGACGGGGTTGGGATTCATGCAAAAGATATTTTGTGATCTTATGATTTGATTAAAAATACTTTGAAGTGAAACAGTATCTAATGAATATTAAATTTAGAGTTGTTTATTGATTTGCATAAAATGCATCTCATATTCATCAACTATAGCCATACTGTACCATTTAGCAAATACACAACACAAGACCAAATTAAAGCATACAGTTTGTTCGTCAAAAACGAATCAAGTAATGATTCAAATTCAAATTATAATATTCTCAGTTTTAACAAACATTGTTTATATTTTTTGGATTATAAATATACTTCATTAGTTTACTGCGTAATAAATCGGTGTATAAGTAGAGTAGCTAGCAGTAGGCTAATATTAAAATCATAAATTCTGAGATTTAGTTGCTAGTTGACTTCGGTATTAAAGAAAAACTTGAATAGAAACGTCCAAACAAAAAGTGCCGTTAATTCTGGGGAAATTTCTGAATAAATGTTGTCGGAATAAAAGTAAAACGATAGGTAAAATATGGATAATTAGTATAATTTAGCGTTCGAATAAAAGTTGCTTTTAAAAAGCGAGATTAAATATTCAAAATTTTCGCAGATCTTGATTTTATAGATTTTGATTAATTATTGAGTAGATTATATCTCAGATATATTAATGATTTCATAGTGAATGTGTGTTGATTAGCTAAAATGGAAAATCGACTCATCAGGCCTCCTGTGTGACCTTCTAACGAACCACAGATGAGGCCCCGAAATCACTACAAATTAAGCAATACACACCATAGGATTTCTAAGTTGAACCAGAAAATCTCTTGTCAGCACATGGCTATCAGTTCAGATTCGGAGTCGATTGAAAATTTCATTCAGAACATGCAGCTAGCTTCACTCAGCTAATTTCCAACATTAGACGAATACTTCTCAGCATTGGTCTACTGATCGTGAATCCCACATAGTCAGCTGCGTAAAGCCACTGCATATTTCTCGAACTGTTCCATCTGCTGCCGATCTCCGACAAGTTAAAGTAGCCGTTTGGATTGACGTAGGTGCAGCTGTCGTACCACCATCCAGCGTTACTATTCTGTCTTGAGCAGCGAGAATTCGACCCCGAGTCCATTGTTGAGAAGGTCAGATTGTTGTTGTAGGAGAATGCGTCCTTAGAGGTGTTGGAGCTGCCGGGCAGGTAACCGCTGACACTCAGCCTGTACCGCGTGCTGGCGCTGCCAACCGAGAAGTGAGAGTACTCGCACACGTACAGCTTGCCGTTCTGATGGTTGCGAGCTTCCATTCGAAACAGGCGCGGCGTTGCGCCACTCAGACTGTGGATCTTCTGCAGGCCTGCAGTTGTATTAGTTGGTGATGTTGCGGCCCGAAAAGCATCCGACATTATTTTTTTTTATTAGAGGCAGGGGGGTTGTGTGCACCCTGGCGCACTTTAAGCGACATGGGCACACAACCGGCGAGAGGCATTACTGCCCATTCCGCCGACTCCCCTGAGCAGGCATACAAGCGCGTGGATACGTACGAAGGCACGCACTCACACAGGAGTGTACAGCGGCCCTAATTTTATATTATCGTTAGGCATGTACACTTCACTGCGCCTTGGGGGTTGGCTCTCAAGGCCGTTAATTGGACGAGCAGAGCAAAGCCGAGATTCCAATTCAAGTGCAATGACTGCACTTGGAATCGAGCCTGGGTCGCTGGCACACCAGAGCAGCTGCGCTACCGCTGGGCTACGGCCCCCCTAAGCATCCGACATACTCGAAATACAAGACAATACATGTAGCTGTGTGCTGGGAGTTCCCCACTTTCTAAGCGATTCACTTAGCTGTGAAGAGATTGACTAGCTACTTGATCCAACAATATTTTGCTAATAAAACTTTGAATCGACGTAAGAAATGGTCAGAAGACGTATGAGCATTATGGAAAATCAAAGAGCTAAAATGGCAAAAGTCTTGCAATGTCATAAATGCCTTGCGTAAGAGGGCGAGCCTTTGTGTGAATATAATCCAAAGCATAAGAAACTGTGGGACAGAATCAGCCAGCTGCTAGAAGTTGATGAAACAGTGAATTCCCACCTGTCTCAGTGGTGTTGGATAGTTGCCTGCAGCGTTAGCAGCAGCACCTCCAATACTGTTTTGGTTGTACAGGACTTATTGCATATGCTTCCAACTTCTTGCTATTGATCTTGTGATGGAAACTGTTGGGTGACTACACTCCTAGCTCATAAAAAAAGTATTACAGAAGAATACAACTCCCTAAACTGAAGGACTCACTTGATGTTTTTCGATAGCATAACTAATTCAGAAGCTGAAAGGACCAATTTGAATTTTGGATGCTTGATAAACTTGCAAACTTAAGGAGCGTTCACTGCGTCATCGAATAAAATGATCACACATTTTGTGCAAAATGACGACAGAATTTTTATGTCATGCGAGCAGGCAGAATAGTGAACTGCTGCTAAAAAGCGCTCAGAAATTATATACTAATAACGCATTCGCAAAAACCGAAACCGAAATTTCAAATTTCAAATTTCTTAATTTCAATGTCATAATATCATCAAACCTGAGTTCTCGGCACTGCAATGATGTAGTGCAGAGCAGCCGCAGCTGAGCTGATTTCCAGTCTGCCGACACCATCAGCGGACCGACCTCGAACCGAGCACTCAACGAAGAGCTCACCGATCTCTCAGCAGTCCACAGCCGCATGAAATCGACCGAGAGAGGCGACAAGTCGGCCAACTGAGTCCTCACATCATCGCGTGTGGCCTCATCTTGCAGTACCAGATCCAGCTTCAGGTAGTGCATGTCTCGGCTGTAGTCATACCTGACTGACTCGCTGCTCAAGCTGGAGATGTTGTGGCACAGAAGAGGCTCGATGAGGAAGTGACCCTTCATGTCGAGTCTCTGGTGCACTCGGGCAGAGCAGTTCTCGAGATTGACGGTGCGGCTGAATTTCAGCTGTCGGCATGTCATCAGGGGTGAGAATCTTTGTGCGTTTATCTCTGAGTCGAGGAGGATGTCATTCTGCAGCCGGAGGCGACTCTGAACATCGTGGCAGGAGCCGTTTGCAATGATTGAAGCTGTTAGCTTCACTTTTTCAAGAGCTTCTCGGGGTGAATTTCTAAGGCCAGCACTGTTCTTCTGACTGTGCGCGCATTGCATTGGAAGAATGTTTTCAATTAACCATGTCTTTGGAACTCGACTTGAATTGTCCTCCGAGCTGATGTTTTTCAATCTGAGAGTGGCGACTGGCTCATCCGGAGTCCACAGGACGCCCAAAGCCCGAATCTATGAGCGGGTGTCGGCTGAGACGCTGATGTTGGTCACCGTGGCGAAGCTCACAGACCTCGGTGACAGATGCCGCAGTTGACGCTGAGCCTCTGCGAGCATCCCAGCGTCCCGCATCAATACAGGAACGCTGAAGTACATCTGCTGGGTGATGAAGTCGAATCGGGGAACAATGCCTCTCAGGCTGTCCGTCACGCACATGAGTGGCTCGACTGCCAAGTGCGGACCGTCGCTCGCTCCCGTGTCGTGCACGAACAGCGCGCAGCCGTTCACGCTGAGCTGCGCCACGAAGCGGAGCCTTGGAGAGTCAGCGGGGGCGCACTGGGAGACCTGGCCGGCTGCCAGCGAGCAGAGCAGCAGAGCCAGCAAAGTTTTGAAAAGCAAATTTAGTTGCTCCATTATCTTTGTTTGTGAGAATTGAAGACTCTACAATCTGCTTTGTGTTTAAAGATGTGTAGAATTTTACAAACGCGTTTTAAAATAGGTTGAATTGCACTTCATCTTTGCTGTTAGCATTCTTTTATTTATTATAGTCTGCAATTTAGAAATGCGAGACAAAGGGGAACACTATAGAAAGTTTTGAATAAATAAATGCTCTATAATTAGGAAGAGACGCTTTAAAAACATATCTATTTTTAATCTGCAAGAGCTTCTAATTGCTTATTCAGATACAGGATGCTACTGCAGAATTTCAGCGCGATCAAGTTCAGGGGTTATTTTTATACTATCAAGTGAGCTTCGGAAGTCTCGAAAGTAAACCCTGGAGGCCGGGTCGAGCTATAGTTGATAAAAGGTGAAGGAGAACTCTGTTTACAGTGCTTACAGTGTTTACAGTGCTTACAGTGCTTCCAGTGCTTACAGTGCTTCCAGTGCTTACAGTGCTTCCAGTGCTTACAGTGCTTACAGTGCTTACAGTGCTTACAGTGCTTACAGTGCTTCCAGTGCTTACAGTGCTTACAGTGCTTACAGTGCTTACAGTGCTTACAGTGCTTACAGTGCTTACAGTGCTAGCAGAGACTTTGAGGTTGCCCTTAGCTTCGCAATTCAACAACAGCTTCGAACCTAACTGCTACATGTACCTGCATGTACTGACAGTGACGTATATCAAACTACAATTCATTGTCAGAGGATAAAAACAAGGCTAAATATTGTAAAATTTATTTACTATATGGCTAACTAATTTTTTATGAGAACTTTGTTGACAAATTAACTCAGAATTATCTTTATTCAATTATCGGACTTTCTAAATCCAATAGACTCAAAAGGCTACAGATCTTTATACTTAAAGACGCGATTCACAAAATCTATGTGATGCAACAGACATGGCTCTTAATTGTCTCTCTGTGCTCAAGCAGACTTTATCAGACTGAGTCTTCTAAGCATTTGGACGAGTTTGACGCTTTTCAGATCGGTAATTGAAAAAGCCTCACTCAATTGTTAGCACAGGACGCAGCAGTAGTGCAACTCGAGTATAGACATTATTCAATTTTATTTAATCAATTTCTATTTATCAAAAAAAGACTTTTAAAAGACTTCTTAAAGTACAATGACCAATTAAATTTGCTATTTTGAATCAGGCAAAAAAGAGATGACGATTACTCAGTTAATCATAGAAAAATTTTGTATATTAACAATGCAGATTAGATTAGATGCCTTCAGATTAAGAGATATTTAGACATTATTGCTGAGCATTTGTGAGAATTCATTTGTTTCTTTTCCTGTCAAATCTGGAGCAGCAGTAGTACTTGGCGAAGTGCCAGCCACCGGCGACGCGAAAACCAAGACATGTACGCATCGTCCGAAGTCTCACGGGTGGAAAAAATCCCGTTTGGGTTGAAGTGCATGCAGTTGTTGAACCACCAGCCACCTTTGCCGTAGCCGTCGGAGCACGACTCACTGCGCCTGTCGTTGTCTGCGTCCATGGTGGAAAACCGGGACCGATTGCTGTGCTCCATGGCGTCCCAGCTGACGGTGGACCTCTCCGGCAGCATCTCTCGGTACGTCATCCGGTACCTGGAGCTGGCGTCGCCCACCTGGAATCCCGCGTACTCCGCATGCAACTCAGAGCCGTTCCACAGCCTCATCTCCACTCTGAGGGTGGCGCCACCTGTGCTTAGCAGACTAATTGCAGATAGACCTGAAAGTGCAACAAAAGCTACTGGAACTACAGCTTAGGCCTTATACAATTTCAGGATGGATAAATTTACTAAAATAACAAAAAACGAACCAATCCAAAAGTCGGTGTCGTGGCCAAAGCCAGTCTCGTATTCCGCCCACGTTCGCTGGAAGCTGACGCTTCCACTCACCCTCTGCTGGATGGTCACGAACCATCTGCCGTCAGGTAAACTGCGAAACGTCTCGAAGGAAACAATTTTGGATCGCAATAGGCTGGGAATATTGCGGCAGGAGTTGTAGGTTGAGCAGGAAGGCGAACTGCCAATCGTTTTCATTCTCCAAGACGAAAGATGCTTATGGGACATCAATAAGCACTGATTCGCCACCAGAGAGGATGTCCGCCATTTTAGATGTCGCCACAAGTCAACAGGCTCCGACAGAGCAGAAAATCTAAAACAAGAGGCAATTTTCCTGTCATTCAATATGGACTAAAAAATTGCATTTAACTGCAGCGCCAACCTGGCAGCGCCACACTGGTTTAAGGACGAGCAGTACAGCCGCAGCTGAGCGGACCTCCAGTTTGCCGACACCATTAGCGGACCGACCTCGAACCGGGCACTCAACGAAGAGCTCACCGATCTCTCAGCAGTCCACAGCCGCATGAACTCCACTGAGAGAGGCGAAAAATCAGCCAGTTTAGTTCTCACAGTCTGAAGTGATGCTTCATCCTGCACTAAAAGGTTCAGCTTGAGATAATATTTGCCGCGGCTGAAGTCATATCTGATTGACTCGCTGCTCAAGCTGGAGATGTTGTAGCACAGCAGAGGCTCGATAAGGAAGTGGCCCTTGATGTCGAGTCTCTGGTGCACTCGAACAGAGCAGTTCTCCAGACTGATGGAACGAATGAATCTCAGTTGTCGACATGAAGGCAGGGGACAGTACCTTAATCTGTACTCACTGGGGTCAAAGAAGCTGTGATTTTGAGTCGATACTCGGTACTGGTAGGTCTGGTAGGTTCCGTTGAGAAAAAGCTTCGTCGATAAGCGAATTCGCTGAAGGGATTCGACCGATGATAGCTGCAGTTCTGATCTGAGCAGGATGGTTCAGGTTTGTTCGAATCTTCACTATAATGATATGTAAATGAGCCAACTTAATTTTTCAAAACTTACGAGAGCTCATATGCACTTCTGTCCATATCTGTTTCGATTCTTAGATCTCCAACGGACTCATGTGGACTCCAGATAAAAGCAATAGAACGAACAGTGGAGTTAGCATCTGTGGAAGCATTGACTTCTGACACAGCCGCAAAGGTCACAGACTTTGGTGATAGATGTTGCAGCTGACGCTGAGCTTCTGCCAGCATCCCATCATCCGTCATCAACACAGGAATGCTCACGTACATCTGCTGGGTGATTAGGTCCACTTTCGGACTCAGAGACTTTAAGCTTCGCGTCACGCACATGAGCGGCTCGACTGCCAAGTGCGGACCGTCGCTCGCTCCCGTGTCGTGCACGAACAGCGCGCAGCCGTTCACGCTGAGCTGCGCCACGAAGCGGAGCCGTAGAGAAGAGGCAGCGGGAGCGCACTGGGAGACCTGGCCGCTGACTCCCAGATAGAAGTACAGCAGTGACAGTGCTGCATTTTTGAGTGACATTTTCATTGAAGTGCCTTTCCTCAAGGTTTCTGTGCCTGCTATTCGAACATAGTTGTCTTCTAAATTTACTAATAAATAATATCTTGCCGTTGAAATTTTTTAATTTATAGTGCTAATTATATACCAGCGAATGCCAGATCAAGATTGTGTTGTCAAGTCTTAGTCAAATAAGTTTTGCTGTTTTCGTAATTGCCTGATACACCTTCTTTCACGAGTAAAATTTAAGGGCAAATATACAAAAAAATGGACTGAAATTTGATATTTTCAGCCTTTTGCTTAGGTGAATTGGTTATTTGTGACTTGCCTTGTCTGTCACTGCTTGTTGCGCACGCGCGTCTTAGAGTCACATGATGTTTTCCAATTCGCAAGTTCATTTTGGTGCAAAGCTTCGTTCGTTTCAAATTTAGCGTCTAAAGCTGTAGCGGCTTCCTCACCGTATCTGATGTTTACTCGCGTGCTTCTCTTGCAAGTTGCAGAAAGCATCTGCACCGGCTATTTGTGGGCTTGAAGCCAGTTTTCCGCTCGAAGTGGGAATCATCGATTTCCAAAACTACTTCATATACATGTACAAACGCATTTTTCTGGACTTGATGACCTTCTAATCAAAATTGCAAGTTTTATAAAGCTGTTTGTTTAACACAGTGGTTTTTTGAAAGTTCACGATAGCAATCCGGCCCTCTTATTTGTGTCTTTTCTCCCCACTCCTCTCTCTTCTGTCATATGTCATCTCTTTCTTCTTCACTTTCCCCATTCTCTTCTCTTTTCTCGCTCATCTCGTGCGCAGCAATGAGCTGGATTTTTATCTGGCCCTTGAGATAAAAATTTTTGCCACTCCCTGGTTTAACGCATCCTTGCGTTGAAAACCTAAACAAAGATACAAATAAACTTTTTAATGTAGTGAAAAACAGGAAACAGCTTAATCTTAATATTGCAGCTCTGTATTGAAAACGTTAAATCTGAGAACAGCGATTAAACAATCGCTTCCTTTATTTTATTGCGTCAAGTTTGCGCGGAAGTTTAATCATATCGACATGTCCCGATTTGAACTTGTTCGTGTCGTGTTAAGCATCAGATCATAACTGCACCATCAGCCGAACAAGCCGAATGGACATCCATCTGTCAGAGTGCCACAGCATGTACTTCAGGTTTATTGTCGGGCTGGTCGGGAACAGCCCATTTGGATTGAAATGGTAGCAGCTATTGAACCACCAGCCACCTCCGCCATATGCATTGGAGCAGGACTTCCTACGGTCTCTGTCATTGTCCACATTGATGGTAGAAAACTGCATGCCTTTGTGGTACTGCATTGCATCGTGTTTGGCGTTAGACTTGTCCCTCAGCATCTCACGGTACGTCATCCGATACATGGAGCCGACGCCTTCAACTGTAAAGTTCGAGTACTCCGCGTACCACTCGGTGCCGTTCCACAGCTTCATCTCCACTCGAAGGGTGGCGCCGCCGTCGGTAAGCGAGGCAATTCTGTTCAGACCTGCAATGTCAATGAAGGGCGAATTCACGTTTGTTAATATTTGATTTGCTTTTTATGGGCTGGTGCGATTTGAAATGTTTAATAGTATTTAGAAGTATTGAAAGCACTGACAATATTTGAACGCTGAATTTCGCGTGTAGTTTCATTTTTACACTGGTAGCCCCTGGGACTCTTGCCGCGGCTAAGCCAAGATAAGTCTGACAAAAGATTCTCAAAAGCAACTCAGATTTTATCATACAGAAACAATAAAGAAAAACTTTTTAATGTTGAGACATCGTACCGATCCAGAAGTTGTTTTCATTCCCGAATCCGCGGATGTACGACGCCAGAGTGCGCCGAAAACTTTCCTCGGCCGAGACTCTCTGCTGTATAATGAAAAACCATCTGCCATCTGCGAGCCTTTTTAGCTTGCCAAAACTCAGGTCTCCACTCCGAGCAAGACTGCGAAGATAGGCGCAGCTTGCGGAGCGGCTGCAACTGATGGCGTCGGTGGAGCTTTCCGTCTTCCCAGAGGAGACGGTCGAGTCCGACTTGAAGAGGCAATCCGAATTAACAATTGACGTTGGATGCCAATTGATATGATACCAAAAAGCAAATGGATCTTTTGTCATTACATTGGACCTAAAATGTGTTGTAGTTTTATGGTTTTTTGTTTTAAAATACTAAAAAATCCGGACATAATACTATAGAGGCAATAATTACTTCAGATTGGTGCACTGTTTTATACTCCTGCAGTACAGCCGCAGCTGAGCGAACTTCCAGTCTGCCGACACCATCAGCGGACCGACCTCGAACCGAGAGCTCAACAAAGAGCTCACCGATCTCTCAACAGCCCACAGCCGCATAAACTCGACTGAGCGAGGCGACAATTCGGCCAGCTGTGTCCTCACGGCATCGAGTGTGGTCTCATCTTGCAGCACGAGATCCAGCTTCAGGTAGTGCATGTTTCTGCCGTAGTCATATTCAACTGGTCCGTATGTTGACTTATCGACGCTCCAGAGTAGAGGCTCAATATAATAGGCACCCCTAGAATCGAGTCGCTGAAATACTCGAACTTGACGGTTTCTGTGGTGCATTAAATGTACAAATTTAATGTCTGAGCAAGTTTCCAATTCGTATCTGGCACTTAAGAGAGACAGTTCCGTGAATCCGCGGTTTCGCGCCACTGGGCGCAGAGTGACTTGTCGAAATTTGCGATTTGATAAAATGGTGGCCGTGAGTTGCACCTGGTCTAAGGCGTCGGTAGGCGACGTTTCTCGTCTAGAAATTGATTAGTTTAATATTGGTTTTGTCAAAAATTGCCTAAAATATTTTTCTACCAAAAAGGACTCTAAATACACTCACGTCATCATCATCAGAGCCGCTTCTGTGTTATTTATTCCTATTTTTAGAACACCAGCCGAGTGATTTGAACTCCACTCGAACCCAATAACGCTAGACTTGGTTGCCAAAGCTCCTATATTAGTGACAGTAGCGAAGCGAACGGGCTTTAGAGAAACGTTTCGCAGCTGCAGCCCAGCTTGGGCAAGCATGTGGGTATCCCATAGAAGCACCGGGACTCGGATGTACAAAATCTGCGAAATCAGATCGAGTTTCAAAGGCTGCTTTTCGATGGCACCAGTGACGCACATGATAGGCTCGATCTCCAGTGCATGCTCTCCCGAGTCGTATACAACCAGCGGACAGCCGCTCACGTTGAGCTGGGTCACAAAGCGCGGCTTGGATGAGGCAGTTGGAGCTCTCTGAGGAAGCTGAGCAGCTACCAGCGAGCAGAAAATTAGAAGCAGTGCAGCCACTGCCACTTGGGCTGCGGAACTCATGTGTTTTAGTATTGCCGTTCAAGCGCAAGCAAAAATATCCCAGACGAAGTTTCTTGGCGACCTTTTACTTTTATAGCTATACCTTCCACCTCTGATGGCGTTATATTCGCTTTGCCGCAGCCAAGCATATCGATCGCATCTTGCTTGGGTTTGCCTGCACAATTTTTCTGTGCAGTTCTGATAGCCGCCTGGCATTAGGCGTGCTTGCAGTATGCTTGAACATCAATTCCTAGGCCAGCTGAACCGGTCTAGTTTTAACTGCTGGCCAGAATCTGATTGCCGTATCGCTTGTACGTTGACCATATAGTACTCGTAGCATGCCCTGGTACATGTGCTGTATTTTCTGCTTCCGTTCGTGCAGACCGCAAACAGCCACGCTTAGAAAACATCCGGGCGGGTTTTTGACCGTTCCCACGTCCGCCTGCTGCTGCAGATTTCGCGGCTTTGCGCCTGACGGGTCCTCAGAGGGATCGCGACGCGCAGGGGTTCCTTTTTATTCGGCGTTTCGGCTCGGCAGATCTCCCACTCGCCCGTTTCCGCTTCTCCGGTTCTCATGGGACCACGACGCAATTTGCTGGTAGTTACAGATTAGTTGGCAACATTAGGCGGTGAGTTCGTCGGCGTTGTTAATGGCGCTGCGAGCCGGAATCAAAGCACGGTGCCGCGATGTGTCTCGGGTCGCTCAACTCCGCACAGCATTCGAAAGCTTTGAACAGTATCTTGAGAAGCTACCGCCCAGACTGGCGGTCGGCAGGTTGGATGTGAACTGCCTGGTCTTCGACGCTCGTCCTCTTCTAAGGTGGATTTGTACATTATTCGGCTTAGTGGGTTTGGCCAGAAGCTTTTGCTTTGGATCTCTTAGCAGCCGTGGGAGTTTCCTCACGAGCAGAGGTCCCGCCGAGGGAGGAAACAGCCGCACCACGTTAACAGCCGAACCCTACGTTTCCAGCTGACGCGCGGAGCCCCCCCCCCTGTCGCATGTCATGACATGCCTGCAACCCTCCCAAAGTCGGTAGATGAGGCATCTTTCGCTCACCTCTGTGCTTCGGCTTTGCGCCGGCGGAAATCCTAGAAGCGGGCGATGCTATGAGCCTCTTTTTAGAGATGTAGCGCCCGCTACCGTGTTGTCCGACAAGGTTGTTGGTGTGAGGAGAGACGGATGTTCCGGTGCTACAAATGTCCGGTTGAGCCGCGGTACCATCCTCGGTGGGGGTTCCAGCAACATCAAGCGAAGCGGCGTTTATACATTGTTACTCCATTTGTCGCTGCAAAGCAAATGGGGACTAAGGTGAGAAGCTGCTGGGCCATATTCCCAAACCCAACAGCAGCCAAAAGATAGCGACCGGGGGTGGCCCAAGCCTTTGCCAGCCCGACCGCCAGCAACAGAGAAACTCCCTGGCCAAAAGCCAAAGATCCATCATTGTGGTGCTGCACTGGGCCTTTAAGAGAGACAAGGAGGCTGTCTCTGGAGCCTGCGGATTGGCCGCATATCATGTTAAGAAGTCAGAGGGCAAAATCTGTTCCTCAAAGCCGTGGCCAGAGATACGCACAGGTTCACTTACAGGTAGAAGCCGAACCCAATACGGACAAGACAGAAGCCAAGGCCATGGATGGATTTCCGCCACCAGAGCCCAATCAGTCCAGCAGTCCTAGAGCTGCCCTGAACACATGCGGGACGGGAACCCCGGGTCGACTTGTGAGTCCCTGAGTAAGCTTGGAGTAAGTTCTCCTGCAATTCCTGCACCGGAATAGAGGGGTTTTAAGCCTGGTCTGTCCCATGCTAAACAGGCGTGCCCAGCCCTCCGTAAATGTGAGCGCGCTGTCAATACTTGGCAGAGCCGCACAGGCAAATGACAGCAGTCAAAGTCAACAGAGCTCATCTTCACAAAGCTCGCATCAGTTTTTTAATCCACTTTTGCTTCCGTTCAATGCGGGCAGGGGTTTGCAAATTTTTATGGATTCCGGACCCGCCTCCCAGCAGCACCTGGTCGGGGCTCCATCATTAATTGAATGCAGAATTCTCGTTCAGTGAGCAGAAGGCCAGGTGGGTGCATTATTAATGTGATGGGGCAGCGCTTCTCTGCCTCGGGGACTGCTGCTGGTTGCCATGCTGTTGCTAGCGGGTCATTTGATGCGGGCAAGAGAGACAGGGAAAGTGGGAGGTGGGGAGGGAGATGGGGAGCGACCACTGGGTGGACAACTGTCTGCATAGCAAAGGGCTCGGCATGAGCGCACAGTGGCTCGGTACCTAAGCTCCATAACTGGGCACTGCGGGGCCGCCAAGTACAGTGGGGAAAGAGAGGCGAGGGGTGGTTTGTCAGGCGCTTGGCAACCAGCTTGTATTTATCAGCTCTGGGGCGGCAGAATCCCTTATTTCAGGAGCCCCATCAGGAGCTGAGCTCCATCGCGGATCATCTCGCATCAACAGAGCCGATCGCTGACTGTAAAATCTGCCCAGCAACTCCTGCCTGCAATGAAGCTGAAAGCCAAGCGGTCCGAGCCGCTGCAGCTGCTTCTGTGCCAGCTGCTCACGGGTGAGTCTGAATGGAAATGGTGCCACCTTGATGGAGACTCACTCACTGCTCACTCACACTCCTTTCAGCTGTGGCCTCCGCCGTAGACCCCAGCGCCGTCACCAGAGGCTTCTACCATCGGGTGACCAGCGGCTTCATCGGCATCGGCAGCTACGTGAGCAGCGAGCTGCTCAACGAGACGGGTGTTCGATCAGATGTTCTCTGCCTGTGGAAGTGCTGGGCAACGTCATGCGTTGTCGCAGTCGTCAAGGAAGCCGCGATCCTCGAATGCCAGGTGCTCGTCATCAACAATGCGAGCGAGCCGGGCTTGAGCAGCAGCAGCTTTGTTGCCAGGGAGATTCGGCTTGAGGACGGCGTGCAGATCTGGAAGGCTGGCGACTTTGAGCAGCAGCTGCTCAGAGGCACCGACGCCGCGCGCCCACTCGGTGAGTTTGTGAAATTGGCTGATGGAGTTCATGATTCAGCATTCATGCAAACGCACCCGCATCATCTGATGCTTACTCAAAGCTCAGTTTTGAAGAAAGCTGTTTCAGCCTTAATTCCTATCGAATCCAACCCCGAATATCCATCTCACAGCGTACCTGGATTCTAAGAACGTGACTCACAAGCGGGTCCACATTCCCAACAACTCGGTGAAGATTATCGCCGCCTTTCTTCAGCACCAGTCGGCTGTCTCATCGCTCGTTGGCTGCGTTGACAAGTGCAGCGAGGTGCCGGACTGTCGCGGGATTGTGTTCAACTCCAGCAACTGCTCTCTGCTCACCGACTACCCGCTGTGCCGCTGGTTCGAGCAGCCTCCGAACAGCTCTGAGCTGGCCGTCTATGTGAGTGTTGGGAAAGGAAGCTTTTTGGCGTCACGTCACTGCTGAGTAAAGCATGTCTGCATTGATGACGATCGAGTTCCGGATGTTCCGGGTTCGGTTTCTGTGCCAGCGAGCAGTTTCTCTGAGCAGCTCAGCGGCTCGCGCGCCACGACCCTTGGGCCTTGGTTCGATTCTGTGTGCGGCCGCATTAATTTGGCCTTGTTCTCAGAAATTAGCTGAGGGGTCTTTTCTCTGATTTCCACACATGCCGGCCGACACTTCACAGACACATGCCGGCCGACACTTCACAGACACATGCGTGCCGACACTTCACAGACACATGCCGGCCGACACTTCACAGACACATGCGTGCCGACACTTCACAGACACATGCCGGCCGACACTTCACAGACACATGCGTGCCGACACTTCACAGACACATGCCGGCCGACACTTCACAGACACATGCGTGCCGACACTTCACAGACACATGCCGGCCGACACTTCACAGACACATGCGTGCCGACACTTCACAGACACATGCCGGCCGACATTTCACAGACACATGCCGGCCGACATTTCACAGACACATGCGTGACAGTTAGAAATTTAACAAGCCGCTTTTCATCCTGGACGTGTGCACGCGTGTTTGAGTGGCGTTCCTGCGTACACCATCTCTCAGTTTGAATGAATGTACGAGCTAAGGAGTCAGCAGTGTAACTGTCATACCAAGGACGAATTCAGTAGGACGGGAAACCTCGTTTCTTGGAATAATTTTGAAGGCAGGTTTTTCAAAAAAATTCAGTGCGGAGACAGAAAGTTTTCATTTCTTAGCAAAAAAATTGTTATTGCTTTAGATAGGAGGCAGATCCAGTGTTCATCTTTTGATATGCTGTTATTGCTGTTTTGTTTTTTTGTTTTTTCGCAATGTTGTTGGGGCTTCTGTCTCGGGCAAACTCGGTTCACTAAAGTTGCAGGAACGCATTCCACAGCCGGCGTCCGGCCTCCGGCTCTCGACAGAGGTCACTCAGGCTGGTCACGCCGAGTTGTCGCCGTACTCGGTTCAGGGCAGGGCAGCCTTGTTATTGCTGTCTTATTGCTCTATCGATATTCATAAAGCTTTTCGTTCAGAAAAATAGTTTTCTATGCCATTTTTCCACGTAAATTTGCACGTGTCTTGTGCCTAAAAACCATTAAAATGGCACAGCTCGGCTCTTTGGTTTTATTAGTGTATTTTGTTATTCTTATCTGACTGTTTAAATACGGAGTATGCTTAACAGAGATTATAAAATCGATTCAGAAAACCAAAAATTGGAGCTGTGCCAAGCATTTTTATGATTTTTAGGTACAGGAAATGCACATAGAATAAGAAGAGAGCATAGAATCCTATTTTTTTAACGAAAAGCTTCAGAATATCGATAGAGCAACAAGAAAGACACAAAATATCAAAAGATGAACACTGGATCTGCCTCCTAACAAAAACGAAAACATTTTTTTCTGAAAAACCTGCTTTCAAAAATTTTTCAGGAATCGAGGTTTCCCGTCCTTTTACTTGAGTCGTCCTGGAGTCATACATTTAGCTGCCTCAACGCTGCGGGACGTCCGATGCTACCGAAAGTGTTTGTTCAAGGATTCCACAAGTCTTATGCCAATAGTTATGTGAAAGTTGCTAGCAGTTATAAATGCTTTTGTTGCATGAGTTTAATTTAAACAAGGCTGTAAAAGTATTTTGATTGCTTTCTGGATCAACAGCTAACATCTCTGACAGTCCACATCGATTTCTATCACAAGAAAAATACTTTAAAGATTTCACGAAACCGCAAACGCAGGAGTTCTACACTGTGGGCACTCAGCAGTGCTTCCAGACCGTCAACCTGCGAGTGTCGGACGCGCTGAGCTTCGACCGGCTCTGGGCCGAGTACAAGACCGGCTTCGGCACTTATCACGGCAACTACTTTACTGGTGAGTCACTTGGGGCTCTTTTACTTGAGTTTCTGGTCGTATGCGCACTGTGTTTTTCATAGTAGAAAGTAAGTATTATTTATTTTTTAACTTATTGAGATCATTGGTAAATTTTGAATACTTTCGGAATTCAGAAATGTGATATGTACTTGAAAAAACGTTTTTTTGAAAATTGAATTTATCTAATTTATAAGAAACTTTGAATTTTTTAGCAACTATTACATATTCTACTTCAGCACTCAAAGCTACTCGTAAAAGTACACTCCGCCAAGCTACTCTAAAAGTATTCTGCATGTTCAAATCTTTTAGATTTCTCTTCCCATATTCAGTGTTGGGCACCGTTAATGAAAATATTAACTTCCGTTAATAGCAAAAGCGTTAGCGTTAAAACAAAAAAATCTTAACTTTTTAACTCCTAATTTCGTTAAGCTAACTGAAAGTTAACTGATAATCGTTAATCCGTTAAAGTTAACACAGAAAATACGGAAATCTTGCACGTTTTTTCCAAAACAGACTTCGTATTGCACGTCTTTGCTATTCCATCTTTTTAGCGAAACACGGAGGTCATCTAAGCGATTTGAAAGCTAAAAAAGTAATATATAATCATTTTAAAAACTTGCATGCATAATACTACTAAAAGTAAAGCATATGGTAAAAAAGTAACTTATTTTATTTGAAACTTAAAAGCTAATAACGAGAAATTCATAATTAAATACGCATAGAAGGTTGTTTCAGTACCATTAGCAGGCGCAGCAGAAAGTTGCGAAAGATTGGGACAGAAGTGAATCAAAGCGATCGATGCTCACGCGCAAGAAATCAAGTTTCACACTATTTTAATTCATTATTTTAAAGTTTATTTGTAAGAAGTTGTTAATTACATGTACGTCTGTATGATCATCGTCATAGATAAAGAGATTATATTTAGGCATATAGGTAAGCTCAAATACGTTCGTAATGTTTAAACTTCTTGTAAGACTTCTATTTTTCGTTCCTTCTTTGCGTCTTTGGTCATTGACATAGACACTACCGTTAACGATGAATTTATCGTTAATTCACAAATTTTTTAACGCTAATTCGTTAATCCGTTAGTTCAAAAAAATCTTAACGACAGTCCGTTAACGTTAATGAAAAATCTTAACGCTTATTAACGCTTACTAACGGATTAACGCTTATTAACGGACTGGTGCCCAACACTGCCCATATTAAAATAGGATATTGGAATATTAAAAGCTCTACTTATCTGATGAAGATGAGGCAAGCGATAACATGAAATATTCTCGTTTGTTAAAGACCAAATGTGTTTGCCTTGTGCAGCTCAAGTAGCTGTGTAAAAGCTTTGTAAAGTAAAAGATAAATGGGGACAAACAAGTGTTGCTTATTAATTCTAATGGGAAATTCTAAAGTAAGCCATGTGAAATTTTCTCACAAACAGGCCTCGAGTGGCTGCACGCCCGGACCAGCGCTCAGCCCAGCAGCAACCGGTTCCGCGTCGACCTGCTGTACTGGAACGACACCTTCATCTACGCCTACTACCTGAACGTGCTCATTCTTGCCGAGAGCACCAACTACACGGTGTCTGAATTCACGTTTGAGCCTGCTGGGGGTCTTCGCCAGAACTTGTTCGTCGGCAAGAACATCCAGTTTCAGACTCGAGATCGTGGCTTGAGTACCTGCATTAATGGACAGAACTGTGCCCAAAGGTACCAGCCTCAGTGGCACAAATGCTGCCACAACTCCGGTCCATTCGGCAAGTACTTCAACTACCCGACAGCGCTGAATGTGCCAGCTGCAGACCGAGCCAAGGGCATCGTTTGGGCTTCAAATGCTCCAACAAACATCACTGACGGATGGTACTACAGCTTCAAGCAGCTGGAGATTCTCATGCTGACCTGAGTTTTGTATTGGGTTCAATTGCTGATCATAGGGTTCTCTGACTTCAAATCTTATTGAACGAGAGTAAGCTCAAAGGACCAGTTTGGAAGGTGGTGCACATGTAGGATTCAATGGCAATTTCTGCAGTGTCAGCAGCGATCCTGGCTTTTTACTCGTATATCGAGCTGCTCGTCGATTCCTTGCCATTTAAATAATTTTCCAGAATTTTCAGTCGCAAACAAGGTTTTTTTGGTTTGCCTGAATCAAAAAGGATATCTGATAGCTTTCTGCTGTTTGTCCTCACGCTGCAACTGTACCAAGTTTTTCCTTAACTGTCATGTTTTAAGTTGTCCTTTTGCACTAAAGCAAGTTTGCACTCAAACAATACTTCTTGCACTGGAAATTTGCGGCAGAATAACGCTAAAAAACATGAAAAAGCGAACGATCTTTTGTTCTTTAAAAGAGTTTTCCATCTAGATCCTGAAGCATGGAAACTTATTTGGGTTGCGGCTCACGACCGGAAGGTCAGGGGTTCGAATCTAGACCCATTTAAAACATTTTAATGTCCTTGAGCAAGACACTTAACTCTGCATTGCTTCAGTTCACCCAGCTGTAAAATGGGTGCCATGGCATTAGCTGGGGTAATTGAGGCTGTGTGTGGCGACCCCCCCCCCCCCAGTCCATGGACTGAACAGCCGTACGCAGCCTTCAGATGCGCCGCGCAATAGCTGCGGCTGAGCTGTCGGTTGCACATCTGGCCCAATTGGGGCAGGTGTAATCAATTTTTTTTTCAGCCGAATCGAAGCAGCTCTTAAGGCTATTGTCCCGTCAAATTACTATTTAGAACATGGAGATAAAAAATTTGCGATGTTTTTATATCTTCCTTTGCTGTCTGCTGGATGTGACAATTTTCCTGTAGCAAGTTAGCTCATTTATAAGCGAATTTCTTACCTGCAAATCTCGTAACGCCAGGCCTGGAGTGGCTGCACGCCCGGGCCAGCGCTCAGCCCAGCAGCAACCGGTTCCGCGTCGACCTGCTGTACTGGAACGACACCTTCATTTACGCCTACTACCTGAACGTGCTCATTCTGGCCGAGAGCACCAACTACACAATTTCTGATCACACCTACGCACCTGCTGGAGGCCTTAAAGACTGCCTGTTTGCGTGGGGGGAAGTGGGGAAGCAGTTTGTCACTCGAGATCGCGGATGGAGCGACTGCCCACACAACTGCGCAGTTGCATACGAGCAGCCTCAGTGGCACAATTGCTGCCACAACTCCGGTCCATTCGGCAGGTACTTCAACTACCCGACAGCCCTGAATGTACCAGCTGCAGACCGGGCCAAGGGCATCGTTTGGGCTTCAAATGCTCCAAATAACATCACTGACGGGTTCTTCTACAGCTTCAAGCAGCTGGAGATTCTCATGCTCACCTGAAATATTTCATATTTTTCATGTCGTTTTACTCGCCTTCAGTTGCTTTAACCGCTAAATCAACAAGTGTGAGTCAGCTTCTCAAAAACATCTAGTTCTGTCTGACTCTGATGCAATTTTCGGACTCCAGTTTGCCCCCGAGTCCCTGTCCTCAATGACCTCCAATACCTAACCTAATGCTTGTACTCGTACCGCACCTGCCTCTTCTGTGTGTCAGTAAGGTCAGCCTGACAGCATCAAAAAATTAATTGACTATTTGTTAGACTGTTGAAATTTTTAGGTGGCTTACTCGAAGTTTCCTCTGAAATATTAATTTATTGTACACGTTTCATGATGATGATTTCCTATGTAGCCATTTCCGCGCCAGTTAGCTACAGACATTTTCTTACCAACTTGTTCTTCTAATACCTCTCTCTCTGGAAAAAGCAGCATTTTCATGGACTCTGATGTGTTTTGAACACACAAACTCTAATCGTGCTTGCATTAATCATATTGAAGACGATCCCAACTGATTGATTGAGCTGGGGCTGGCGCCTCTGGTGCTGGCGCCTCTGGTGCTGGCGCCTCTGGTGCTGGCGCCTCTGGTGCTGGCGCCTCTGGTGCTGGCGCCTCTGGTGCTGGCGCCCCTGGTCCATATTCTTTTCCCACTGCTAGAATCAGTGCTAGTAGAGTCCCTAGATCAGTGCTAGTAGAGTCCCTAGATCAGTGCTAGTAGAGTCCCTAGATCAAGGCTAGAGGGACCTTACAAGTCCAAAAGAGTCTGCAGAGAGGATAGGATAAGACGCGAGAAGAGTGACAGTTACTGAGAAGCATCTAAGCATTTGCAACTACGCCTACGAATTCTCATTAGGCACGAGAGCCTATTGAGACAGTATTAGAAATACCCGCTACTCAGAATCCAAAGATAGGCGTAAATCTGACCAGTTGATACAGGCAGGCGCGAATAATGAGCGGCATTGATCTGTGAAATCTATTATTTTTGTCTATTTGCTTAAATGAGCTTCTTTATTAATTGCGTCGAGCGGTACATTTGGCTTATGCGCGCATTACATGCAGTAGCATTTAGCCTAGGTACTGCCGAAGCTGTGCGGCCGTATCATCGGTTGCATGGGATATCATGGTCTCTTCACCCCCAGGACTCTTCATTGTGTCCCCAGGACTCTTCATTGTGTCCCCAGGACTCTTCATTGTGTCCCCAGGACTCTTCATTGTGTCCCCAGGACTCTTCATTGTGTCCCCAGGACTCTTCATTGTGTCCCCAGGACTCTTCATTGTGTCCCCAGGACTCTTCATTGTGTCCCCAGGACTCTTCATTGTGTCCCCAGGGCTCTTCATTGTGTCCCCAGGGCTCTTCATTGTGTCCCCAGGACTCTTCATTGTGTCAGAGCTCTTTGTTTTCCCTCAGCCTTCCTCTTGGTTTCCCAGAGCTTTTCATTGTGCCCCCAAGACTCCTCAATTGGGCCTCAGAGCTGCTCAACGGTGTCTCAGAGCACATCAATGGTGTCTCAGAGCTCCTCATGGTGTTTCAAAGCTCCTCATGGTGTGTCAAAGCTCTTCCTGGTGTCTCAGAGCTCCTCAGTGGTGTCTCAGGGCTCCTCAGTGGAGGCTCAGGGCTCCTCAGTGGAGTCTCAGGGCTCCTCGGTGGTGTCTCAGAGCTCCTCAATGGTGTCTCTGAGCTCCTCAGTGGAGTCTCAGGGCTCCCAAATGGCGCTTTAGAGCTTCACATGGCGTTTCAAAAATGTGGTAAAGTGGTTCCCACCACTTCGAGGAGCGGAATATCGTTTTAGAAAGAACCAAGCATGGCTCAAAAATACAGCTTGAGTTAAATGGTGGTTCAAAATTAAGACACAAGAATCGAGCTAACGTTCAGCATGGACAACTAAAGCCACGAATTTACTTTAGTAGTCCTTGACGTTTCAAGGGTAAACAAATGTTTAGTTTCAGAATAAGTCAAGACGTACGACTCGCAATGGTTAGAATAACACAGCCATTTTGTGTTTGTAACACTTATCTCATTGAATGCTTTCCATGTACCAATCCCAAAGCAAGGGAAGGTACAGTTTTGTTGAGGTTAAATCCAGATTTTAGAATATATTATTTTTGTTAGGTAAATTTGTACTTCAAAGATACGTTTTTAACAACAGGGGCAGCTAGTGAAAACTGAAGTTTTAGAAAGAGCAATAGAACAGCATAGGTATATAAGGGCTAAAATTGAGTTCTATTGGACGGTAATTCAGAGCCGGCAGTCAAAGTTAAATAAAACGACAACATCAAGGCCTAGCATAGTAACATGACCTGTAGCCCGTACAATAGCGTAGCACATAATGTGTTACCTGTACTCTACACAGCGAGGGTGCTCACAGCCGACATAAAAACAGCTTTAGCTGGGATGCCACAAAAACTATGAAGAACAAAGAAAGCAGAAGAAAATCGAGAGAAACATGGTTGATAAACAATTATGAATAAGTTGATATTAAACATACAACACGATTTTGGTAGGAAAGCAGGACCAGTTGTGGAATGATTGGCAGGCAGTCAGAGAAATAAGGAGAATATAGTACGTTATAATAGCCATCATGGAATGCTGCATTATGACCTTTTTAGTAGTTTCTACAGATATATATTCACGTTAACAGTTGCTGTCGCTCCACTGATAGAATAAAAAAGGTTCGTGACCAACTTGCCGATTTGTATACTTATTCGAATATCGCTTGGATAGAAACAGATATGAAATTGGTAAGAATTTGCTATATTTGACCGATGATTTTATATGCGTCTACAAAAACAAGAAAGTGGGGCTTAAAAAACGGCATTTAACAGAAAATCAAAAGTAAAACTCTCGAGTCAGCAATCATTGACAAAGTATTATTAAAAAGCTTTTCAGCCACATGCCCTGTTTTGTTAAAGTGACTGACTGCGGCTCGTGAGTACAGCATCATCATCCGTTCTAAATGGACAACCCGACGTCACTTCTTTCGCTTGTTGACCGAGTTCATCACCCACTCCAGGCCCTGCTGAATGCCTTCGCCTTTGAGCGCTGAGCAGCCCTGGATCTGCCAGGGCCGGTCGCGGATGGACACCAAGTTGAGGCCCTTGGAGATCTCGTCCGCCCTGCTGGCGCCCATGAGGTCCTGCTTGTTGGCAAAGATCAGCACGGGCACGCCGGACAGCTTCTCCTCCTCGAGCAGTTCGAACAGCTCTTCGCCAGTCTCTTCGAAGCGCTTCTTGTCGGAGCTGTCAATCACGTAAATCTGGAGGGGGAGGAGTTTCGATTGCTGTAGTTTGGTTGCTTTATTTGCATATATATCGTGATTACAATGAGAGATTATTCATATATTGGTACTAGAGTTAACGCCACTCGTGATTTTGCTTATTTTTTAATCATAGTATCATATAAACAAAGCTTATTGTTAGGATGATTTAACCATAGACTATGATTTGCTGAGGCAGCACAATGCACACATTAGAGTTCGAGTCTATGGTTAAATCATAGTAACAGTACACTTGTAAGCCTGCTACCATTATCTATGGTGAAAGTTGCAAAACAGCGCAACTTTCCTACAGACAATGGGCCGTATGCAGAAAGCTTAGTCCAGACTAGCTAGTCCGGACTTGGGTAGTTCAGTCTGTAGTCTATGGTCTAGCTACCCTAGTTCTGTCTATAGTAGACCGGTCTGACTTTGTGTTTCTGCATACCAAATCCAAGTCCAGACTAGCTTTTCAAGACCGGACTACCCTAGACAGAGCTTTCTGCATACGGCCCAATGCATTGTTTTTTTCTGTTTAACGATCTTAAACAACAGACAATGCATTGTTTGTAGTAATATATTGTTCTGCATTAAAATGTGAATTATAATGATCGTCAAATTGCTAAACAATGCTGCTCAGAGAATAGGTGAAATCCCGGAAGCTCAGTCCATACCAGGACATCCGTATTGTCGAAATAATTTTTCCAGTAGGGCCGAATTTTCCTCTGGCCGCCGATGTCCCAAACGTTCAGCTTGAAACCTTGGGACTGCACGCTCTTGATGTTGAACCCCTGAAAATGTTATTGTGACAGAGATACTGTTAATTTTAATGAAATGTCCAGCACAGTTTTCAGACACTAAAATTCGCATAAAAATCACCTGAGTCGGCGTGATGTGGCTGATGTCCTCAGAAGCCAATGCTTTGAGAATGGTAGTCTTGCCAGCATTGTCAAGGCCTAGAGTCAGGATGCGGACCTCCTGCTCTGGCTTGGCCTTGAGATTTCGGAGAAGGCTTAACAGACCCATGAAAAAAGCAATTTACATAGTTCACTATTGCTACTACTACTAATGTATTTTAAAAACTAGATAATAAATATAATATGCCAATAATTCCATCAGAAGGGTCTGATATATATATATATGTGTTTGGTATTTTACACATTTTGGTATTTTACACATTTTACACAACATTTTTTAGCATAGGCAATTAAAGTAGTAAATAAAATACATATTGTCATGATTAAGTCGCTATAATAAAATTACAAAGCCATGAACTCATCGGTGGCCATTATTATCTGAGTACAAGGGAGATAACAAAATATTGAAACCATGTGCCTGTGCATGTGCATGTGCATCTATTCTAAGACTTTTGAACTGGTATATGTGAGGTAATTTCAAATCCTAAAACATTTTTATTTGCATACATCATAATTAATTTTTCCTTTTCGCTTCACCAATATACCACAAACTTTTTGCCATACAAGAAAAGGAAAATGCTGTTTTTTAATTAAACTTCTATAAAGGCATGAAGCGGATTCGCTACTAAAATTTATGTACAATATACAACAATAGAAAAGTTTTCCAAGTTTCTATATAGTCAAACGTGATTTTGATATTGTTGTTTAAAGTACAAGAGCGCATAATCTCTTTGACTAAACAGAAGCTAGCAGCCAACAATATGTGCATGTACAGCTGCTACACAAAATGATGACTGGTAAGCGTCTACTAAGCGGTAATGGCAAAATAAGCCAGATCCACAAAAAATGCGATAGCATAACTAAGTTAAAATGTAAACTAAAGCTGACCAACATGCAAATAGGCATATTTAAATAAAGTACGCAAATATATAGAAAAAAATAAATCACTAGTAGAAGTCATTAAGCAATTTCTGTTTTTGTAACAAAAAGTATAAGAACATTTGTTTAAAATAAGGTACTTTTTAGCCAAGATTTAACTTACACTAATTTAACGTACTGTTTTTTAAGTGATTCGAATTGCAGCGCTGAGATCTCTGAACAAACGAGCAGCAATGTGCCTGCCACGCTGCTAAGTGCCAATTGCTAACAAAAAGAATACTTACTTGTAAACTAAGCAGCAGGGACTGCTGTAAAATGGGACTAATGGAGAAAACATTGCGGTGTATTGGTGGTAATATTATAATAACAATATTCCTGCTTGTTTGTTTTTTGGTTTTATATTAGGCCTCTATAGAAATTTGGGTCTCTAACTCTTTGGCTGACACAGGCACAGTTAACAGTTTTTTCCATTTACTTACCTTTTGGCCTTTTCCATAATTTTACTCAGTTTAATCATTTTAGGCCAATCTTACTTTCTTAGCAAGTTGATTTTGTTTTACTATTTAGTAGGGCCTAACTCTAAATTACTCTAGTCTAGGCAGTCCTGCATGCAAAAAATAGATGCTTAACAACATGTCTTGATGGCTTAGTAAAAGGTGTGTAGATATATATAGATAGGCCTAACTTAATTTTTTTAGTATTTTATTATTTATCCAATAATATAATTGCATAGATGGAATTTCATAGATGTGACAAAAAGCCTTAAAAACGTTTTTGCAATTTTTTATTAGCTATTAATAACCAATGACAATGTCTTTTTAATTTCTTTTTTCTATTAGTAGGCTTATATAATTACAATATACTATATAGGACTAGGTCCTATAGTCTGGATCAAAGCAAGCATAGGCCTATACCAGAAAGAAAATTAATGTTTTTTTCATTCATGCAGTAAAAAATGCAGTGCAATACAAAAAGGTAGAGAGAATAAGCCTATAGATATGACATAAAAGCAGCGATACAAGAAAAAAGAAAGTATAGACTATAAGTAGGGACTTCAGTGAGTTATAAGAAGTGCGTGCCAATGGCAAAAAAGTAAGAAAAAAGTCCAATTTTTCAAGGGCGATTTTAAAGAAACTATAGAAGCCAGGATGAAAGTAAAATATGCATTTAAAAGGTAAAAAGGAGCTCTTTCAAATGACACCAACTGCAAGTCTAGCTTTGTTATACTTTTTGCACTGTCTATTTTTAAAGTTGACCATTTTTTAGGAGGAATATAAAATTGAAGCCAAAATGAATAAAAAAACAGTGGTTCAGAAAATGCTTTTTCTTAGCTGCAATGTGTTTCTTATAATGGAAACAAAGGTTTTATAGTGTAAAGGGATAATTTAGAAACATTTTTCTGGTGTTAAAAAAATTTTTTTTTTCTTTTAATGCCCATATGGCTCTATGCAAAATTTCAAATCCAAAATTTTCCATGAAATCCTTTTCCTGCATTGTTTCTCTTTATATTTTTCATTACCTATTGACAATACAAGCACAGTAAAAAAAACCGCTTGCCAATAGCTATAGGCGCAAAAATTTTGTGGAGGTTTCTTTTTTTGATACGTTTACATGTAAAATACCCATTGAAACGTGTATTTCGTGTTTTTTGTGAGACTCTGCCTTCCGGCAAACTAGTTCTCTGTGTCATTTAACTAATTCTGCTATGCTGAACACGATAGGCAAAACCGTTTTTTAATAAACCCATGCGCAAAGCCTGTACAGCACATTACATTGCAGTTGGGGTGTCTGTCATGCATTAAAAATTTAGGGCAAGAAGTAGAATAGTATTATAGTAGGTAAAAACCTGAACAAAATGACACTAGCCTTGTATAAATTAAGCAAGCAGAACAGATGCTATTGTATTTTTAAAATTGCAATCATTGCGTATCTGGTTAAAATAGTCAAAATTTCATACACCCATCCTGTTTCAATTAGCTTAGCAACTTGGGCATATAAAATAATATTAAAATATATAATTCATACAATTAACACTAAAAAACTGAACAAAATGACACCAAGCACAGTCATTTTGGTTGGCTAGAAAATTAATTACAAGTGTTCAAAGACAAAAAGCCAACTTTTTGGCCAAAAATGATCACAAACCGTAATGTAAAAATTCCATTGGCTAAAGGCACAAATCGGGGTTACTAAAATAGCTGTAGTTTCCTTATTACTCAACCAAATCACTAAAGTTTGGCCATTTTGGAAATGGGAAAGTAAGATCTATCTAGTGAAATAGCAGCCTATAACAATTTCTGAAATTTAATTTTCTCACTGAAGTGCCTACTATAAGATAGAAGAGAAAATAGATAAAGATAAGAGATGCAAAAAAGAAACAAAAATAAATAAAAGAGACAATGCAAGAAGAGAGAAAAAAGAAAAGGGATAGAAGAGAGATAAAAAAGCAGAAGAAAGATACAAGTACAAGAGAAGAGAGAAGAGAAGAGAGAAAAAAAGGAAGGAGAAAAGAGAAGAAATGGGATAAGGGAGAGGAGAGAGGATAAGAGAGAAGACAGGAGGGAGTAGAGCCAAAAGACAAAAGAGAAAAAAATAAGAGAGTAGAGATGAAGAACACGAGAAAAGATGAAAAAGTAAGGAGAAGAGATAAAAAATTAGAGAGGAGAAAGAAGAGAATAGATATATAAGAGCAAAGAAAGGAAAAATGGAAGATAATATAATAGAGATAAGGGAAAAGAGCAGAGATGATAGAGTAGAAAGAAGAGATGAAAGATTAGAGAATAGATATAAGAGCAAAGAAAGGAGAGATAGGAGATGATAAATAAAAGTTAGAGCAGAAAAGAAAGATAAGAGATGAGAGACCAAAAAGGAGAGAGGAGGCATGAGAGTCTCAGTCTAAACAATAATAGTAGAGAAATGATATTTGAGAGGTTCTATAGAAGATAGAACCTCTTCTATAGAACCTCAAATGGAGAATGTCGCGTCGTTTAATTAAGAGTTCAACTGAGCAACACGATGATTTGGTATTGTAAATAAACGATGTCTCAGTCTCGATATATTAATCATAAACGATGCTAACACAAACGAAGCTCAATATATAATTATTAACGCATTGGGGTGGCGGGGCGCACGGGGTACGAAATCGGGTGGTGGGTACACTGGATGTACAGTCAATATTTCAATAGTCAATCAGCTAGTCACTTAGTCATAAGTACAGCGGTAGAATCCAGCGCTGCCTCATCTCCCCCCTTCGAAACGGATAGGGGGCACGCCTCGAGTTGACCGAGCTGGGTAGCGACGTACTGCTGTTTGACTTGGGCCTTGTTCGGATTCGGTGGGTGGGTCCCGACTGAGTTCGCCAGGCGGGTCCTGACCGAGTTCGCCAGGCGGGTCCTGACCGAGTTCGCCAGGTGGGTCCTGACCGAGTTCGCCAGGCGGGTCCTGACCGAGTTCGCCAGGCGGGTCCTGACCGAGTTCGCCAGGCGGGTCCTGACCGAGTTCGATAGGTAGGCTCCGGCCGAATCGGTTTGGCTGGACCTGGTCTTCTACAACGCGTCTCAGCTGATCCGCATGCGCCAGGGCGATGCGACCGCCTTGACGAGCGATTAGGGCGGTGTTGGTTCCCTTCTGCACGACGAACTCAGCTCGCTCCTGACGCTGCTGATCTCCAGGCGTGTACCACAGGCTCGCTCCGATTGGTGTGCGCATGGTTATCGGGTTGCGTAGTTGTCGACCCATGAGCTGTGACGGGCTCTGCTGGCGCCCAGCATGCGGCACACACCTGTAGTTTAGGAGTACCCTGGACAGGAACGACTCGTAGCTTTCGGACTGGTCCCATGCCGCAGATGCTCTCTTGATAGACTGGACCATCCGCTCGGCCAAGCCGTTAGACTGAGGGTGTCGCGGGGGAGTCTTGATGGCGCGGCAGCTGATTCTTTCCAGCCAGGCGATCAGATTGGCGTCGTGGAACTCGGCGGCGTTGTCGCTGACCAGCACATGAGGCACGCCGTTCCTAGCAAAGACTGTCTGCAACACCCGCTTGACTGTCACCGCGTCCCTGTTTTGCACTCGTACAGCCTCGGGCCAGCCGGACATAGCGTCAACTAGAATGAGCAGGAGTCCGACCCTCGGCACACACGCATGATCCATGTGGACCCTGTGCCACGGCTTTTCCTCGTCGGGCCACCTGTGGACACTCTCCAGACCACTCGGGCGCAGTCTTGAGCAGGTCGGGCAACCTCGAACGTAGGCCTCGACGTCGCTGCAATAGCCGGGCCACCAGGCTGAGTTCTGTAGGCGAGCGCGCGTTGAGCCAGATCCCTGATGCGTATCGTGCACAATTCCAAGAACGCCTTGTCGGAGGACAGCCGGGATGACTGGGCGATCACCGTAGCAGAGAACTCCGTTGTCGGTCGTGAGGGCGTGTCGGATGGCCTTGAAAGGTCGTTCGGCTGGCGAGCAGTTTGACCATCTGTTGACAGCAACGCGTTTCATGACATCAAGCAGCAGTCGGTCCCTTTTGGTCTCTGATTTCAGCTCCTGCCACGGGATCACAGCCTCGCCAGTCCAGTGAATGATGCTTTCCGGCCGCTCTGTCAGCTCGGTGTCGCTGTCACCTTCAAAATCCAGCCGCGAAAGTGCATCTACTTGCGGAATCGATTCGCCTTTAGTGTAGACGATGTCATAGTCAAAGGCCATCAGTTTGATTGCCCATCGGAGAAGTCTCGCATTGGCAACCTTCGGCAGCTGGCGCCTCGACCCGAAGATGAATTCTAGCGGGCGATGATCCGTTCTGAGTGTGAAGCGCGACCCTAATAGGAACTGTTTCGCACGCTCCATAGCCCAAACGATCGCCAGCGCCTCTCTCTCGATGTTTGAATACCCTGCTTCTGCACTGCTCAGTTTCCGGCTGAAGTACATGATCGGGTGGTTGCCCTGCGAGAGGATCGCTCCGATGGCTTTCTCGCTAGCATTGGTAGTGAGCGTGGTCTCTTTGTGCTTGTCATACGGTTTGATTACAGGCTCGCTGCAGAGCAGATCCTTGATTCGCGTGAAGGCAGCTTCCTGGGCTGGGCCCCAGACAAACTCAACGTTTCGGCCCCGGAGTTGATTGAGCGGTTCTATGACGTCAGAGTAATTCTTAATAAACCTCCCGAAGAAGTTGGAAAGTCCTAGAAACGATTCGAGCTGCTTTCTGTCCTTCGGCGAGTTCACTGAGCAAATTTTTCCGACCAGATTGGGGTCCGGGGTGATCCCGCTCGCGCTGATGCTGTAGCCGAGGAATCTGACCTCCGTTGTGCATAGATTGGACTTTTCTAGGTTGATCGTCATTCCAGCAGTTCGCATCGTCTGGAGAACGTGCTGCACTTTGCTCCTTAATTCGGCGTTGGACTTCGCTCCCAGAAGGACGTCATCCTGGTAGACAATCTTGTTGCTGACATCCTGTAGGATTGTTTCCATGGCTTTCTGGAAAATGGCCGATGCAGATTTCAGCCCGGGAACCAGCCTTTTGTAGCAGAAGAGACCCAAAGGTGTCGCAATTGTCGTCACCTCTCGGCTATCTTCATCGAGTTCGATTTGCAGGTAAGCATCAGAGAGATCCAGTTTAGCAAAGTGCGACATGCCTGCTATCTCAGAAAAAATCGTCTCCATCTCCGGGATCGGGTAGGTGTCATTGCATATCTGGTGATTGACACCAGCTTTAAAATCGGCACAGACACGAACCTTTCCATTTGGCTTGAGCACGTTGACAATAGGCGATGCCCACTGGCTGCCTCCGGGAGGGACCGCCTCAATGATACCCTCGGATTCCATTCTTTGCAGCTCGCGCACCACCAAGTCTCTGAGGTGTAGCGGCACGGACCAGGCAGCACAATAGAACGCTTTGGCTCCTTCCACCAGTCTAATCTTAGCTTTGAACCCTTTGAGGCATCCGAGCTGTTGGACCGCGTTGATGGTGACCGCGTCTTCTTGGAGCTTTATGTTGTCCATGCCAAGCAGACCGTGCTTCTTCTCCGCGGCGGTGACAACCAGGTCAATCGTGACGAATTTCGAGTTGGTCTCGAGTGACGCAGTGAATTCCCCGAGGCAGGCGATGCTGGAGCCGTCGAACTGCCGGAGAATTCTCCTGCACTTGCGCAGGGTGGGCCGGCCCAGCTGGCGCCAGAGGTTCTGCGGAATCAGACTGATCTCAGCTCCGGTGTCGACTTGCATTGAGATACCCTGGCCGTTGATTTTGATGGTCTTGAAGAGGCCCGCTTTAGCTCTGTTGGGGCTAAGAGTATACACGTCTGCTTCTTCTGCGTCGACTGCGATTTCCTGATGGACAGCTCGTGATCTGCAGACAGCCGCAAAGTGATTTCTTTTTTGGCACTTGGAGCATTTTTTGCCGTAGGCTGGGCAGTTGCCCCTCAGGTGATTGGCGCCGCAGAACCCGCATTTGATTGACGGCTGCGGCTTGGCAGGTGAGGAGACTCCCCTTTGTTGACCAGCGAAGGCGATGTCAGCAGGAGCCGGCGTGTTGTAGTCACGGATCTGCTCAAGCTGCTGCAAATTCTGCAAAATCCTGTCGAGTGGCGTTTCTCCATCTTCGTTTTGTAGGCGCTCCAAGATTCTTTTTTTGTGCTCTGAGGAGTTGAGGCCGTCAATTAATCGCATGGTAATCATGTCGTCCTCCTTTGTTTGCTTGCTGCCCAGCTTTTCAAACTCGCAGTGTGACGTAGCAGCCCTCAGCCTCCGGTAGTAGGCTATGACGGTCTCACCCGATTCCTGCTTCAAGCTGAGGAACCTGGTGCGTTCGGCAATTACAAGTGACTTTTTCGGCCGGATCGTCTCGTCAACTAGCTTTTTGATGTCATCGAATTTCATCTCATCCAGTTTTTTTGGTGCTGCCATTAGGGATAGCGTGCGAATTGCCTGAAGGCCGGCCTTAGATAAAAATAGGTCAGTTTTGTCCCGAGCCTCATCCGAGTCTGTTAGCTTTTTGATGCGCGCTGTGGCTGAGAGTCGCTGCATCCATGCTTCGGCCATGTTGGCGTCGTCCAAATTGAGTTCATGACTCTGCCTTTCTGCTTGCGACGCCATTGTCGCGTCGTTTAATTAAGAGTTCAACTGAGCAACACGATGATTTGGTATTGTAAATAAACGATGTCTCAGTCTCGATATATTAATCATAAACGATGCTAACACAAACGAAGCTCAATATATAATTATTAACGCATTGGGGTGGCGGGGCGCACGGGGTACGAAATCGGGGTGGTGGGTACACTGGATGTACAGTCAATATTTCAATAGTCAATCAGCTAGTCACTTAGTCATAAGTACAGCGGTAGAATCCAGCGCTGCCTCAGCGATTTGAAAGATAGAATTTGGGTCATAGGATAGATTTCAGGGAGTGAAGTTCTGGCAATAGTTCTATCCCCTTTCTCTTCCAATAGAGGAGTTGGCCTTATTCATTATAATACTAAGGCTTATTGATCTAAATATGTTCATTAGGCCTACTTTATTAATTATAATGGTATTATATATTGAAGTTTCAGTTTGAGCCAGTGATAAGGTAAGAGTTTGGCAAATCTGCAGTGCAAATAAGAAAATAAATAGTTTTAAAAAGTAAAACAGGGAATAAAAAAGAATGAAAGGGTTGAATAAATTGGTCATTTATTATAGGTTTAAATGATATACAAGCTTAGTATATAAAACAAATGCATTTCCAATAAAAAATATGCCCCACTGAAAGCAGGAGCAAAAAATGGTTAGCATTAAATCAGCAAGAGGGAGGGGGGCTAGCCTAATAAGATCTAGATGCTTAGGATTAGAAGGTTGGACAAAGGCCTTTATTGTATGTGAAACTTTATAATTTTTTGTTGGGCATGATTGTGATTGTGATTATGATAATTATTACTAATGAAAATTTACATTTAGTGCCACACTTGAGATTTGTTAAATTGTTTGTTAAATTGTTTTGTTAAATTGTTGCTAAAATGAAAATCATAATCTTGGATTTAAATTTTATAAGTCATGATTGTAAAAATGTGTTTTGAGACCACAATTTTATGATAATGCTCTTGTGATCATGTTTGACCCCTACTCAGGATGCAAGGACTCTGGTTAGTAGGCTATAGAAGGTCCTGGCAATGGAAAAGACAGATCCTAAGCAATGGGCCCAAGATGACAAGACATTTTATCATGCAATATTTGTCTAAAAGACTATCTTAGAAAAGGACCATGTGGAAATTTGCTTGTTATATATGCAAAAAAGTTAAATATTAAATGAAATTCAAAAAATAAAATAGTGGTAGCTCCCCACCACAGTTTCTTTTTGAAGTCTTCTAATAAAAGATAACAGTTTATTATAATTCTAATAAAAGTTGTAAATAAGTAATTTATATGTAGATTTATATTATGTTATCTCCTTGATTCTATCCGGTCAATTTTTTTAGCCAAGGTCTAAAGTGTGCTTTACTAGAAGCTTCCATTTGCTATGCTAGACTCTAATCTCTTCCTATTATATATATTCTTACCTTCTATATTTGCCTCCATATCCATATGTTTTTGTATTCCATTCATGCTTAATAGTAGGAATATCAAGCTTTTTTATAAAACTTATTTAAACCTACTTTAACTAACCTACTAGCTAGCCATATTGGCTAGGTTAGCTTATATTCATATACTAGTATTAATTTTTTTAATCTACAATTTTTCAATTTCATAATTTCATGTGCTATAAAGTTTTTAAAAATTGCCTTCAAATAAATTCATATAAGCTACTTAAATGTAATAAATGCAGAGTAATATATTTTAAACAGTAAATAAAATGCAATAGTCAGATTCAAAATAAGTTACTGATACAATTGATATATATTACACAATAAGCATTGTAGATATCAATTATAGCAAATTAAAAAAGAAACTTCTGCTTATTAGTTGTATGCTTTATTCAACTCCAGCCAAAAGCTATGCTCATCACAGTGTTGCACAGATACAAAAAGCCATGAGCCATACCCAGTTGGACTTTTCCCACGCTCAGCAGCAGTCCCTTGGCACCAGTCCAGGGATGGTGGCAGCTCTCTGCTGTCCGCTGTCTGCTTCAGAGAAGCGACAGAAGTTTCTTCATCGACTTGTCCATTTCCGGCACATGGACTTTGAGTATGCCCTGTGGCAGATGTTCTACCTATTTGTGTCGCCTCAGAAAGTCTATCGGAACTTTCAGTATAGAAAGCGTAAGTGAAGTTTTGCCTAGCATTGTGGTTCTATTTTGTATGTTAGTATAGCACTGGATAGCTAGTTAATAATACTGAGACAAGTGATAGATAATTTAGCACAGGGCTATATCACAGGTATGGAAGGTAATTGAATAGTTGGGTAGGGTTATATTTGATAGAACAGGTGGACAGGGTTATAGGACAGGTGAACATGGTTATAGGACAGATGGTCAGGGTTATAGGACAGGTGGTCAGGGTTATAAGACAGGTGGACAGGGTTATAGGACAGGTTGTCAGGGTTATAAAACTGGACATGGTTATAGGACAGGTGAACAGGGTTATAGGACAGGTAGATAGGGTTGTAGGACAGGTGGACAGGGTTACAGGACAGATGGTCAGGGTTATAGGACAGGTGGTCAGGGTTATAAGACAGGTGGACAGGGTTATAGGACAGGTTGTCAGGGTTATAAAACTGGACATGGTTATAGGACAGGTGAACAGGGTTATAGGACAGATGGTCAGGGTTATAGGACAGGTGGTCAGGGTTACAGGACAGATGGTCAGGGTTATAGGACAGGTGGTCAGGGTTATAAGACAGGTGGACAGGGTTATAGGACAGGTTGTCAGGGTTATAAAACTGGACATGGTTATAGGACAGGTGGACATGGTTATAGGGCAGGTGGACAGGGTTATAGGACAGGTGAAGAGGGCTATAGCACGAATAAATATAAATATTTGTAATAAAAAAATTATAATACCAATTAAAACCTACTCTTTGCCACCTCAGAAACCCGAAACCAGTGGGCCCGCGATGACCCAGCCTTCCTCGTGCTGCTGTCGACCGCTCTGCTGGGCACTTCCCTGGTCTTCGGCCTGGTATTGCGCCTGTCATTCCTTGAGACTCTCAAACTGATGCTATGGATTGTCTGCATCGACTGTATCGGCGTTGGCGTTGTCATAGCAACCATTTTCTGGCTGCTGGCCAACCGGGTATACCGGCTGCCCGGCTCTGCGCCCGCCCTGCAGGTGGAGTGGGCCTACGCCTTTGACGTGCACCTCAATGCCTTCTTTCCGCTGCTGGTGATTCTGCACCTCATCCAGCTGCCCTTTCTCTACCGTGAGTGCCCTGGCTGGCGATTGGAATGACTGGCAGACAGACACAGACAGACAGGCAGGCAGTCAGACAGACAGACAGGCAGACAAAGATACAACCAGACAGATGGGCAGGCACAGCAAGACACCAAGACTGGCTGAGGCAAATGGAAAAGCATATAGTAGACACACTAAAGCTGGTAACACAGACAGATGTATTGATTCTCAGACATGATCAGAGCCGGACTATTGAGCAGACAATCTCATAACAGAACTGAAGACAGACATGGCTATTAACAGTAGTTAGTAGCGTCACAGTGCACTGGTGCCCAAGGCTGATCCTCATGCAACGCTAACCCATTGCAGCCGTACTCTATCACGACTGGTTCGTCTCTTCACTATTGGGCAATCTGTTCTGGCTGGTGGCCATTGTCTATTATCTGTACATCACTTTTCTAGGATATCGAGGTAAAGACTGTTGATTTTCGATTCATATGGGCGATTGAAATTTCACAAAAAATTAACTAAATATACATTTTTTCTCACAGCGCTAAGTTTCCTGCGCGGAGTGAACGCCATCCTGTACCCCATCACCCTGCTGTGCATCGTGTTCCTGGTGTCCGTTCTGCTCCGCTGGAATTTCACCAAGCTTCTGGCCGACTTCTACAAGTTTAGAATACGCTGAGCGGCCTGCAGCAAAGTGATACATATAAAATATATATGAGACGAAATTTTTCAAATATCGGTCAATATATGCGTATTGCTCTACTCACTGTTAAGTAGATTGGCACACTTTTGCACTAATTACCGTATTTTTTCATTTTTATGTGTCTGTTCGCTTCTCTGTATCTGTTAGCTTAACCAAGTTAGTAATGTTTAGTTGCGGTACATGAATATAATATCACCGTTTTCTCTGGGGCTCACGGTTTCTGGTGTTCTTCTGTGTATGTAATCAATTAATCTGATAGTTTAGTAAAATTTGTAAATATACCGAACCTTTTGTATATGAAAGAATACAAATAATTAATTTGGAAGTTCGATGCGCTACTTAACTACTATTAGTAGCTTTCTAGCGTCTTTAATTTTAACCTCACTAATATCGACCAATTTTCCTCGTTTACCTAGTGCTTCTGCTGTAAATTAAATTATTTGAGTCTAAATTAGAGAAATGCTGGTTAACTGGTTGGGTTGTGTTGGTGGCGCACATTAATTAAGTTTGCTTGGTTATTTCTATTTTTATCTTTGTGTATTTATTGTTAGGATGCTCTGGACTAGAATCCCACAGTTCTGAAATTAGGGTTTCCAGTCCAGGGTAGATGAGGATCCATGGCTTCCTCATTGGCTAGCCTCCCTTGTTGGAACCTGTAGTGCCTTTAGTTTCAAAAAGGAATTCAATTCAACTCTTGATTATCGATTTTCAATTTTCGATATTTATTGAAAACTATTTTTCGATACATATCGGCAATTGACCCAGTTCCTATTTTACAAGCGTTGGAAACTACGGTGGAGCAGTTTAACTACGTGTCTCTTCCACATCCCTGTCTAACTGTCTCGTTCTTCTTTTATATTCCTATCTGTTCTTGTAATTTTATTCAGAAATCTGTGTTTCCCTATTGTTTGCTTACATTTCAATAGCTGTTTGTGTTTTTTTGAGTTGATTAAATACATGATCTGAGAGAAGTATGCGACTACTTATGCTATAAATACATCTACATATGCAGAACGGTTACACTGCGGCTTATTTTTAATTGTTGGATTTATTTTCTATTCTATTTAGTTAATAATTAATAGCTGGAGTTGCTATTTTTAGTTTTTTTGGGTTTAGTACAATGTCATTTCATATCAGTTTGGGGTTTTTTTTCAGTGTTCGCTTTGGCTTTTAAAAATTTGCGATCAAGATATGTCTCAGTAATGAGTTTTATTTTTTCACTGTTATGTTAGGCAAGGCAGGTCACTGAGTGCAAGTGCGGTGCGTATGTAAGGGTGTAGGTTGACTGCGTTTTCATTTCATGGGAGCTTTTAAAGTCATTCATTATCTGCTAGGGGATGCAGTACCATTTTTGGGGAATCTATAGTTATCTCGCTTCTCGATATTCTTCGGGCAACTCTACCTAACGATCCGACACCATTCTTGTAGAGTAATTCCTGCCATTCTTCCCGGGGATTTCACGCTAGTCTCCATGAGGATTCACTGCTACTCTTGTTGGGAAATTTCCGTCTCTCCCAGGGGATTTTCTGCCACTCTCCCAGGGGATTACCCGCCACTCTTCTAGGGGATTTCCCGCCACTCTTCTAGGGGATTTCCCGCCACTCTCGCAGGGGATTTCCCGCCACTCTCGCAGGGGATTTCCCGCCACTCTTCTAGGGGATTTCCCGCCACTCTCGCAGGGGATTTCCATCCACTCCTCTATGGGATTTCCCGCCACTCTTCGAGGGGATTTCCAACCACTCTTCCATGGGATTTCCAACCACTTCCAGGGGGATTTCCCGCCACTCTCCCAGGGGATTAACCGCCACTCTCCCAGCGGATTTCCCGCCACTCTTCCAGGGATTTCCCGACACTCAGGGGATTTCCCGACACTTTCAGGGGATTTCCCGCCACACTTCCATGGGAATTCCCGCCACTCTTCCAGGGGATTTCCAACTAATCCAGCGGATTTCCCGCCACTCTTCCAGGGGATTTCCCGCCACTCTTCCAGGGGATTTCCAACTAATCCAGGGGATTTCCCGCCAATATTCCAGGGGATTTCCTGCCACTACTTCAGGGGATTTCCCGACACTTCCAAAAGATTCCCTGCTACTTTTCCCGAGGTTCACCCCAGCAATCTCTGAGATTTTCTATCACTGGATTTTGTTTATTTCGAAATTCTTACAGTTTTACGGTAATGCTTTGTTCCTATTTCAGCAGTGAAAGGGCCATTGACTCGTGTCATGTCGACAGTGCTGGTGTGCATCGGCCAGTGCGGCAACCAGCTGGGCGCGGAGTACCTGTCGCATCAGCTCGCAGTTGAGCCCAGCGTTGTGTCCGACGCTCTGGGCAACGTCAGGGCAGTGTTTGTAGACTCTGAGCGGAAAGTGGTGCAGTCCATGTGCCGCAAGTATCCCGCCTTGCGAGGCAGAGTGCCAGATGCTAACTGCGTCACTGCCAGGTAGGTGACAACTAATCGTGGGATTCCCTTTGTTGAATTATGGGGATACCCCTTTTCACTCATCTATGGAGATTCCCCTTTTCACTGATCTATGGGGATTCCCCTTTTCACTGATCTATTGGGATTCCCCTTTTCACTGAAATGGGGATTCCCCTTTTCACTGATCTATAGGGATTACCTTTTTCACTGATCTATGGGGATTCCCCTTTTAACTGATCTATGGGGATTCCCGTTTTCACTGATCTATGGGGATTCCCCTTTTAACTGATCTATGGGGATTCCCGTTTTCACTGATCTATGGGGATTCCCCTTTTACACTGATCTATGGGGATTCCCCTTTTAACTGATCTATGGGGATTCCCCTTTTCACTGATTTATTGGGATTCCCCTTTTCACTAATCTGTGGGGCTCCCCTTAAGAATGAAACTTTATTGCCGAACCCCGGCCGTCCCGCAGGCAGGGCCGCGGCAACAACTGGGCTTATGGCTACTCGGCTTCCGGCGACGAGGCGCTTTGCGCCGAACGCCTGGTTGACGACTGCATTCGCCGGGTTGGCGAGCAGTGCGACTATTTCTCTGGGGTGCTGCTGGCGCACTCGCTGGCCGGCGGCACCGGCTCGGGCCTGGGCACCCGGCTGGCGGAGTGTGTCCGGGACAGCCTCGGACTGCAGCTGCTGGCGCACTGCTGCGTGCTGGCTGACAGGGACACCCCGCTGCAGAATTATAACAGCCTGCTGGCTCTGAGCCGCTTGGCTGGCCTGGCTGACTGCATGCTGCTTTATAGGAACTCTTCTGAGGCTTCTCCTGCTCAGGTGCGGCCCGCCTGTTGGGGCTGTGGGGGTCTTTGTGCTCAAGATTCTTAAGCATGGGTTTCTGAGTTTCTTTTCCCTGAAGTCATGAGTTCCTGAGTTTATTTTCCCTGAAGTAATGAGTTCCTGAGTTTCTTTTCCCTGAAGTCATGAGTTCCTGAGTTTCTTTTCCCTGAAGTCATGAGTTCCTGAGTTTATTTTCCCTGAAGTCATGAGTTCCTGAGTTTATTTTCCCTGAAGTCATGAGTTCCTGAGTTTCTTTTCCCTGAAGTCATGAGTTCCTGAGTTTCTTTTCCCTGAAGTCATGAGTTCCTGAGTTTATTTTCCCTGATGTCATGAGTTCCCGAGTTTCTATTCCCTGAAGCCGTGAGTTCCTGAGTTTCTATTCCCTGAAGCCGTGAGTTCCTGAGTTTCTTTTCTCTGAAGTCTGAAGTCATGAGTTCCTGAGTTTTTTGCCCTGAAAGTGAAGCTATGAGTTCCATCCATTACTGCATCCCCATTCCCCAGGGCAACTCCATCACTGCATCCCCATCCCCAGGGCAACTTCAATCACTGCATCCCCATTCCCTAGGTAAACTCCATCACTGCATCCCCATCCCCAGGGCAACTCCATCACTGCATCCCCATTCCCCAGGTAAACTCCATCACTGCATCCCCATCCCCAGGGCAACTCCATCACTGCATCCCCATTCCCCAGGTAAACTCCATCACTGCATCCCCATTCCCCAGGTAAACTCCATCACTACATCCCCATTCCCCAGGGCAACTCCATCACTGCATCCCCATTCCCCAGGTAAACTCCATCACTGCATCCCCATCCCCAGGGCAACTCCATCACTGCATCTCCATTCCCCAGGTAAACTCCATCACTGCATCCCCATTCCCCAGGTAAACTCCATCACTGCATCCCCATTCCCCAGGTAAACTCCATCACTGCATCCCCATTCCCCAGGTAAACGAGTCTGTCGCCAGCCACCTCAGCCGCTTGCTGTCCCCCTGTCGCAGCCTCTACAAGTCTTGTAGGCTGGGCGGCAACGAGCTGGCTGAACTCACCCGGTCCTGCTGCCCCCTGCCGGGTCTCAGCCTGCTCAGGACCGCCTCAGCCAACGACCTGCCCTCCCTGCTCCGCTGCCGGCCCCGCCCCGCCTCCACCGTGGCCGCCGTGGCGGTTCTCCGCTCGCCAAGCGGCTCAAAGATTCGAGCTCCAAAGTCCGCTGATTGCGACGCTTTGAAAGCCTACCTGCGACCCGTGGCTTACAATGCCTTCCCGGTGGATTACTGGATGGATTCCGGCTGGGGCGGCGGCGGTTCCAGCCTCACGTTGGCCTACAATTCCGTCTCCGTGGTGGACTGGCTGGTTCCCATAGCAACTAAAAGTGCCGCCCAGCTGAGCGCGGGTGCCTACTTGCACCACTATGAGCGCTACTTGCCGGATGCCAGGGAGGCGCTGCGCCTGGCCTCCGTGCAGTTCGAGGATCTCATTGCTGGCTACCGGTCTATGCGCTGACACTGTGTGCAGCATATCTGGCTAGTTCTAGGATTAGGAGATTTGGGGAGATTTAGGATTTAGGAGATTTGGGGAGATTTAGGATTGGGAGATTTCGGGAGATTTAGGATTGGGATATTTGTGAAGGTTTAGGATTGGGATATTTGGGGGAGATTTAGGATTTGGATATTTGTGGAGGTTTAGGATTGGAATATTTGGGGAGATTTAGGGTTGGGAGATTTCGGGAGATTTAGGATTGGGATATTTGTGGAGATTTAGGATTGGAATATTTAGGGAGATTTAGGATTGGGATATTTGGGGAGATTTAGGATTGGGATATTTGGGGAGATTTGGGATTGGGATATTTGGGGAGATTTAGGATTGGGATATTTGGGGAGATTTAGGATTTGAATATTTAAAGAGGGTTAGGATTGTGATATTTAGGGAGATTTAGGATTGGGATATTTAGGGAGATTTAGAATTGGGGTATTTTGGGGGGTTTAGGATTGGGATATTTAGGGACATTTAGGATTTGAATATTTAGGAGGTTTAGGATTGGGTTATTTGGGAAGATTTAGGATTGGGATATTTGGGGAGACCTAGGATTGGAAGATTAAGGATTGGGATATTTTGGGAGACCTAGGATTGAGAGAGTTAGGATTGGGATGTTTGGGGGGACCTAGGATTGAGAGAGTTAGGATTAGGATGTTTGGGGGGACCTAGGATTGAGAGAGTTAGGATTAGGATGTTTGGGGGGACCTAGGATTGAGAGAGTTAGGATTAGGATGTTTGGGGGGACCTAGGATTGAGAGAGTTAGGATTAGGATGTTTGGGGAGACCTAGGATTGAGAGATTTGGAATTGGGAGATTTAGGATTTTGAGATCCTTTTATGTTCAATAAATACTGTATACATGGTATATGAATGTACAGAAATATCCTGTAAGAAGCGGCTGTGCATTTCTGCTTTTACTTGAGCTGTTCCGTCCATGTTATGCTAACTTTATTTGCAAGAAAAATTATGCCAAAATAAATGTTTTCTAAAGCAGTTTGTTTATGCCTTTCGATGACTTTCATTTAAGTTACTTTAAGTAGTACTAATAGGATTATAAATGTTGTCATCCAGCTGATTTACCCTGCCTTCTGATTCGTTCCACTCTTCAGCCAATAGCATTTGCCCAATAGCGAATAGCCAGTCAGCTTATAAAACACTCGTCTGGGTCTGGGTAACTGACTGCAGCAGTGCGAACTTTGCGTGTCTCTCACTGTGTGCCTACTTGTTCATTTGCAGCCTCCTTCATCCCCGGTGGCAGCTGGCACTGTTACTGAGAAGAGCCTCGCGGTGAGAGTCTGAGCGGCAGTTCACCAGCTACTACTAGTCAATCAGTAGTAATTATCATTATCAACAGTATGTGCAAAGCCAGGGATTGGCAGCAGGTGAGAACTGCGGCCTGTCTGTTCTGCTTTCTACTCTGCGTGCTGCTCAATGTGCACCTGCAGTCGGCTGCCGCTGCCGACTCGGCTGTCCACCGGACTAACCAGTCTCGAAGGCACCTGAATCTCATCATGCTGGAGTACGGAGACTCGAACAAGTCTGTGAATCTGCACGGTCTGGAGCGGCTCATGGTTCAGATTGGGCTGCTGAAAAATCAGACTGCTCAGCCGGTTGAGCACAAGGAGGAGCATGAGCATGAGCACGAAAATGAGCATGAGCACGAGATGGAGGCTAAACAGAGCGCAAATGAGACCGGCACTGTTAAAGAGGTCAGTATGATGCTATATTTTCAGATTTCACCGCCCTGAGGGCCTTGAGTACAGTATTGGCGCGATTGTATTCATGCTCAAGAGTCAGCGCATGGCTAATGGTGATGTCGAGTAACTGAGTAGTAGCGTGTGTATGGACAGACTCTCTTGCATGCTCCCTCATCAGTATAGGGGCAAGCGTAAAAACGTACACCCCAAACAGTACACAAATTGTTCTCAATTTCAGTTCTTAAGTCCTTCTAACCATTAGCTCTGTAGGCCTTGCTGATTTCACTTGGCTCCGCCTCCGCCTTCCTAACAGACACGTGTCTGTTCTTATCTGTTAGACTTTGTGGTAGGCGGGCTGGTCACGTGAGCAGCTCGTGCTCGTGTGCTCCGCCACAGCTGTTAATGCTAGCAGCAGGTTTATGCGCTATTCAACTTCATTGAACAATCTCTTCTCAAGTTCGAAAGAAATTTGTCATGTGACCGGCGGCTTGCTAGCATGCAAAAAAGTGCTCACAAAGAAGTACCAGTGCGTTAATTTAACGCCTTAATATTGGTGTTACCTTTTTCCGAGTGCTTTCTAGTTAACAAACAGCAGAAGCAGAAACCGGCTTGGGTGCAGTGTTGTAGATAAGTACAGGCCCCCCCCCTGTGCTTTCTTTCTTAGAAATAGTTAGCTTTATGACACAAAAATCAGGTGCTGCTCAAAGTCCACCTGTCAATCAGTCTGGTCTGTCTGCATACATTCCAGTTCATAAATAGTGTATCCTGTCCTGAAATCCTATTGAAAATTGCACAAGGTCCAAGCTGGAGTAGTTTTAGACCCTTGTAGCCATAGTTCCTTTCCTGCATCAGCTAATTCAAATCAACCGCTCAGGCCGTGTCTTTGTATTCTGCATATTTAATTAGCAATACAGTGCTCAAGCAGGAACTTGCCCTTTGGGAGCCTGCCGCCTCGGCACTGTGGTTTTTCCTCTTGAGCTCTTGAGCTGCTCAAATGCTATTTATAGCTTATAGATTGCTGGTCAGGAGAGAAAGTACGGAGAGCAGCCGAGTGGCTCCTTTCATTTTTAATTTGTCGTCGGCTAAAGCCTGCTCGCGTGCTGGCACCTAATCTTAGTTATTTCTCTGCTGCTTCCTTCCTGCGAGATCTTCCGAGAGGCGTCTTGCCACTTCAGCTTGTTTTTTGGCTGTGCCAATTTTGCTGCTTTTTTTCTTCTTGGAACGCACAGGCACAGGACCTGTCAGCGAGCACTGGTCTGCCTGGCATCATCGATTGCTGGCCACCCACGCGTTTGCAGAGTTTGCTCAGGCCGTGTACTCAGGCCTCAGGGGTGATGGGCTTTAGGGACAGGCGTTCAGACCGTTTGTGTGGCTTGTCCCTGTCTTTTGGAAGGAATATGACAATAAAGTGGGTGAGATACAGATGGATAAATCGATATATGGATAGACAGACAGATAGATAGATAAATAGATAGATAGATAGATAGATAGATAGATAGATAGATAGATAGATAGATAGATAGATAGATAGATAGACAGATTGATAGATATACAGATAGATAGATAGATAGACAGATAGATAGATAGAAAGATAGATAGACATATAGATAGATAGACAGACAGATAGATAGATAGATAGATAGATAGATGGATGGATGGATGGATAGATAGATAGATAGATAGATAGACAGATAGATAGATAGATAGATAGATAGATAGATAGATAGACAACAGGCAGACAGATAGATATATGATTTACTAGAGATTAACAAGTATTTAGCACAATATACAAGTTAATTCTCATGCATCCATCCTAAACGCCATGCTCAAATTCAACACTCAGAACAGCAGTATGACTCAGCGCCAGGTGCTGACTAAGGTCCCAAGCTTATAACCGCTATTTTCTCCTTGGCTGGCTCCCAGCCAGTCCCTCCTGTCTGCTAAGACCCTCGCTGACGTAATCATTTGAAACTCTTCCTTTCGTGTCGGATTACTGTACTGTAAATATTCCCAAAAGCTTGTAGGCATCAGTATTATGCATTATTATATACTATACTACCGGCTCTAAGGAGTTCCGCTGTTCGTGTCTTATTTCCTCATTAATCCTCTCCGGTGGACCCCCAACCGTTCTTTTTTCAAGTCTAAAAACTGGGCCATCCCGCCTAGTGGTTCGCTACACTCTGCCTGCCTGACACGCATCGCCACTGTAAACTTGCTTTAAATATAGTCAGCTCAGCACTGGACTGGCAATGAAAAGGAAAATCTTGAGAGAAAAAACGATACTTCTCTTGTGTCCTGCATGGCCCACTGTAGCCATCTGCTTCAAGTTTAATTTAAGCAATCACCTTTGATGGCCTGGATCCTGCGGATGAAATTAAAGGGCTTCAGGGCTTGGTGACGAAGATTTCTGCGGTGATTGCATGAGTTTAATGGGTTCAAGGGGTATTCGATGCATCCAGGGGGTATTAGATGCATCCAGGGGGTATTAGATGCATCCAGGGGGTATTAGATGCATCCAGGGGGTATTAGATGCATCCAGGGGGTATTAAATGCATCCAGGGGTATTAGATGCATCCAGGGGTATTAGATGCATCCAGGGGGTATTAGATGCATCCAGGGGGTATTAGATGCATCCAGGGGGGTATTAGATGCATCCAGGGGGTATTAGATGCATCCAGGGGGTATTAGATGCATCCAGGGGGTATTAGATGCATCCAGGGGGTATTAGATTCATCCAGGGGGTATTAGATTCATCCAGGGGGTATTAGATGCATCCAGGGGGTATTCGATGCATCCAGGGGGTATTAGATGCATCCAGGGGGTATTAGATGCATCCAGGGGGTATTAGATGCATCCAGGGGGTATTAGATGCATCCAGGGGGTATTAGATGCATCCAAGGGGTATTAGATGCATCCAGAGGGTATTAAATGCATCCAGGAGGTATTGAATAGGTTCATGAGGGTATTGACTGGATTTAGCGGGGTATTGACTGGGTTCAGAGGGTATTGACTGGGTTCAGGGGGTAGTGATTGGGTTCAGTGGGTATTAAATCAATTCAGGGGGTATGAAATCGGTTCAGAGGGTATTGAATTGGTTCAGAGGGTATTAAATTGGTTCAGAGGGTATTAAATCGGTTCAGAGGGTATTAAATCTGTTCAGAGGGTATTGAATGGGTTCAGAGGGTATTAAATCGGTTCAGAGGGCATTAAATCGGTTCAGAGGGTAATAAATCGGTTCAGAGGTTATTAACTTTAGAGGGTATTAAATCGATTCAATGCATTCTATAGGCTCAGATGATGTTAACTTTGTTCAGTGCATAATTAATAGACTTTATTTTATTGTGTCATTTCACACGCGCATATATAACCGAAGCAATAATTGTTTAACGCTGCGCCCCTTCCGTCACTTCCGCAGTGCCCCACAGCCAGGCAGATGCTGTCCTGGTACCCCAGCGGCCAGGCCTTTGGCAGCCTCACGGAGCCGGAATTTCTGGACCTCTGCCCGACCCTGGTGTACCTGCTGCACTCCAAGGCCTGCAGCCGCGGCTCGACTCCCGACCCCGCCAAGCCGCCCGGTCGCACCTGGAAGGTGTGGGGCGCCTCCCTGCTGGCTGTTCTGATCACCAGCCTGGGCGGCGTGGCCACCATCTTCATCATCCGGCCGCTCATGCGGACCCGCTTCTACACTCTGGTGGTCCAGTTCCTCATCGCCCTGGCCGTCGGGTCTCTGAGCGGTGACGCCTTCCTGCACCTGCTGCCTCATGTGAGTCTGCGGTTCACCTGTGTGTCTGTGACTGCTGCCTCATGTGAGTCCGCGGTTCACCTGTGTGTCTGTGACTGCTGCCTCATGTGAGTCTGCGGTTCACCTGTGTGTCTGTGACTGCTGCCTCATGTGAGTCCGCGGTTCACCTGTGTGTCTGTGACTGCTGCCTCATGTGAGTCTGCGGTTCACCTGTGTGTCTGTGACTGCTGCCTCATGTGAGTCTGCGGTTCACCTGTGTGTCTGTGACTGCTGCCTCATGTGAGTCTGCGGTTTACCTGTGTGTCTGTGACTGCTGCCTCATGTGAGTCCGCGGTTTACCTGTGTCTGTGACTGCTGCCTCATGTGAGTCTGCGGTTCACCTGAGTCTGTCTGTCTTTGTCTGTCTGTCTGTCTGTCTGTCTGTCTGTCTGTCTGTCTGTCTGTCTTTCTGTCTGTCTGTCTGTCTTTCTGTCTGTCTACCTGTATGTGTCTGTCCGTCTATCTGTCTGCCTTAGTGTCTGTATCTGTCTGTCTGTCTGTCTGTCTGTCTGTCTTTCTGTCTGTCTACCTGTATGTGTCTGTCCGTCTATCTGTCTGCCTTAGTGTCTGTGTCTGTCTGTCTGTCTGTCTGTCTGTCTGTCTGTCTGTCTATCTCTCTGTCTTCCTTAGTGTCTGTGTCTGTCTGCCCTTCTATCTACCTGCCTGTCTTATTTGTCTTAGTGTGTCTGTCTGTCCGTTCGTCTGTCTGTTAGTGTGTGTGTATTTCTGTCTGCCAGTCTGTGCCAATCTGTACTCGCCCGTGATACCCTGTCCCGCACTCCCGTTGGTTCAATGCTCTTGTTTGTCACCCGCGTCGGTGCAGAGGCACTGGGAGAGGGCGCGATACTTAAAAGTTCATTTCGCCTTCAGCAGAAGCTACTGTCTGCTACCTTCTGCTTCCCTCAAGCCAGAAACTGGAGCAGCTGTACTTTTCAATAATAGTGCGTGTATTTTTAGGATCAATACTTCTGTATATCTGGCTCCCAATCTCGTGAGATGATAAATTTAATGATAAATAAAGGCTGCAGTCACCCAGTCTGAAATTTCCTATTGTTAACTGGGCGTTAGGTTGTAGAGGAAATTCGTCTGAATAAGAATTTTTATTAATTCCTTTCGACCGCTTGCACCACTGTGTCTGGATTGCGATTTCCTCTCCTACCAGCGAGTGGGCGTTCCTGATTGAAGAGCTGCTTTGGCTGGCAGTGAATTAATTGAATGGTGGCCTGTGCTGTTGACTTTGATTTGATTAGTAATTTTTTTTCGAATGCACCGGGTCCTTGTGTTTGTTCCTGTAAGGATCTGAGAGCTATTTTTGGTCACTGCTTCTGACTGTTGACTGTCTTCCCTTTTCCCCAGATCCCAGCTGCTGGGCCAGCCTCCCAGATCCTCAATTGCTGGGCCAGCCTTCCAGAGTGTCAGTTGCTGGGCCAGTCTTCCAGAGTGTCAGTTGCTGGGTCAGCCTCCCAGAGTGTCAGTTGCTGGGTCAGCCTCCCAGATCCTCGGTTGCTGGGCCAGCCTCCCAGATTCTCAGTTGCTGGGCCAGCCTCCCAGATCCTCAGTTGCTGGGCCAGCCTCCCAGATCCTCAGTTGCTGGGCCAGCCTCCCAGATCCTCAGTTGCTGGGCCAGCCTCCCAGATCCTCAGTTGCTGGGCCAGCCTCCCAGATCCTCAGTTGCTGGGCCAGCCTCCCAGATCCTCAGTTGCTGGGCCAGCCTCCCAGATCCTCAGTTTTTGGGCCAGCCTCCCAGGTCCTCAGTTGCTGGGTCAGCCTCCCAGATCCTCGGTTGCTGGGCCAGTCTCCCAGATCCTCAGTTGCTGGGCCAGCCTCCCAGATTCTCAGTTGCTGGGCCAGCCTCCCAGATCCTCAGTTGCTGGGCCAGCCTCCCAGAGTGTCAGTTGCTGGGCCAGCCTCCCAGATCCTCAGTTGCTGGGCCAGCCTCCCAGAGTGTCAGTTGCTGGGCCAGCCTCCCAGAGTGTCAGTTGCTGGGCCAGCCTCCCAGATCCTCAGTTGCTGGGCCAGCCTCCCAGATTCTCAGTTGCTGGGCCAGCCTCCCAGATCCTCAGTTGCTGGGCCAGCCTCCCAGATCCTCAGTTGCTGGGCCAGCCTCCCAGATCCTCAGTTGCTGGGCCAGCCTCCCAGGTCCTCAGTTGCTGGGCCAGCCTCCCAGATCCTCAGTTGCTGGGCCAGCCTCCCAGATCCTCAGTTGCTGGGCCAGCCTCCCAGATCCTCAGTTGCTGGGCCACCAGCCTCCCAGATCCTCAGTTGCTGGGCCAGCCTCCCAGATCCTCAGTTGCTGGGCCAGCCTCCCAGATCCTCAGTTGCTGGGCCACCAGCCTCCCAGATCCTCAGTTGCTGGGCCAGCCTCCCAGATCCTCAGTCGGGAAGCTGTCTAAGCGGCAATCGCGCTGAGTGAAATAGATTTTGCTAATATATTCAAATAAATATAGTCTTGCAGAAGTTTCATTTAGAAGGGCCAAGTGTTTTTTTATAATTTTCAGTTTATCAACCCAATCACGAACAAAACATACAATTAGGCACCTGCCAATCAAAGCCTTGTGTTTTTCTCTATGCATTCTTGTTTATAATTCTAGGCCTGACTTTTTGTCTGGTTCGAATCTCATTCCAATTATTCTGTAGCAAAGGTTGATTTTTCTCGAATCAATTTGGTTGCATAATTTCCCTTTAGCTCTCTTGGGAAATGCATAAATATTTTTTACGTATTCCTATATTGTTTCAATCTCGTGCAGTGCCTTACAATTCCCTAATGTCGCACCCTAGAAATCCCTAATGTAGCGCCCTACAAATCTCTAATGCAGTTCCTACAAATCCCTAATGCAGTTCCTACAAATCCCTAATGCAGTTCCTACAAATCCCTAATATAGTTTTCTATAAATCCCTAATGTAGCGCCCTGCAAATCCCTAATGTAGCGCCCTACAAATCCCTAATGTAGAGCCCTACAAATCCCTAATGTAGCGCCCTACAAATCCCTAACGTTGCGCCCTACAAATCCCTACAAGTCTAATGCAGCCTGAGTGCCCGTGAACGGGAGTAGTGACACCGCACCCCAACCCCATCCCGCAGGCCCTGTTCCCAGAAGACGATCACAAACACGAGCACAAGGAGGGCGGAGAGTCTGGCGGCCTGGACCACATGGCAACTATGTACCGCTGCCTGACCGCCCTGACTGGCATCTACTGTTTCTTCGTGATCGAGCGAATCACCGTGCTGTGCCAGAACCGGCGCAGCAGGCGAAGGAGCAGCTCTCGAAGGCCGGTGAGTTGAGAAGAGTTCAGCGGTATTTTCTAACAAAATGTTCAACACTTTTTGTCTTGGTCACAGCTACACTTTCTAAGCCTTAATGATATCTGCCTATCTATCTGTCCTGTGTTGCTCCAATGCAAAAATTTCAGTTCTCTATCACCGCTGCACTGGTGCGTTTGAGGCGGATAAAAAAGAATTCGTTTATAAAAAAACAACAGCTAAGAAATTGATCATTTTTAGCTAGAACACAAAACATTCCATAGCTAATCCTAAATAAGTTACTATTTACACACGAGTTGTAGTTTTGCACTGTTAAATCTTTCTCCTTGTGCTGTGACTCAGTGTTGTGCATTAGATAGTAGGGGTGATTGATCATCTTAAATTATAAAGCTTGTGTTGTCTTACAATATAGTTTATTTGTTGCAGTATATGAAATATTTAGTTGAATGTTTATTTATCTAGCATGATGTTCTGTGTGGTAACTGCGCTGTTTAGTGTGTGTGATTTTACATATAACTTTCTCACTAATATGAGATAGTGCTCATTTGCATTTAGTTTAGGGGGCCAGGGGCTTGGGTAGAGAGCGGAGAGGGTAGGGAAAAGGCGGAGAGGGTAGGGAAAGGGCGGAGAGGGTAGGGAAAGGGCGGAGAGGGTAGGGAAGGGGCGGAGAGGGTAGGGAAAAGGCGGAGAGGGTAGGGAAAAGGCGGAGAGGGTAGGGAAAAGGCGGAGAGGGTAGGGAAAGGGCGGAGAGGGTAGGGAAAAGGCGGAGAGGGTAGGGAAAAGGCGGAGAGGGTAGGGAAAAGGCGGAGAGGGTAGGGAAAAGGCGGAGAGGGTAGGGAAAAGGCGGAGAGGGTAGGGAAAGGGCGGAGAGGGTAGGGAAAGGGCGGAGAGGGTAGGGAAAGGACGGAGAGGGTAGGGAAAGGACGGAGAGGGTAGGGAAAGGGCGGAGAGGGTGGGGAAAGGGCGGAGAGGGTAGAAAAAGGGCGGAGAGGGTAGGGAAAGGGCGGAGAGGGTAGAAAAAGGGCGGAGAGGGTAGGGAAAGGGCGGAGAGGGTAGGGAAAGGGCGGAGAGGGTAGGGAAAGGGCGGAGAGGGTGGGGAAAGGACGGAGAGGGTAGGGAAAGGGCGGAGAGGGTAGAAAAAGGGCGGAGAGGGTAGGGAAAGGGCGGAGAGGGTAGAAAAAGGGCGGAGAGGGTAGGGAAAGGGCGGAGAGGGTAGGGAAAGGGCGGAGAGGGTAGGGAAAGGGCGGAGAGGGTAGGGAAAGGGCGGAGAGGGTAGGGAAAAGGCGGAGAGGGTAGGGAAAGGGCGGAGAGGGTAGAGAAAGGACGGAGAGGGTAGGGAAAGGGCGGAGAGGGTAGAAAAAGGGCGGAGAGGGTAGGGAAAGGGCGGAGAGGGTAGGGAAAAGGTGGAGAGTGTAGGGAAAGGGCGGAGAGGGTAGGGAAAAGGCGGAGAGGGTAGGGAAAGGGCGGAGAGGGTAGGGAAAGGGCGGAGAGGGTAGGGAAAGGGCGGAGAGGGTAGAAAAAGGGCGGAGAGGGTAGGGAAAGGGCGGAGAGGGTAGAGAAAAGGCGGAGAGGGTAGGGAAAGGGCGGAGAGGGTAGGGAAAAGGCGGAGAGGGTAGGGAAAAGGCGGAGAGTGAGCTTTACGACTTTATTTACAGAAGGTGCCGCGGCCAGAGATTTAATTGATAAATCACCACTACGTTCTTAGAATAATTTATTGCTGATCCATTTTTAGTCCTGTTGACCGTCTGGGGCAGTTCATCAGCAGCTGATCAACAAGTTGTGTAGAAATTTTGCCAGCTAAATATAGAACACGGACTGCCTGCAGACCGAGGCTTGCTTATCATCCGGTCCTGTGGAAGAGTGGCTTTTGAAAGCTCAGGCGCCGCTGTCAGCCTCCGCTCCCAACAACCCCCCCCCCCCCCACAAAAAGATGATGGGTTTCGTGAGAAGCCGACTGGAAACAGAGGCGGAGAGATAATGCTCTCGCTAGACAGCTTCTCTTCCTCATCATTCGCGTCACCGAATTCCCGAAAGGGCTGTCCGAAGAAGACCCTGAATGAGGCATTTCTGCTTTGAAAGAAAGAGTCGATTGGCCTCTTCAATTAGCCGCGTTTGATTGTCTTCTGAGCAGGGGGGGGGGGCAGCTGCTTATTAGATGGCGAGGCTCCGAAGGCGGTGTATGAACGCGTCCAACACCAGACACTCCCCTGGTTCGATCTGTGCTCGAAAATTGGCCTGGAGGTTGTCGTACGGTTCACAGCCGTGAGGGCCTTCAATGACGTTAATTGCACAAGCAGAGCCAAGCCGAGATTCCAATTTAGCCCCAAAATTACTGTGACAGAACTTTAAATCGAGCCTGAGCCGCTGGCACATCAGAGAGCCGCACTCCTAATAGATTAGAAAGTCCCCCCTCCTGTGCGTATTTGTATTTTCTAGCAACAGTCAACTTACTCTCGCCTTATGTATTGTATTGAGTTGATTGATTTTGTTTACAAACTTTGCAGCAATCCAATTCTTCCAATGTTGGCGAGAAGTTGTGCAATCCGTTCCATCGGTCCTATGCCAACCTGACCGGGGGCGCTCAGCGTGAGTCCTGCTCTGCTATCATTAACCTGCTTGCTGCTGGCTTTGGAATCCGTCTTTTGAATCGCCCCCCTGAACCCACTAGAAATCGCCCCCTGACCCCAGTAAGAATCGCCCCCCTGACCCCACTAGAAATCGCCCCCTGACCCCAGTAAGAATCGCCCCCCTGACCCCACTAGAAATCGCCCCTGACCCCAGTAAGAATCGCCCTCTGAACCCACTAAGAATCTCCCTCTGAACCCACTAAGAATCGCCCCCTGACCCCACTAGAAATCGCCCCCTGACCCCAGTAAGAATCGCCCCCTGACCCCACTAGAAATCGCCCCCTGACCCCAGTAAGAATCGCCCTCTGAACCCACTAAGAATCGCCCCCTGACCCCACTAGAAATCGCCCCCTGACCCCACTAGAAATCGCCCCCTGACCCCAGTAAGAATCGCCCCCCCCCTGACCCCACTAGAAATCGCCCCCTGACCCCAGTAAGAATCGCCCTCTGAACCCACTAAGAATCTCCCTCTGAACCCACTAAGAATCGCCCCCTGACCCCACTAGAAATCGCCCCCTGACCCCAGTAAGAATCGCCCTCTGACCCCACTAAGAATCGCCCATTGACCCTACTAAGAATCCCCTGACACCACAAGGAATCGCCCCTGACTCCAATAAGAATCGCCCCCTGACCCCATTAGGAATCGCCCCCTGACCCCAGTAAAAATCGCCCTCTGACCCCACTAAGAATCTCCCTCTGAACCCACTAAGAATCGCCCCCTGACCCCACTAGAAATCGCCCCCTGACCCCAGTAAGAATCGCCCCCTGACCCCACTAGAAATCGCCCCCTGACCCCAGTAAGAATCGCCCTCTGAACCCACTAAGAATCGCCCCCTGACCCCACTAGAAATCGCCCCCTGACCCCACTAGAAATCGCCCCCTGACCCCAGTAAGAATCGCCCCCCCCCCTGACCCCACTAGAAATCGCCCCCTGACCCCAGTAAGAATCGCCCTCTGAACCCACTAAGAATCTCCCTCTGAACCCACTAAGAATCGCCCCCTGACCCCACTAGAAATCGCCCCCTGACCCCAGTAAGAATCGCCCTCTGAACCCACTAAGAATCTCCCTCTGAACCCACTAAGAATCGCCCCCTGACCCCACTAGAAATCGCCCCCTGACCCCAGTAAGAATCGCCCTCTGACCCCACTAAGAATCGCCCATTGACCCTACTAAGAATCCCCTGACACCACAAGGAATCGCCCCTGACTCCAATAAGAATCGCCCCCTGACCCCATTAGGAATCGCCCCCTGACCCCAGTAAAAATCGCCCTCTGACCCCACTAAGAATCGCCCCCTGACCCCACTAGAAATCGCCCCCTGACCCCAGTAAGAATAGCCCCCTGACCCCACTAAGAATCGGCCATTGACCCCACTAAGAATCCCCTGACGCCACAAAGAATCGCCCCTGACTCCAATAAGAACCGCCCCCTGACCCCACTACGAATCGCCCCCCTCCCCCCCTGACCCCATTAGGAATCGCCTTCTGGCCCCACAAAGAATCGCCCTCTGACCTCATCTTCGCATTGGCCGACTTCACCCCGCTGCTCCACCCCTCCCAGCCGAGTCCGTCATCTGCGAGGCGGCAGCGGCCGCGGCAGCCGAGGCCGCCGAAGCGGCAGCGGACGACCTGACCGTGGAGTTCCTGCACGACTGCAACCGCTGCACCGCCAACGCAGCCGCTGCAGCCGCGGCCGCCGCCGCCAATGCAGCCGCCAGCGACACCAACGGCAACAACGGCGGCAGCTGCTTCCGCCGCCTGTCGGCCTGCGGCAGCCCCGACGACAAGCAGCAGCAGCGAAACAATCACCACACCGACAACCAGCACAACGATAGCGAGAAACCGAAGGACGCCGGCCCGGCCGCGGTGGCCGCCCAGGAATCCGAGCTCACCAGCCTGTCCACCAACGCCGCTTCCGCCGCCACCGACAGCGCCGTCGCGGGTAGCCGGGGCGGCCCCGCCGGCAGCACCGCCGCCGCTCTCAGCGTCACCTTCGACGATGACGTTGGCGGCAACGGAGACGACGCCGACGAGAGCGAAGGCCGCGGGCACGGGCACGGGCACCACGGCCACTCGCACTCGCACACCACAGTCAGGGCGCTGGCCTGGACTGTCATCATTGGCGACGGGCTGCACAACTTCTGCGACGGTATGGCGCTTGGCGCGGCGTTCGCCGCCGATGTCGGCTCCGGGGTGTCCACCGCTGTGGCCGTCTTCTGTCACGAGCTGCCGCACGAGTTGGGCGACTTCGCCGTGCTGCTCCAGGCTGGCATGTCGGTGCGGATGGCCCTGCTGGCGAACCTGGTGTCCAGCCTGGTGTGCCTGCTTGGCATGGTCTGCGGTGTGCTGCTCGCCAAGGGTGCCACCAACTGGGTGTTCATGGTGACCGCTGGCATGTTTCTGTACATTGCTCTGGTGGATATGGTGAGCAGTTCTCAGATCCTTTATAGCTTTAGGTTTGATTGAGGTTTTGATTGAGCTCATTTAGGTTTTGATCGAGTTCATTGAGGATTTGATTGAGCTCATTGAGGTTTTGATTGAGATCATGTAGGTTTTGATTAAGTTCATGTAGGTTTTGATTCAGCTCATGAGGTTTTGATTGAGCTCATGTAGGTTTTAAAGCAGCTCATGTAGGTTTTGATTGAGCTCATGTAGGTTTTAAAGCAGCTCATGTAGGTTTTGATTGAGCTCATGTAGGTTTTGAAGCAGCTCATGTAGGTTTTGATTGAGTTCATGTAGGTTTTGATTCAGCTCATGAGGTTTCGATTGAGCTCATGTAGGTTTTAAAGCAGCTCATGTAGGTTTTGATTGAGCTCATGTGGGTTTTGAAGCAGCTCATGTAGGTTTTGAAGCAGCTGTCAGAGACCTGCCTATCCATGGTCTGGGCCCCATCCCCCAATTCCAGATGCCGGAGCTCACCACGGAGAAGTCCTCGCGCGGCCCCGGACCCTGCGTGGTTTTCTTCTGGCAGAATCTGGGCTTCTTCATCGGCGCGGGGATCATGCTGCTCATATCGCTGTATGAGCACAAGATCATCAAGCTGGGGTCTGGCTGACCAAACAGTCCATGTTGTTTTTTTGTTATCCTTGAATGTAAACTCCTGTTGTTGTCCTTGAACTCTCTGCTCCGCGAGCTACAATTTTTTGTGCAATTTTTTTCATCATCTTTTTTTGTTTGTGACACTTTCACTACCTGCTGACTCTGCATTGCCGTTAGCTGTGGGCCCTTGATCTGAATGGTCAGGGACCGGCGGCATGATAACACTGTCTGTCAACTTCATTTTGCTTCCAAATAGCTCTATTTTGTCAGTTTATTTACTAATATTTTTAGTTACTGTCTTCAACCAAAAGTACATATTTGTTACCTCGCTTAATGCATACTTATACTGTTTTTTGTCCTCAAATATGCATTCGCCTAATAAATAATAAAGTTCTTATTTGGCTGTTATAGTTGCTATATTGTAAGGACCATTGATTTCTGTTATTGCATAACAGTTCTTGTTTGCGTGCAATCTGTTAAACATATCCGTTATTGTACACCTCCTGTTCCTTATATTCATATAGCCCTATGTTTAATATCAAGCCGCAGTTCCAATGCACACACAGCTATGTCTAAACTTTTTTCATGTTGTTACTTTTTCAACATTCACGTCTTATTATTCATTTATTCTGTCAGTCAGCTCTGAATTCACGTGTTCTTTCACGCTTTCACGTGAGTCATTCAATTCACAGTGAATTTTTGCTGGTTAGCGACTGTAGTTGTTTGTGGGCCCGTTTGCTCAGCCCTGCTGTCTGTACTTGATTTTGCCTGGTTGCTAGCTAATAGTGCTCATTATTCTCTGCTCACTTCCCATCTTCCTACTTCCTCACTTCCCACCTCCTCACTTCCCATCTCATCTCCTCACTTCCCATCTCATCTCCTCACTTCCCATCTCCACTTCCCATCTCCTCACTTCCCACCTCCTCACTTCCCATCCCATCTCCTCACTTCCCATCCCATCTCCTCACTTCCCATCTCATCTCCTCACTTCCCATCTCCACTTCCCATCTCCTCACTTCCCATCTCCTCACTTCCCACCTCCTCACTTCCCATCTCACCTCCTCACTTCCCATCCCATCTCCTCACTTCCCATCCCATCTCCTCGCTTCCCATCCCATCTCACTTCCCATCCCACCTCTCACTTCCCATCCTCCAGACTTCTCATCCCTTGAGTCCTCAATTACCATCACCCTGACTTCCCAATTCTTTAACAACTAAGCTACTTTCAAACAATCCAAGTTGCTGTTCTCATAAGTAATCCCTTGTTCGATGTTGTTGGCCTTATTTAACCGGCAATAATATATGTATATATAACTGTTTAACAGAACTGTGCTTTTTCCAGTTCTTAATAGCAATTTTCGTTCAATTCAGCAAACCCAGTTCAGCTGTGCGCTGTCCAAATTAAACACTTGAGCAGTCCCCAAGTGTCCTCAGCCGCTGCAACGAGTTGATCGGATCCCTTCCCGCTATCCGTTAATCCAATGCGCCTTTGCCTTTATTGTGTTTGTTCTCTTCTTCAACTGCCGTGTTATTTCGCTCCTATATATATATATATATTCGTATTACTACTAAATAAAAATACGTTAATTTCCTGCAATTTTCGTGCTTTTTTTCTATCATTGCGTGCTCGTGTCCGTGTTCACTTTTTGGAAGCAAAAAATTTGTCGGTGTGTTTTTTCCAATTCTTTTTTCTAGTTTCTGTGACTCCAGATGGCTGGCTTGGGGACCGCGGCTTTTCATTATTAAGTGGGAGCTGCTGTGTCTGTGTGCACCCCGGCGCACTCTGCCCATTCCGCCGACTCCTGGGCAGTCATACGCACAGGCACACACTCACAGGAGTGTACAGCAGCCCTAACTTTATTTATCGTTAGACATGTACACTTCACTGTGCCTTGGGCACGAGCAGAGCCTGGCCGAGATTCCAATTTAGATCCAAACTAATGTGACTGCACTTGGAATCGAGCCTGGGCCGCTGGCACATCGGAGCGTCGCGCTGGACCTGGCGGCAGGCTACGGCCCCCCAATTGACCCTATCAGACATCAGTACTAGAGCTAAAATTAAACAGATTTCACTCCGTCAAGAGAGTTCATAACTCTAAATTCAGACATTTCTCTGTCTGATGCAACCGACTGTATGAATCGTTGATTCGTCAATAGTTATGGATCGTGCTTCAGTCGTTGATTGCAAGTATATACTTAAGCACATGCAGGGCACATTGATTTGGGTTTGTTTACAGAATTATTGGCCGGATCGGGTTGTCGCATAATTCACAACTATGAGGGTCAATCGCAAAGGCACAGAATCTGACGATTACGTAATCTGGGCCGCTGAGAGCATTGGCGCACCCTGTATTGTGCTCAGGACTCAGTGGAATGCCCAGAATTGCCTCATCGCGGGCTGGTTGTTGTTAGTCTGTTGAATGGCCAAATTTTTTTATTCTAGAATTTTACTAGCAATCTGCGCCCCCCGATGGGGGACATCTGGATAGAATCCTTGTTCTTTACAAATAACAAATAGACCGCGAAATAAAGCCTTCATAAAAAAACAGACATTCCCTCTAAAAACAAAACATCCCAAGACAGCAAGCATCCTTAGACAGCATTCAAGCATCGATGCCCAGATAGCAAGCATCCCCCAGACCGCCAGCAACCCCTGATAGCAAGCATAACCTGGATACAAATGGTCCTGACAGATAGCTAGCAACCCCCTCTCAGGTACCCTCCACCTCCCAAGGGCAAGCATCTCCCAATGGCAAGCATCCCCCAGACAGCAAGCATCCCCCAGATAGCAAGCATCCCCCAGATAGAAAACATCCCCCAGATAGCAAGCATCCCCCAGATAGCAAGCATCCCCCAGATAGCAAGCATCCCCCAGATAGCAAGCATAACCTGGATACAAAGAGACCTTATAGATATCTAGCAACCCCCCTCTCAGATAGCAAGTACCCTCCACCCCCCAAAGAGCAAGCATCTCCCAATAGCAAGTTACCCCAGTAGCAAGCATCCTTCCGATAGCAAGCATCCCCCCAATAGCAAGCATCCCTCGGATAGCAAGCATCCCCCTGATAGCAAACATCCCCCTGATAGCAAGCATCCCCCTGATAGCAAGCATCCCCCTGATAGCAATTCTAGAATTTTATTTGTACTTTTCAGACTGATGACTGATCGCAAAACCCTATAGATTTAGCCAGAGTTGTTAAAATTAATTGCCTCCTTTCAGCAATTAATCTCCGCCTGCTGCTTAACCCGTAATATAGTTACGAAGAATAAATGCGCAGTACTAAAGGCAAGGCCGCATGGACTTTTGCACTGCGCAGTTCAATGACGAACTAGTCGATGCATTGTCATCACAGAGGGTCTCGGGTTTCCAATAGTCTGTCCAGACACAGATGCTATAGCTGATATACCTTTTGCCTGAACTATGATCTCTCATGGCCCAAAACTTTTGTCGTCAAAAGGATGCATTTAGGAATCGAATCTTGGGAGATCTAGAAGCTAATTCTGTGTAGATCGTTACTTCTGAATATGAGTTGAGCCTGCAGTTCGACTTTCTTGCTGGCTCAGGTTTCCATAGCTATCATCAGTTAGAAGCTGGTGACTGATTGCTGCGAATGTAGAAACTGAAACATTACACTCCTGTACAGGCGGAGTGCTGCTGCAGTGGTGTCGAAAGGTTGAGACGTGCGAAAGAATCCCTTCGGGCTCAGCTGTAGCGTGAGAAAGCATTTTATTTGCTTTCCAGAGGTCTTCTGTCTGCATGCACTTTGCACTGATCTGCACTGCATCACTTGGGGGCTCTTGTACCGATTTTGCTTGTCCTCAGCTGGTGCAGTGCAAGTTCGAAAATTCCTGTCGAAATATTGCTTCCATAAAAGCCCGATTAGCTGCGCAAAAACTGCTTTGAAATCTTGCTTTCTGTCAGTTGAATACCTGCTTTTTGTGGCAGAAGTGCTGGGGCTCGTTTCGTAGAATTCCTACAGAGCAGACTTCGTTCCTATTGTAAGAAAATCATTCGCACAAGAAGCATGCATGAGCTTTCTTTCTCTTGGGGTTACAACAAGTGAGTGGTGACTTTCCAATTTTCCTTGACCGCGCCTGCCATCTGTCCGGGGTTGTCTTCTTCATTTCCGGACAAGCTTTTAAATTCGGTGCATTATGCAAATTCTTGCGATTAAAGTACAACGTTGCGTGAGGCCTTCATTGTAAAATGAAGGAATTCCTTGTCTGAGCTGGCATGGCAAAGCTGCATGCCCTGATTTGAGTAGCAAAGTTATAGTAGCGATATTTAATAATGTAACGAGTCATGCGAATTTAAAGCACTGACCGACTGTCAATCTGAGCGCTTCTCAGTACTTCAAGTATTTACCCACCGTTGCGCAATGACAACCGACGGATGGATACAACAGAAAGCCAAACCAAAGTGCAACAAAGACAGTAAATGGCTGCTACTCGAAATGACTTGTGATGCAATTGACTTGGTTTTTGGTAAATATACAGTATGAAGTGGCAATCTGCAGCCGGATTCGGCTTTCTGCCACCTGACCTGAATGTGTCGCACTTTAACTGAGTTATTCGCACTTGAGTTGGCTGATTTGCTACGTGACCGGAAGAACCATATAAAGTGAATATCTGGACGCGCTTTTTGCCCTCCTCGATGTACATCGTCGAGTTTATTTGGTAACAAAAAAGAAGTGACCGTGCAAGAGAGCCTGGGTACAGGTGGTTTTCTTGGTTTTCCCCCACTTGGATCACCAGAGCAGTTGATTTGGTGAACGACACCAGGGCACTGAGCATGAGGTTTGTGCGTGGGGTATTTGCATACGACGTATTTTGGTCTTGCTTGGTAGAGTCTGATCGCCCTGTGTCACTCTCCGACAAATGAATTCAAGGCACAATGAATAACTAATTAATTAATTAACTGCCTTAAAATTAAGATCAAATATCGAAGATCATGAAATATTCATTACCCTGATGCGATTCCTTGACGATATTTATTATACGCTCATCAATTTGTGAATTTATTGTATCTAAAAAATAAACAAAATTAATTGTCTGCTGGGCTGGAGAAGGTCCCAGTGTCAAATGAGGTGCCCGTGTGTAGAGCGGGTTTATGGCGCAAATTTGAATTTTTTGCTAGCTACTGCTAGTAATACGTTGCACAATGTTTTTACTTGCATTTTCACCCTTTTCTGGGATAAATGTACGTCTCAGTTTTATGGATAACATGAGTACACACTAGTGATGCTAATAATAAATCACATGACTAATAACTCAGGTTTAAAATCGTTTCAACAATTACAGTAAACAGCAATATAGTTGCTTTATATAGCGAAAAAATCACATAACAATTTCAAGAAATAAGTATTATCGCAGAATTTACAGCATGCCATGCCGAAACGTTAACAATCCATTACAGACGATTCATTGAAGCAAAATATAATAATTTGATCACTCAGTAGTCAGGTTAAGCAAATTTGTATCTGTAATCGTTTTTCAGATATAAAATGTACATACAGTTTTTATTGAATACTCAAAAACATTGGCGGACACTGAGCAGCAAAAAATCCAGTTAGTGAGAAGCCAACAGAGCAAAACAGGGACTGTATGTACTGATACTCGACCAAGATCTATCGAAAACATGTTTTTAGTCTGCACAGACCATGCGATCTTAATGCCATATACTCTGGAAGCAATTGAGAAACTTTAGAGTTCGTAAGTAAAAAAATAATAACCGCGAACTCTTAGATAGAATTTTCAAATGGCATTTCAGCCTCTTACCCCTGCCTTCATCTTCGAAAAATTGTGTAAATCCTCAAGAAAGTCGAGCTCACATCCAGCCGTCCTCATAGTCATTGTTGGTCAGAGCGCAGTCAGATTCTCCCTGGTTGCCCAGCGGCTTGTTGAACCGCTCGATGGTGCCGTGACCACAAGCGGCTGCTGCTGCGGCGGCTGCGGCTGCCGCTGCTGATGATGAGGCGGATGCTGATGCTGGCAGCATCTCTCCGAGTCCGGCTGGTGAGCAGGAGAGTCTGTCCTCCTCCTCGCCGAAGTAAAATGTTCTGTGGGAGAATTAAGTGGAGGGGTTCGGATCTTCTCCTAAATTGACACAGACTTGCAAGAGGTCAGTCAAAAATGTACATATGCAGAAACTTCCTCCATAATGGAATGTTTCTTAACTGCTGTCACATTTTGCACCTAGACTGTAAAAGTTTTAAACTTTCCATACCCTGACGGCTATCAAAGCTGCATGTCTCCCACGACAATCACAATTGGTACAACATGCGCACATGATATTTACATTGATATCACTAAACTAAATTACTAATGGGATAATGCAGTGCACTAATCCCATAGCGAGCTAATATATATATATATATATATATATATATAATTTGTACAAGTAATTATATACGGATTTTTAATAGAAAGTGTATCAAAAAAGTGCAGTTTAATATGCATAAAACGTAGTGAAACAATTCTTTATCAATAAGTCGATATCACGCACAAGCACATGAAATACATTTGCATGTAAATGTAACTATTTCTATTTGGGCACAACAATCAGCATTCGAAATGGCTTATTTTATAAGAAATCATGAGCAAAATCGCTAAATAAATTATGCTAATGTGCATTCTGTGCTACTATATGGGGTTGGCTAAGCAGTAGGCGACGATGCATATTGCAAGCATTGCTGGAAATATATAGGAGTATATAATGGGAGTGCACTTTCACGAACTGCGCGTTGGATGTCTCCTTTCTAATTATTTTAGTTAACGAAATTATTAAAAGCGCGCGCGTGGATCTGCACTGCATGCCATGCAGGCTTGCATTGCGATCTGCGGCTGCATGTAAATTTTGTCGGGTTTCTCGACCAGCAGGCCAAGATTAATTTGTGCATCATTTATTACCTGTGGCTGTGAGACGGTCGAACAGCTTTCACTTGAAAGGAATTGGAATGGGAGGTTATTCAGTAGTATGCAGCATGCTTTAGTTGAGCTGGACAGCCGCAAGTCTGCTAACATCTTTCACACGCTGAGGCGTCAGTTCAGTCACATGATTTGAAACCATCGAGATATTTTACATTGGAAAGATGGAATGCATGTTTTTTTCGGTAACTTTCCAGGTTTTTTCAATTATTAGATACGATTATCATAGCGCAATTTCAGTCAGTACAACAAATTGGAGCCCAGGCACCCACCTCCCCGCAAGCTCCGCTGGTGCAGCTCGCAGGTGCCCGCGCTGCTCTCACCTTTCGGCGGCTGCAACTTAGATTTCGGCCGGCAGCGAAGGCGAGAGAGCAGGTGCACAACTAGGGTGAAGAACAGGCTGATACTCAGGGTGCTGGTGATGAGGAACAACACTCGATCTGCGGGTAATTCAGGATGCAGATGATAATTTACTTCGGCCTTAACATTATGGTTTGAAGTGTGCAAGTTGAAGATAGAAGACGAGTACTGGAGGGTGAAAGAAATGGCTTAGATTGAGTTTAGGACTTTTGCATTGAAGGTTTGAGGGTGGCGTACTTGTTCATTGAGGGCAAGGAGTTGCGTACATTGTGGGTCAGGAGTTGCATACATTGAGGGTCAGGAGTTGCGTACATTGAGTGTCAGAAGTTGCATACATTGAGGGTCAGGAGTTGCATACATTGAGGGTCACGAGTTGCGTAAATTGAGGGTCAAAAGTTGCATACATTGAGGGTCAGGAGTTGCATACATTGAGGGTCAGAAGTTGCATACATTGAGGGTCACGAGTTGCGTACATTGAGGGTCACGAGTTGCGTACATTGAGGGTCAGGAGTTGCGTACATTGAGGGTCACGAGTTGCGTACATTGAGGGTCACGAGTTGCGTACATTGAGGGTCACGAGTTGCGTACATTGAGGGTCAGGAGTTGCGTACATTGAGAGTAGGATGCTTAGTTTATAGTTAGCTGACAAAATTTACTCAAATCAGCTCACCCTGTCCCTGCGTCTGCACAATTCTGACCGCAGTGGGCTGACTTCGCATCTTCTGCTCGAACTGCAGTTTGACTGTCAGTGCAACGAAGCTGCATGAGGTGGAAAAGCGGTTGGAACAAAACAGAGGTCAGTTTCTGCTTTTAATGTTCGGCTGTCTAGAGAGAAGCGACCAGTTCCTTAAGCCAGACCGTATATTTGTTAATCAGTACATTTCGCACAATATTTAATTCAAGAGATATTCAAGGGAATATTATAATACGGCATGTTCTCGAGGACTAAATATGATTAATAACGCGCGAATCATGGTGCAAAATAAGTGCTCCGATAATCCATTGTGTGAGCTTTGAGATAATAACCATGGTCTATAAAAATGTGATGTAAGTATTGGAAGCACGACACAAGTCTGTGATGTCAGTGTTAATTCTTTTGCGACAGCGAGTGTATCAAAAAGCGCGAACTGTAGTTTATAATTATTGTTTGTTTAAAAAACGTCATGCACGCTGGTTATGGGGAACAGGATGTCAGTTGGCTGGCATGCATTCTAAACAAACCGAAACAGCTTGCATGCTGAGAGCTCCGTGTACTCGCATTGTTACAAACTATTTTGTAGTATTAAACGTATTTTATTAGAGACTATCGACATGCTAGATACTGTTCAAAGATCAAATAGATCAAAGACCCAAATTGTTCCGAGTGGGTCGAGAATCGAACCCCCGACCTTCCAGTTGTTAGTCCGACGCTCTAGCCACTAGGCTACAACCCCCTAACCTTCTTATGCTAGCCATTGTAATTGTACCTTCAAAAGTTTTCTACAAAACATATCGGCTATTCGGTGTTGATCGCAATATTGACATTGTGCCTGTCTAAAATATTCACCGTCACCTCTTGAGCAAATTCTTGCTAATTTCATCGTCCTCTTTGCTTTGCAACTTTTGCTGTTTTTCTTGCTGCTTTCTCTGCCGCTTTTGCTGCCGCAGTTGTTTCTGTCGGTTGGTCTTCAGCAGCCTCCTGGTGCCGCCGCCGCTGCCGCGCCTGTCGGACCTCCGACTGCCGTGGCGTCTCGATGCTGGGCCGGATTTTTTCTGCTTTGACTGTGGCTGGCTGCCGCCACTGCTTGCGGCAGCAGGAAAAAAGGGATTTTAACCAGCGTTTCGCATGCATATTTGGCAGCTGCTACAGATTGACAGTGTTTTCTTGAGCGCAGCAGTGCTTGAGACCCAGCTCTACGCTAGCAAGATTCTGCTGGACTCAAAAAGCAATTAGAGAAGCGCGCAATTTCATATTGGTACTCGGAAATTAAACTGGACGCTGCGGGAGTGCTGCGCTGCTGGTGTTACAGATGTTGGATAATCGCTAGCTGTTAGACAGGGATGACACCTGTTAGACAGGGGTGTCACCTGTTAGACAGGGGTGTCACCTGTTAGACAGGGGTGTCACCTGTTAGACAGGGATGTCACCTGTTAGACAGGGATGTCACCTGTTAGACAGAGGTGTCACCTGTTAGACAGGGATGTCACCTGTTAGACAGGGATGTCACCTGTTAGACAAGGGTGTCACCCGTTAGACAGGGATGTCACCTGTTAGACAGGGATGTCACCTGTTAGACAAGGGTGTCACCTGTTAGACAGGGATGTCACCTGTTAGACAGGGATGTCACCTGTTAGACAGGGATGTCACCTGTTAGACAGGGATGTCACCTGTTAGACAGAGGTGTCACCTGTTAGACAGGGATGTCACCTGTTAGACAGGGATGTCACCTGTTAGACAGGGGTGTCACCTGTTAGACAGGGATGTCGCCTGTTAGACAAGGGTGTCACCCGTTAGACAGGGATGTCACCTGTTAGACAGGGGTGTCACCTGTTAGACAGGGATGTCACCTGTTAGACAGGGATGTCACCTATTAGACAGGGATGTCACCTATTAGACAGGGATGTCACCTGTTAGACAGGGATGTCACCAACAGGGGCGCTGGCACCAGTTTCGCTAGCAGCAAAATTAAAGAGCAGATTAGCTATAAGCAATTAATGCTAAATGCGCCGCGCCGTGGTGGGTGAGCAGTGGGTGGTGCATTCGGCACAAAGCTAAATAATTATTTATTAGACAAAGTTAAGTGCGCAGCGCAAAGCTTTAACACTTTGAGATGCTAAATTATGCCTAATGTGTTTCCTTTCTTTAGTACGAGTAAGCTGTTAGTTTAGTTGATAGTACTTCAGGAATTGTCACTTTGGTATTAGTCCAGGTCAGATTATAGGGCTCAGAATAAAATCAACTTTAATTTGCAATCGAAATAAATATGATTAATTAGCTAAATTATTAGTAATTTATAAGGCTGCGTTGTAAATTCTAATTAATTGATTAACATAGACAACAACTGCTTCAAATTGACTTTCTCTATAAAAAGAGATGGTTTATATGGATTTTTAAACATCGTCACCCAGTTGGTTAAATTGAGTTTAGCTTTGAAAAATTAAGATTTTTGTTTAAATTTCTCGATAGAAGCGAAAAGCGCACAGTAAGTAGTATAAGCTGCGTATGTCGATGTAAGTTTCCCGATTACGCAAAGTATATCCTGCACTCTCATTGAGCATATCACAGACTTGAGGGAGTCCGAATTAAGCAACTGGAAGGCTGTGAGAACCTCAGAAGGTGCGCGCTTACCTGGACTGGGTCCTGAAGTTGAGAAAAAAAATTGGGGATCAGATATGACGGGGTCAACGCGTGCGGAATTTTTGCTGACATTGGACTAAAGCAGAATATGTTTTAAGCGATGCTTCAAACACTCTACTGCTAGTGGCAGTTACGGGATTTTCACGCTATAAAAAAGTTTTAAAGTAAATACGCAGCTTGCAAAGATAGGATTTGTGTCCCGGACTCCTGGACACGACCTTTTCTGTCAGTTTTGTTATTTTTCACCACCAATTAGCTAATGGAAGACCTTCTTTACTGCTTAGATATCAGTAGATATCAAGCATCACGGAGAGGGAATGGCTGAGATGTCAAGGCTCACGGGGGAATGGCTGAGATGTCAAGGCTCACAGGGGAATGGCTGAGATGTCAAGGCTCACGTGGGGGGAATTGCTGAGATGTCAAGGTTGACAGGGGAATTGCTGAGATGTCAAGGCTCACGGGGGAATTGCTGAGATGTCAAGGCTCACTGGGGAATGGCTGAGATGTCAAGGCTCACGGGGCAATTGCTGAGATGTCAAGGTTGACAGGGGAATTGCTGAGATGTCAAGGCTCACGGGGGTAATGGCTGAGATGTCAAGGCTCACGGGGAGGGAATTACTGAGATGTCAAGGCTCACGGGTAGGGAATGGCTGAGATGTCAAGGCTCACGGGGGGATTGCTGAGATGTCAAGGCTCACGGGGGAGGGAATTACTGAGATGTCAAGGCTGACAGGGGAATTGCTGAGATGTCAAGGCTCACGGGGAGGGAATTACTGAGATGTCAAGGCTCACGGGTAGGAAATGGCTGAGATGTCAAGGCTCACGGGGGAATGGCTGAGATGTCAAGGCTCACGGGTAGGGAATGGCTGAGATGTCAAGGCTCACGGGGGAATTGCTGAGATGTCAAGGCTCACGTGGGGGGATTGCTGAGATGCCGGCCAAGGCTCACGGCGAGGGAATTACTGAGATGTCAAGGCTCACGGGGAGGGAATGGCTGAGAAGTCAAGGCTCACGGGTAGGGAATGGCTGAGATGTCAAGGCTCACGGGTAGGGAATGGCTGAGATGTCAAGGTTCACGGAGAATCGCTAAGACTTAATAAAAGCATATTTCCTGTAAATCTTTCACTGTTTGGTAATTGCAGTGTAGAGTAAATATCTAGTAGTCCATGCCTTCAAGGCGCCCTTGACTGCCATCTGCCAGCAGTCCTAGATTAGTTTCCAAGCATGTCCAACTCTCTCGTGCAAGTTAAACGTAAAACAATAAACAATTAATAAAAAGAACAAGCAAGCAAAACTACGCAAGACTTTGTACCGAATGAAATCCGTGCGCACAAGTGGCTACTAATGGCTTCTATGTAAGTAGGCAGCTAAAGTAGAATATGCCTCGCATAGTTGGGGCTACGCGATTAATTAATAATTTTGTATCTAATAAGTTATGAAGATTTTTGTTGCAAAAGCTGCAAAAAGCAGTCCGAATAAGCAATAAAATTCATTGCTACAAATGCCAGTCATGCGACTATGTATGCTGTTGTAAAAAATTAATAAACTAAAGAAAAATGCAACTGACCGAGTGCCTCCCGTTGCCATGCAGGCAGGCAGTCCACGCGTTCGCATCTCAAACTCGCGCACAGCCCCCAGCCAGAGCAAGCTTGCATCAAAGACGGCTCGCTTGATTGAGCCGACAAGCCATGATCCCCTTGTTAATTAGGTCCCTATCTACCTATCCTTCCCTTCACCGAGCTGGCACTGATCCCCCTGCTCGTGGCTGATTAATCGGCCCACGACTTGTAGCGCCCAGTGCAAAAAGAAGATTTGGAGTTTTCGGCAATCAATGCCTGCCCTGCGCTAAGCCCCGGGCTCAGGTGGGCTGCCCGCAGCCTCATCGGATCGAAGCGACTTTGCTTTGACTCAGGTGGGAGGAGCCTCTGACAGCAGAGCTCTCGATCCCCTGATCCCTGCTAATCCCAACGAGGCGCTTCGCCCATATCTTGTCGGATTTGGAGTATTTTTATTGCCGCCAGATCTTGTCAGATTTCCCCTCTTGGCTAAAGAATCCAGAATGAATGAAAGAAATTTACAACCAGTTTTTTAACTCTACCTGCGATTCTCCTCTCTACTCTGTTCACCTGTTCCGTTTGCTCTATAACATCCGGTATCCCAGTCCATTCTATGAAACGCCCGTTAACTATTTCATAATTATTCAAGTTCCTTGCCACTTCTTGTTGCTTTAAACAGCCTTGAATTCATGAGTTCTGTTGAGTTCTTGAGTATCGCTTGATATATTTACAAAAGAGTCTGGACAAGCCGATGAAGCCGCAGGGAGAGTTCAGACTGACTATGCTTATAAAAAAAGGACTCAAATAACCAGAGACTCTTGTCTTTGGTCATGCTACCCCCCCCCCCTATCTACAGCCAATTTCCGGTCCTTGACATTCGAAAACGGAGGCTGACCGGTCCTCAAGACAAGCCCTGCAGCCTCTCACCGGCCATCAACATCAGTCTCTCATCAAGCCTCTGTCCAATCTTCATCAGCCTCGTGCCCCGGTAATTATTAGACCAAAGATTCAGACTTTTAATTAGACTAGCAGCAAGAAACGGATAATTTTTGCTGTCAGAATTGAGCTCTTACTGAACTCTTTGAAGTCACCTGTGCCCATAAATAGAATAGCTGTGTCTCCAGCTTCTGGATTTTGACGTTAGAACCTGCGCCCTAGTGATTGCAGCACCCTCCTGATTGCAGCACCCTCCTGATTGCAGCACCCTCCTGATTGCAGCACCCTCTTGATTGCAGCACCCTCCTGATTGCAGCACCCTCCTGATTGCAGCACCCTCCTGATTGCAGCACCCTCCTGATTGCAGCACCCTCCTGATTGCAGCACCCTCCTGAGTACAACAGCACCTCCTGATTGCAGCACCCTCTTGATTGCAGCATCCTCCTGATTGCAGCACCCTCCTGATTGCAGCAACCTCCTGATTGCAGCACCCTCCTGATTGCAGCACCCTCCTGATTGCAGCACCCTCCTGATTGCAGCACCCTCCTGATTGCAGCACCCTCCTGACTGCAAAGCTTCACAACCGAAAGCATTTTTAACCCTCCAAAATTTAAAGTACAACACGTTCTCAGATTCACAGCAACTTAATTCTGGAAACAATCAGCTGCACCAATGCGAAGACTCACTTAGGCGAAGCCGTCTGCTTGATCTTGGACCTTGACGACGGGTAGGCCTGTCGAATAGCTTCATTGTTGCTGTAAATGTCCGTAAATATTCTTAAAAACTCCAACGACAGACTCTGCAAATCGGACAGCAGAATCTTGATGGCGCTGTCCTCCTGCATGAGCGACCTGTGCTGGTCACCGGCGGCGCCACCTCCGTTCTCCAAGCTGTTGCACTTGGCAACCTTGAACTTGTCGAAGGAAATCTCGAAGGCCGTCAGATCCTGATAGAATCTGGTGAGGTCGAACAGGTCGAACTCAGCCCTGATGTTCTCCGGACTATACTTGAAGAACAAGTTCACAACGCGAAACAGAAAGTCGTCGTTGGGATAATTGAAGCTGGTCTCGAAGAACAGCGAGCCGCTGAACTCGCGCACCTCCTGCGCTTTCTGGCGCATGTTACTGAGGGCCTGGCTGATTTCGATGACGATGTTGGCGCATTGGGAGCCGTAGTGCTGGTTCTGCACGTAGCGCAAGTGCCAGGTGACCGCCATGCGCCGCAGGCCATGCACCGTCTCTGCGAACTTCGAGCTGAAGCGAGACAGAATGGCCGACAGCCGGCTGAGAGTGGCGAAAGCTGTTCGGTTGGTCTCGCGCAGGAAGGCCCACTGCTGCACCAGGTTCGCGTCCTCCACCATGTCAGTGTTTCGAGCCAGCGCGTCTCGCTCCTTGATGGTCTGCAGGCGGGACAGCAGCGATGAGCGAGGCGTTTGCACCACCGACTGGATGCGGTAGTCGGACTCAACGCACGGCTTGCCGCAGCTGCACTTGCTGAGCCAGTTGATGCCTGGGGCGGCAGAGATTAGCGGTTTCGCAGCTAATTTACAGCGAAACGGAGAGAAAAACCCGGAGAGAAAATGGCAAATGATTCAAATTCGAATAGGTCTTACCGGGATTCTCGCTGATGTCAATGCCGCAACGTGCCAGATCGTTCAGAGTGCAGTAGGGAAGATCTGCGGATAGAGTATTTGTTAAACTAGTGTTTAGGCAGCCAACCAACCAACCAACCAACCAACCAACCAACTAACCAACCAACCAACCAACCAACCAACTAACCAACCAACCAACTAACCAACCAACCAACCAACCAACCAACTAACCAACCAACCAACCAACCAACCAACCAACCAACCAACCAACCAACCAACCAACCAACCAACTAACCAACCAACCAACCAACCAACCAACCAACCAACCAACCAACCAACCAACCAACCAACCAACCAACCAACCAACCAACCAACCAACCAACCAACCAACCAACCAACCAACCAACCAACCAACCAACCAACCAACCAACCAACCAACCAACCAACCAACCAACCAACCAACCAACCAACCAACCAACCAACCAACCAACCAACCAACCAACCAACCAACCAACCAACCAACCAACCAACCAACCAACCAACCAACCAACCAACCAACCAACCAACCAACCAACCAACCAACCAACCAACCAACCAACCAACCAACCAACCAACCAACCAACCAACCAACCAACCAACCAACCAACCAACCAACCAACCAACCAACCAACCAACCAACCAACCAACCAACCAACCAACCAACCAACCAACCAACCAACCAACCAACCAACCAACCAACCAACCAACCAACCAACCAACCAACCAACCAACCAACCAACCAACCAACCAACCAACCAACCAACCAACCAACCAACCAACCAACCAACCAACCAACCAACCAACCAACCAACCAACCAACCAACCAACCAACCAACCAACCAACCAACCAACCAACCAACCAACCAACCAACCAACCAACCAACCAACCAACCAACCAACCAACCAACCAACCAACCAACCAACCAACCAACCAACCAACCAACCAACCAACCAACCAACCAACCAACCAACCAACCAACCAACCAACCAACCAACCAACAACCAACCAACCAACCAACCAACCAACCAACCAACCAACCAACCAACCAACCAACCAACCAACCAACCAACCAACAACCAACCAACCAACCAACCAACCAACCAACCAACCAACCAACCAACCAACCAACCAACCAACCAACCAACCAACCAACCAACCAACCAACCAACCAACCAACCAACCAACCAACCAACCAACCAACCAACCAACCAACCAACCAACCAACCAACCAACCAACCAACCAACCAACCAACCAACCAACCAACCAACCAACCAACCAACCAACCAACCAACCAACCAACCAACCAACCAACCAACCAACCAACCAACCAACCAACCAACCAACCAACCAACCAACCAACCAACCAACCAACCAACCAACCAACCAACCAACCAACCAACCAACCAACCAACCAACCAACCAACCAACCAACCAACCAACCAACCAACCAACCAACCAACCAACCAACCAACCAACCAACCAACCAACCAACCAACCAACCAACCAACCAACCAACCAACCAACCAACCAACCAACCAACCAACCAACCAACCAACCAACCAACCAACCAACCAACCAACCAACCAACCAACCAACCAACCAACCAACCAACCAACCAACCAACCAACCAACCAACCAACCAACCAACCAACCAACCAACCAACTAACCAACCAACCAACCAACCAACCAACCAACCAAGAAACCTGCCTAGCCAACAAACCTAATAACCACTACTAATCCAACAACCAACCAGACTAATAACCTATCAACCACAGGTTTGCAGATGATTGAGTTATTCAATAATTTACAAATTGTAATAAGCAACTTTAGTTAGGCGTGAGTCAATGCAAGATTTATTGGACAAAGCTGATTCCCCCACTATTCCCTAAATATTTGCTAAAGAAAAAGACTTATGCTCCAATCTAACTGACTGACAGACTGACAGGCCCCAGCTGAGCAAACCAAGAGCCAACAAGAAGGATATTTAAGCAACTATTTAACAGACGGGTCCCAACTGGAAACAATCCTTTTAGTCCCTTGGCGTAGATTATTTGGCCCATCCAGCGGGGGTCGAGTCCGGTGGGACTCCTTTTCCGGTCAGAGGATTTCAGCTGGGTAAATACGAGAAGAATGGGGGGAGAGGCAGCAGACGGGATCTTGGGGCAGGGAGACCCCGGCCTGGCATTATCTGAAATGGCTTGGATGAGCGCCCAGATTCAGAACTGGTGGCAGCTGCTCGGTGAGTGAAGGGAGAGAGTGACTGCCCGCTGGCTCATGGCTGGGCAATATGGGATCAGGGAGTTGACTGGCTGGCTGGAGAACCATTAAATTAATGAGATGCCGCTGGCAAACACTTGCTGTTGACTGAGCACGGGTTGGGGGACCGTTGCAATGCCCCTCATTCGTTCATTAACTGATTATACTCCCTATGCTGCACTTGGTCTGGTCTCCGAGTGAAAATCTGTGTGATCTGTGCATCTCCGGTCTGTGAGAAAGTGAGGTATGATGGATCAGGAGGGTAGATTAGATTAGAGTGGGTGAGAACAGGAGTGACAGAGACTACGAGTAAATCACAGTGTGATGAAGTCGGCGTGACATAGATTAGATCACAGTGTGATGAAGTCGGCGTGACATAGATTAGATCACAGTGTGATGAAGTCGGAGTGACATAGATTAGATCACAGTGTGATGAAGTCGGAGTGACATAGATTAGATCACAGTGTGATGAAGTCGGCGTGACATAGATTAGATCACAGTGTGATGAAGTCGGAGTGACATAGATTTGATCACAGTGTGATGAAGTCGGAGTGACATAGATTAGATCACAGTGTGATGAAGTCGGAGTGACATAGATTTGATCACAGTGTGATGAAGTCGGAGTGACATAGATTAGATCACAGTGTGATGAAGTCGGAGTGACAGATTAGATCACAGTGTGATGAGTTCGGAGTGACAGAGATTAGATCACAGTGTGATGAAGTCGGAGTGACAGAGATTAGATCACAGTGTGATGAGTTCGGAGTGACAGAGATTAGATCACAGTGTGATGAAGTCGGCGTGACAGATTAGATCACAGTGTGATGAGTTCGGAGTGACAGAGATTAGATCACAGTGTGATGAAGTCGGCGTGACAGATTAGATCACAGTGTGATGAAGTCGGAGTGACATAGATTAGATCACAGTGTTATGAAGTCGGAGTGACAGACATTAGATCACAGTGTGATGAAGTCAGAGTGACAGACATTAGATCACAGTGTGATGAAGTCGGAGTGACAGAGATTACATCAGAGTGTGATGAAGTCGGCGTGACATAGATTAGATCACAGTGTGATGAAGTCGGAGTGACAGAGATTAGATCAAGTGTGATGAAGTCGGAGTGACAGAGATTAGACCATAGCATAAAAAGCTGGGTGTGAACAGAAAAGATTTCAGAGGCAAGGAAAAATTCTACACAGTGAAAGTGACTGATGTATTCTTCAGTTTTCACCCAAAATTGACCCACCGGTTCGCCAAATCATCGCCCTGACCAGTCTGTGAAAAATTACCACTTCGCAGAAGCTAGTTGCCAGTAAGGATATTCCCCTTGCTGTGTTGTGCAGCCTCCTGGGGTGCAGAACTACAGCTGATTGAAGCAAGACGTTGTCGACAAGAAAATACAGTGCACTAGGGGGTGGGGTGTGCAAGCGAGCATCTGAGAGGCTTCTTCTGTTCCAAGCACTGAATCACGCTGCTGACAGCCGAGGCCGAGTATGAAGTCCATCTGGGAGCGAAGCCCCCCCCCAACCGGACTACCCGGGCGTTTTTTTTACAAAATCTGATTTTTAGAATTGACTGTGACAGACGGAAAGACGGTAGCATACAGACAAGCGAAGGCTGAGACTGTGACAGACAAGAAGACGGTAGCATACAGACAAGCGAAGGCTGAGACTGTGACAGACAAGAAGACGGTAGCATACAGACAAGCGAAGGCTGAGACTGTGACAGACAAGAAGACGGTAGCATACAGACAAGCGAAGGCTGAGACTGTGACAGACAGGAAGACGGTAGCATACAGACAAGCGAAGGCTGAGACTGTGACAGACAGGAAGACGGTAGCATACAGACAAGCGAAGGCTGAGACTGTGACAGACAAGAAGACGGTAGCATACAGACAAGCGAAGGCTGAGACTGTGACAGACAAGAAGACGGTAGCATACAGACAAGCGAAGGCTGAGACTGTGACAGACAAGAAGACGGTAGCATACAGACAAGCGAAGGCTGAGACTGTGACAGACAAGAAGACGGTAGCATACAGACAAGCGAAGGCTGAGACTGTGACAGACAGGAAGACGGTAGCATACAGACAAGCGAAGGCTGAGACTGTGACAGACAGGAAGACGGTAGCATACAGACAAGCGAAGGCTGAGACTGTGACAGACAAGAAGACGGTAGCATACAGACAAGCGAAGGCTGAGACTGTGACAGACAAGAAGACGGTAGCATACAGACAAGCGAAGGCTGAGACTGTGACAGACAAGAAGACGGTAGCATACAGACAAGCGAAGGCTGAGACTGTGACAGACAGGAAGACGGTAGCATACAGACAAGCGAAGGCTGAGACTGTGACAGACAGGAAGACGGTAGCATACAGACAAGCGAAGGCTGAGACTGTGACAGACAAGAAGACGGTAGCATACAGACAAGCGAAGGCTGAGACTGTGACAGACAAGAAGACGGTAGCATACAGACAAGCGAAGGCTGAGACTGTGACAGACAAGAAGACGGTAGCATACAGACAAGCGAAGGCTGAGACTGTGACAGACAAGAAGACGGTAGCATACAGACAAGCGAAGGCTGAGACTGTGACAGACAGGAAGACGGTAGCATACAGACAAGCGAAGGCTGAGACTGTGACAGACAGGAAGACGGTAGCATACAGACAAGCGAAGGCTGAGACTGTGACAGACAAGAAGACGGTAGCATACAGACAAGCGAAGGCTGAGACTGTGACAGACAAGAAGACGGTAGCATACAGACAAGCGAAGGCTGAGACTGTGACAGACAAGAAGACGGTAGCATACAGACAAGCGAAGGCTGAGACTGTGACAGACAGGAAGACGGTAGCATACAGACAAGCGAAGGCTGAGACTGTGACAGACAAGAAGACGGTAGCATACAGACAAGCGAAGGCTGAGACTGTGACAGACAGGAAGACGGTAGCATACAGACAAGCGAAGGCTGAGACTGTGACAGACAGGAAGACGGTAGCATACAGACAAGCGAAGGCTGAGACTGTGACAGACAGGAAGACGGTAGCATACAGACAAGCGAAGGCTGAGACTGTGACAGACAGGAAGACGGTAGCATACAGACAAGCGAAGGCTGAGACTGTGACAGACAGGAAGACGGTAGCATACAGACAAGCGAAGGCTGAGACTGTGACAGACAAGAAGACGGTAGCATACAGACAAGCGAAGGCTGAGACAGGCTTGTTCTAAAGTAGTGCCTGTCTCAGTTTCTGTTTGCGGTTCTAATAATAGTAATAAATAATAATAACTGATTACACCTGCCCCAATTGGGCCAGATGTGCAACCGACAGCTCAGCCGCAGCTATTGCGCGGCGCATCTGAAGGCTGCATACGGCTGTTCAGTCCAAGGACGGGGGGGGGTCGCCACACACCCACAATTACCCCAGCTAATGCTGGCACCCATTTTACAGCTGGGTGAACTGAAGCGAAGCAGAGTTGAGTGTCTTGCTCAAGGATCGGGAATCGAACCCCCGACCTTCCCGTCTCGAGTTTGACGCTCTAACCACTAAGGCTACAATCCACTCTTTGTGGGGTTCTGATTGTCTTACACTAGGACAGATAAACAAACAATTACATCCAAATATAACTAACTAAAGTCACGGAAAGGCCTACACTGCAACCGGTTACCCCCTCCCCCCTAATCCCAGCAACAAGCTGGCAACTCAAATCTCGAAAAAAGGCATCTAGTCGCGAGTTCCCTGGCAGCAGCGGGTGCAGGGAAGCCGGCGCACGCCTGGCCAGGTCTGAGCGCTGGACAAAAATCAATGCATTTGTGTCGCCACATTTGCTGCAGCTGGGCGATGAGAATGAGAATGAGAGAGAGAGGGGGAGAGGGGAGAGACGGACCGAAGAGAAGCAGCAGAGGGGCTTCGCGTGAAGTAGTCGAAGTGGCAGCGTGAGTTAAGAGAGAGAGAGACTGCCAAGTGCTTTGCCCAACTTGCTGCAGCAGTTTGGGAAAGTGTTTGCCAGTTGGGGGTGGGAGAGGTCCTCATCAAAAAAGGCCGACATTCCTGTTAGCTTCTCTCCCCCCATCTCCCCAAGCCAAGTCTGCCCTGCGCTGGATACAAACTCCTATACGGTGTCTGTTTGGTGAGCAGGCAGTCCTGGCTGTGGCTGAGTATTTGGCAAGAGGATGAGTCGGATGTCATTGCGGCGCGAGGCCTGCTAATCCCGGAGTGGCACACAGCAGCGACGGACTCACCTATGATGGCGCACTTGCACTTGCTGAGCAGGGCGCTTGCGAAGCACTTCTCAACGCAGCTTTTCCAGGTGGCTCGATTGGAGCAGGGTGCCGGATTTACCTGTGGGGCGGGGCGGGGTTAATGGCTATTATCACTATAAATATAATTGTCGTACTTCTTTCAAATGACCCTTCAACACAATGTAATCTCTTCCAAATGACCATCAACACAATGTAATCTCTTCCAAATGACCATCAACACAATGTAATCTCTTCCAAATGACCCTTCAACACAATGTAATCTCTTCCAAATGACCCTTCAACACAATGTAATCTCTTCCAAATGACCCGTCAACACAATGTAATCTCTTCCAAATGACCCTTCAACCCAATGTAATCTCTTCCAAATGACTCTTCAACACAATGTAATCTCTTCCAAATGACTCTTCAACACAATGTAATCTCTTCCAAATGACTCTTCAACACAATGTAATCTCTTCCAAATGACTCTTCAACCCAATGTAATCTCTTCCAAATGACCCTTCAACACAATGTAATCTCTTCCAAATCACCCTTCAACACAATGTAATCTCTTCCAAATCACCCTCAACACAATGTAATCTCTTCCAAATCACCCTCAACACAATGTAATCTCTTCCAAATGACCCTTCAACCCAATGTAATCTCTTCCAAATGACCCTTGAACACAATGTAATCTCTTCCAAATCACCCTTCAACACAATGTAATCTCTTCCAAATGACCCTCAACACGAAACGCCCTTCCACTCAAACATATCAGTGACAGAACCCAAACTTGACCCCAACTTGCAATCAACGTACGTACCAACGTACAAAAGATTCATGTGACTTTATCTGACCCGCTAAAGTACAAAAAATTCATAAACAGGTAACAGTAGAACGCTAACAAAGAACAATGTCTTTTGTTCAATGAACAAAGTCAGCACATTTTTTGTTCCAGAAATATCAGAAACAGCGGAGGGTAGTGACTTCTGTTTGCACCTGGAGCAGGTGGCCGGTACTTCCCTTTGATACAGCAAGCGAGCCAACCATCATTACAGAGCCCAGCAAAATCTTGTCCTGTGATTTGCCAGCATGTCAGCTAGTCACCGACTAAACTGAAAAGCTTGGTTTATGCTGAGCAGAAGCTTTCAGGTGCGCAAACACGGGCCTTTGACGAAACGTTTTTTGTTAGTCTGTCAAGTTGATTTCGGGAAGCCATGAGCTACTAGCATAGCTATTTTTGAGCACCGGGCATGAACCAGATCGCGGTTAATAAAACTAGTAAATCCCCCCATTGGTTTCTGGCCCGAAAGCTTGCCGCAATTCCCCTTGGCCCAAGGCAGGCATTCATATTTGATGCGGTTTCGATGGCGGGCGTGGAGATCTGAACGCAACGTCTGGACGGGTGGCGTTTATTGAAATCTTTGAAATTGAAATCAGCGCTTTGAAATCGTGTAACTTTTAAGTGCCTGCTTTGTCTGAACTGCTACTAATTGTAATTCTAATTTTCAGACAGGTAGCTTTAAAAAGGAGCAGAGCGTAACTTCAAACACATCCGCTTTCCAGGTCTCTTTGGTGAGAGCGCCACGGTTGCAGCTGAGGCTGGTCAAAGCCGGATGCAGGCTGTAAATATCCAGTTATCAGGGACTGAATGGCGTGAATGTGGGGGAGTAACTGAGAGGGCAACGTGGGAGGCTGAGCTCATGCCGCCTTCATCCCATCTCTTCACTTCATTCTCCAGCCTCACAGTTTTCCAATCTAAACTGCGTTGGACGATGAGGCCAAAAGTGGGAGGCTGGGGTTGGGGGTAGGCAGCTGGATTGAGTTTTATTTTATATATTTTTTATACGCTTAATTAAGGCTGGATGAATGAGGCAAAGGCTGGGCGTGAATGCTATTTCAGAGTGGGAGCCGCGGTTTCGGCCTATGAAAGCTCTTGTTGTTTACTCCAGAGACGTGCTGGAAGTGACAAGCATGACGAAGAAAGGCTAAGAGGGTGTGACAGGGTGTGACAGGGTGAGACAGGGTGAGACAGGGTGTGACAGGGTGAGGCAGGGTGTGACAAAGTGAGAGAGGGTGAGACAGAGTGTGACAGGGTGAGACTGGGAGGGCGAGACAGGAGGGTGAGACAAGTTGAGATCGAGAGAGACAGGGTGAGACAGGGAGGGTGAGACAAAGAGGGTGAGACAGGGAGGGCAAGGCAAGGTGTGACAGGGAGGGTGAGACAGGTTGAGATCGAGAGAGACAGGGTGAGACAGGGAGGGTGAGACAAAGAGGGTGAGACAGGGAGAGTAAGGCAGTGTGACAGGGAGGGTGAGACAAAGAGGGTGAGACAGGGAGGGTAAGGCAAGGTGTGACAGGGAGGGTGAGACAGGTTGAGATCGAGAGACAGGGTGAGACAGGGTGAGACAGGGTGAGACAGGGTGAGACATGGTGAGACAGGAAGGTTGAGACAGGTGAGAAAGGGAGAGTGAGACAGGGAGGGTGAGACAGGAAGGGTGAGACAGGAAGGGTGAGACAGGAAGGTTGAGACAGGGTGAGAAAGGGAGAGTGAGACAGGGAGGGTGAGACAGGAAGGTTGAGACAGGACGGGTGAGGCAAGGGAGGGTGAGACAGGGTGGGACAGGGTGAGACAGGGTGAGACAGGGAGGGTGAGACAGGGAGGGTGAGACAGGAAGGGTGAGGCAAGGGAGGGTGAGACAGGGTGGGACAGGGTGAGACAGGGTGAGACAGGGAGGGTGAGACAGGAAGGATGAGGCAAGGGAGGGTGAGACAGGAAGGATGAGGCAAGGGAGGGTGAGACAGGGTGAGACAGGGAGGGTGAGACAGGGTGAGACAGGGAGGGTGAGACAGGTTGAGATATCGAGAGACAGGGATTGAAAAGCATATATCTTCTTACATTTGCATTCAATGGAAAATTCGCTTTTATATAAATCCAATTTTTCATCTCAAGATTATGGCACAATAAAAGATCTTTTTTCAGGCGAAAGAAATTTTGTTTGAATTAACTCATTTTTCCTCCAACCGGAATGATGGCTCGATTGATGCTTATCTACGAGCTACGAGTGTAATATTGAATTGAATTTCTTATTTGGCCGGGATCATGAACTGCTTGATTGACAACGTAATTGCGAATAAAAACGGGGTTATTTGGCTTAAAAGAAATGGGATTTTAATCTTAACAAGGATCAGGAGGAATCGATTTAAACGTATACGAAATTTATGCGCACTATCTATCTATCTATCTATCTATCTATCTATCTATCCATCTATCTATCTATCTATCTATCTATCCATCTATCTATCTATCTATCTATCTATCTATCTATCTATCTATCTATCTATCTATCCATCTATCTATCTATCTATCCATCTATCTATCTATCTATCTATCTATCTATCTATCTATCTATCTATCTATCTATCTATCTATCTATCTATCCATCTATCTATCTATCTATCTATCCATCTATCTATCTATCTATCTATCTATCTATCTATCTATCTATCTATCTATCTATCTATCTATCTATCTATCTATCTATCTATCTATCTATCTATCTATCTATCTATCTCTCTATCTATCTATCTATCTATCTATCTATCTATCTATCTATCTATCTATCTATCTATCTATCTATCCATCTATCTATCTATCTATCTATCTATCTCCTGGCTCAGATGTTCTATTTCAGTCTTAATCCCACTCCAAGCAATCTGTCAGACCGATGCCGATTGAGAGCCTCCGCTTTCGTGAGGTCAAAAAGGGAGCAGAGGAAGTCGCCAAGGATCAGAGTCCCCGGGCTGGCCTTAGCTAAGAAGAGAAGCTGGAAGGGAACTGACTTGAGAACTGCTGCTGGCCTCACAAAGAAGAGGGGTGCATGCGGAGAACTGAGGCGGCACCGGCTTTAGATCGGGAGGCTTTCACTGTGACAGACTCTCCGGCTTCTCCCTCCCTTTGGAGCAGCGCAGCTCCATCTCACTGAGCTTCTTCCTTTCTTTCTACTTTCTCTAATTTTCTCAGCAGCCGCAGTTGCTAAAGATAGTCGGTTTACAAGTTAATAGTTCAAATTTAGAAACGCTACTGAGCCTCTTGTCCCTCCACTTCCCCATGTCTACGCATTCGCTTCGTTGACTGTCGCTTTTGGTGGCATCTGTTCCTAAATTAGCCGGAAGTTTGTCCTGAAATTTGCATCCTGGAGGGAAGTCTTCAAGGTACATAGAGAGTGTGCATACCTGGACGATGAGAAAGTCAGGGAGCATGCGTATGAGTACAGTACACTGACTCGCTTGAATGCACAAATGAGTCAGCGGAATGACCCTTGACATCTGATCCAGCGTCGGTCGCAGGACGACGTCGCCGAAGGAATTGCACCAGGGTGCCTACAAACCTCTTGTAATTATTATCCTTATCCCCATCCCAGTTTACTTATTTTCCCATCGCCTTCTCAACTTCTCGTCTTATTTCCCCGTGAACCTTCAACGTGCGTAGCAAAGCTCCTCTTCTCCCAAGTCCATTATGTCCTCTAGCGTTCTATCCTGCTACCCCAACAAACGCCTCCAATCTACAATCAAATCTCTCCCATTTTTGCCCAAATTTTCTTTCTTTTTTGCCAAATGAGCTACCGAATGAGTCGAAGCAGGGCTGAATTTGCAGGAAGTTGCGCGGTAAAATTAGTTGGGAGTCCTAGCAGAAGCCGAGGAAACAACCCCGTCCACGAAGCGTTATCACTGGTTGCCAGACAGTCCCAGAGCTATTTTCGGTTGCAGGAAAACAAAAACTGTCTATCTCTCTCTCTCTCTCTCTCTCTCACAGGTCTCAGGAGGCCCGCTTAGAAGAAGATTGGCTGGTCGTGTGTTTTCCTGCTCCTTCACATTGCCGTTGATAGAGACAGCATCGAAGAGGGACATGAGCGGGGTTGGGTCCACTGCTGCGATGTCTACTTTGAAAATTTGCATTTTAACTGCCCTGAGGGTGCTCAGGCTGAGGCTGAGAATGCTGGGGGGAGTGGATGACACCCAATGCCACTCTGATTCAGACGTCAAGACAACACATGACTGACAGAAACATGCTGCTATTGAAACTCGATAAAGTCCCGTTAGAGACAGAAGAACAAACCTTGGAGCTGGCTGTCACGTGAACGGTTGTGTGAAACTTCGGGCCAACCTGCAGGCTCTGGTCCAGGTTGACCACCACCGGCTCAAACGGCGAGTGGATGATCACCGTGACACCTACGAAGCCTTCGTTGGGCAGCAGGTAGTCATAGCCCTGTGGATCCAGCAGCACCTTCAACGAGGTTACCTCTGCGGGTTAGGGACGATGCGGTATCTGCTTGCGTCTGCTTGTGTATCTGCCTGTATTAGTGTGTCTGTCTGTCTGTCTGTCTGTCTGTCTGTCTGTCTGTCTGTCTGTCTGTCTGTCTGTCTGTCTGTCTGTCTTCACTCTGCATTTTATCACATGTTCCTTCGATTCCCGCCCTGTACATGTAGCTCACCTGAGTTCTCTCTCTCCCTCAGCCCATGAGGCTGTATAGAGTTCAAATTACTCAGCGAACTCGGGTGCAGAGTGTAGCACTGGCCCAAGATGGTGGTCGAGTGCTCGAAGTTGTATTCATTGCACTGCCTCTTGTTGCTCAACTGACACCTGAGAAATGGCGAGCAGGTTGATATTTTTGTCAAAAAACACGTCAAGTCAGTACTTTTCTACGCTTTCTAATTATTGTTTTTCAAGCAACTGTCACATTGGTCATCTCTTTCTTATTCTTATCGGCCTCTCAGCTCAGCTCTGTGCAGCTGAGGGCACCGCGTCACGGCTTGTGTTGAAACTCATTCATCCACCCAGCCAGCCAGCAGGAAGTCTCTGCGCCGCCTCCACCCGGACAAGAATGGAATGAAGACGGACCCAGAAATTAAGGAAAGAGCGCAAGAAAGAAAAGAACTGGCCGATGGCTTCTCTCTCTCTCTCTCTCTCTCTCTCTCTCTCTCTCTCTCTCTCTCTCTCTCTCTCTCTCTCTCTCTCTCTCTCTCTCCTGTGGCTTTCCCTCCCACCTCCTGTGCCGCCTTCATTCTTCACCTTGCCGCCACTTCACGCGCCCCAACAAGGTCCCAAGCCCCGAGATGATGAAGTAGTGAAGAAGCAGCTTCACCGCTGCCCTTTAAGTAAGTGAGGAGTCCAGCCTCCGCGGCAACGTTTTTCAAGTTCCAGGCTTGGCAGCAAATCGCACCCTGTCCTCCAGACTCCCCAGACCGGCTCCCTCGAGGGGAGATCTGCTCGGCAGGTTCCAAGCAGCACTTCCGCTTGCCGGTCGGGCCAAACAGGGAAATCAGCAGCCGCTGCATGAGTCGCTCACTTGCGACGCCTTGCGTTTTCCCCAGTCTATTTTTAGCCTCACCCTTTCAGCATGTCGGCAATGGTGTGTCCGGTTTCCTGGAATATCTTCTTGATAGGAATGAAGCTGGACTGCAGGCTGGACTTGTGAGTGATGAAGTCCACCAGACTCTCGTAGGCGTTGCTCACGTTGTACTGGGCCGTGTTCAGGCGGACCAACTCGGAGCCCCTGTTGGTTGGGATTTCCATTGATTTGCACTTTGAGTTGCTTGGTATGAGCATCTTTGGATTGTTTTGACTTTGTTCAAGTATTTATCTTTCAAATTTAATCTCATTTTAGAGTCACCCCGTAAGATTCACGCTCCGTTAGAGTCACCCCATAAGATTCACACTCCGTTAGATTTTGCAACGGAGAGTTTCTTTGAGCAGCAAATTTTATCTTATTCTAAGCCATTTAACTCCAGAGTACGTATTTCACGTCAACGTACGTCTTCGAGGGGGGGGGAGTTAGGCTAATATTTTCGAAGACATGACAAAAACTGACAGGTTTAGGAAGAAGCTCAGCAGGCTTTTGTCGAAAAGTGAGCCACTGATCGCTTGGATCTAAGTACGCCCATCAGTGAGAACGCACCCAATCACTCGCCACCATAAATCGGAACCCCAGAAGCAATTCCGATTGGCAATTCTGCTTCATTCTATGCATATTCTATATCCCGGAAATTAACTGTCCACCCTGAGGCTACGTTGGCCTCTCTTTGCTCCCCAGTAACTTCCACTCGCTCTCTACTGGCATGCCACGGCAGCGCAAACACCTGAACCTAATTAGATTATTACCAATGCCAATCAATCAACGTGGCCCACCCCTCGGTGCCAGCTCTACTCTCCTCCGGCCCAGACCAGACGGTCCCGCCAAGTTTCAACTTCCCCAATTTTCTCTTTCCCCGACCCCATAGCAGCCTCACTTGGCCGGGTTGATGTTGCACAGGGTGACGGCAGGAAACTCGGGCTCCTCCAGGCTTGATGCCTCTGCCGCCGCTGCCGATGCTGCAGCCGCCGCACTGGAAGCCGACGAAGTGCCCAACCGAGCCGAAGATGCCAGCAGAGATGCAGCGGAAATCGATGCTGACGCGGCGGCTGAGCCGGAAGTGGAAGCGTCTGATGGTTCTGTGAGGACCATCTCGACTAGGCGGAACACAGTGTAGGCTGCGGCGGCGGACCACACGAGCACCACGGCAGCTCTTTGGGTGGTGGAAAAGTGTTGGTGGCATTGGTTTAAGACGCTTTGGTGTGATCAGAGACGCTTTGGTGTGGTCAGAGATGTTTTGGTGTGGTCAGAGACGCTTTGGTGTGGTCATAGATGTTTTGGCGTTGCCAGAGGGGTTTTGGTGTGGTCAGAGACGCTTTGTGTGGTCAGAGATGTTTTCGTGTGGTTAGAGACGCTTTGGTGTGGTCAGAGACGCTTTGGTGTGGTCAGAGACGTTTTGGTGTGGTCAGAGATGTTTTGGTGTGGTCAGAGACGTTTTGGTGTGGTCAGAGATGTTTTGGTGTGGTCAGAGACGCTCTGGTGTGGTCAGAGATGTTTTGGTGTGGTCAGAGACGTTTTTGTTGTAATTTATCAGAGACGCTTTGGTGTGGTCAGAGAGACGCTTTGGTGTGGTCAGAGATGTTTTGGTGTGGTCAGAGACGCTTTGGTGTTGTCAGAGACGCTTTGGTGTGGTCAGAGACGTTTTAGTGTGGTCAGAGACATTTTGGTGTGGTCAGAGATGTTTTGATATGACTATGAATTGATGTGACCAGGACACTTGTCGCTGCGAGCTATAAATAAAGTTGATTTTGTGTGTTATGTAATCATAGATACGGGCTTCGTATCGATGGATGTCTGCTTCTCTATCAATAAATGAGCTGAATGATGGCTGATTGCACGAAAGCACTGCAAACACGGGGATAAATTCGCATTCAGAAGAAACGACCCATCTAAAAAAGAGGAGTGGTAGCGGCTAGGATCGGGAGAAGGATACTGACGTACGCGCTCTGGCTCTTTCGTGACACCCCGACTCCGCAAGCAGGTCGAGTCAGATTCCATTTCCTGTTCCATTGTCAACAGTGGCATGACAGCGTTGCCCCCTTGCCCTGATTAACTCTTTCCTCTCAGCCCAGCAGCTCCAGTCTCTACAGCAGCTCTGAGACACCCAAGCCGTTTCCCTTCTTCTCTCCGTCCCTTTCAATGGTTTTCTCTATCCGATCGAGTTTTTATGCATCGAAAAGCAGCAGTCAATGCTTACTGCCAGCGTGCACTATCTTCAGTACACCGATGGAAGCAGGAAATCTCAGTACGGATTCACGGGACTTTTGAACTGTCCCAAGGAAGCTAAATGAGAGCCCAGGCTTCCTTGAGCATTGAATTTGTTATTGTTTGGAAAGTCGCACATGCTATTATACCGTATTATTTATAAATTTTCAAGGAGCTTTGCTGACGTAACAGCGACCTCAAGAGAGACACTAACAGGACAAGCATGATGCAGCAGAATGAGAGGATCATGATTAGACTGACAGATGTTTCCTGACGAGCTTCTTCTGTTCTCGTTCACCTGCCCAGCTTCGAATTTTTCAGCTCCCAATGCATCAGATAAGGGGCTTCTCAATTTTCCTAATTTAGCGGCTTATTTCTTCGAAACCAAATCATGCTCCTCGCTCTTGCTGTGACATTGTGACAGTTGAGAGCTCGGCTAATTTTAGACGTCCGCGTTCACGCATAACCTTAAAATGTGATCTTGTTCATTCATGACTGATCACCTTAGATATTGCATTACAAATAACACTTTTAACACCAACTCAAATCATGGCCAGTGCCGTATCCAAGGATCGGTGAGGCACAGAGCTCGCCCTGAATTCAGCTAATTCGCTCATGTACCTACTGGTACCTACTTTCTGTCTCCAACCATTCATTCAGTGCACGCCTGCTGAGGAGGCGGGCGGGTATTTACTCAGCTAAGAAGATAAAAAGTCTACTATACCACCCGTGGCCGCCCTGTTCAGTAAGGACAAAAGTCTCTGGAACTTTGTTCTCCTGCCCTGCTTTAGAGCCTACCGTGCTCAGATACTACTCCGGTAAAATCGGGCTAGACCGGCTCTGGCTTCTTTGACTCACTCTCTCCAAACCAATTTTGTTCTCTGATCCCATTGACAAATGCCAAATAGAGATCCCACGCAGAAGGCCGGGGTCACGCCAAGAGGCACCTGTGTGAGCTATGAAACTTGGTAACCTCGATAATTGGAGACGTGGAAACACTGGAGATCGCAGTCACAGTGCTTGGCTAACTGTCTGGCTTTCTTGAGGAGAGAAAAATTCAACACCAGATAAACTGAAAAATCATAAAGAAAACCTTTCTGCGTTGGAAATCCTACGAATTTAAGCCTACTTTTAAATCAAAGGTTGGCGGGCTTTAGTTACCTCAAGAGCGAGATAAAGAATCCAGCTCATGGCTCCGGGCTGGATGAGAGTGGATTGGAGAGGGCATAAAAGATGAGAGGTGAGAGAAGAGAGGAGTGGCGAGAGATGGATGAGCGAAGAGATAAGAGGGAAGATAAAGGAATATTATTGTAGATGAGAGAGACGAGAAGGGAGAGGACGGGACAGAGGAAGAGAAGAAAGAAAGAGCTCAGAAAAGACAAAAGCCTTGAGCAGGCCAATTGCTATTGTGAAGTTCCAAAGGACAGATCTACTTCCTGTTGAACAAACAAAAGCTCAGCGTCCTGGGCATCCTAGAAGCCTTGGGTCTTTGCGGACAGCCTAAAAACTCCACTTCCTGATGAACATCCCGGAACCTCTCGCGGAATCTTGATTCATTGCAACAGTAAAAGTCCAAATCTAATGCTATGTCGTCACGGCTACCCCAGTGCGAGCTATCATTATAAACTTGTCTAGTCCGTCAACAGCAGCTCGTAAACAACCAAGTACACTGGGTCTCAATTTAGACGTACGCTATGACACGGTCCCGTATTTGACCAGCCCTCTGCTCTTTTACTCTTGTCACGTTTAATAGAGAAAGAATAAAAAGAAAAACACGAATGAACTCGAGTATGACATTGAACTTCATGCCAGATAGTATCTCGCATTGTCACGTAGAGAGGACCCTTTACAAGCGGGCGGACGAAAAAACCGACTGTCTACAAAGGACCTCCCTGACAATTTAGTCAGTCAGCTTTTCTTCTGTCTGACTGGATCCGAAGTGAAAATCCTTCGGCTCCGCACAAATAGTTTACGATTATCAGCCTCTAAGCCTCAGGAGGGAAGTCCACCTTCGCGCACTATCGCTTTCTCCGTTCACCCTCTGCTCTCTGGCAACCTTTTTTCACCTTTCATTTCCCGCCTACATCGGCTTAACCACTCCGGCTTTCCGTCTCTTCTTTTTAAAAGCAGCAAAAGCCACGGGAAGGACCGGGGCAGCAACTTCATGTTCCACCTCATCTTCGGCCGAAAAGCGAAGACTGACACATCCGCTTAGCCTTGGCGCCAGACGGGCCCAGAAGATTCGCCATTCAGCTGCGTCCAGCCTGCTTCATCACCCCATCCCCTGCCTAAACTAGCTTGATGATGGCGTGCGGGTCAAGGGATGGTGGCCAGGAATCCGACTGGAGTGGAATGCGAATTATAAGTCAATTTTGTGCTTGAAAGCGTGAAAAGGCGGAATAATAATGTTTTAAAGGCTACAAAATTCTGCTGCTGAATGGGGAAGTGCCGACTTGGAATTGGCTTTCTATAAAAAGGGTAGTGGGCGCAAGCAGGCAGTAAGGCAGACTCTCTGTAAGAGTTACAGACGCTGATACAACTCACAATCGGCACGAGTTTCTCCTTCGCCTCCGAACTGCCGACCCGTGCTGATGCCGGCAGGTCATATCGGTCGCGGGGGGGCCAATTTCCGAAATTCGAGTTCTCAAAAACAAATCTAGCGCTTTATAAAGGGACTTGGTATTTATAAAGAGACAGAGACCATTCCAAAGGCCAATGAATCTTCGCTATGTGCTGTTGGCAGCACACCTGAACCCAACAGTTAGTCTGCTTCAGTAGCAATCAAGGCAAATCTGATGACCTGAGCCAGAAACACAGCGCGTGGACTGTCCCAGTGCCAGACTTTTGTAGCTTTTTTATTTCTATTCCTCCAGCTGTCTGCCGGCTCAGTTTGAGTAGCCAACCACGGAGAGCGCGACGCCTCCTCTGACCAGCGGCTCAGGTCCGTGTGCGGGCAAGTGTGACAAAAACCGCCCTGACAGACAAATTTCTATTGGCTGTTGATCGATCCACCAACCAGAGAGTTGTTTGCTTGAATGGCAGTGCGCGGAACAGACAATGAGAAGATGAATGCTGGATTTAAAAAATTCTAATCTAAATAGTTAGTTAAGAAATAAATTTATGCTCCGTTTAACTTACTAACTCTGATAGCCACACAGAGCGTGCAGAACGAGAGTGAATCTCAGAACACAAAAAATGAAAGAGTGCGTGACTTCTGGGGGAGTAGCGGAAATGAGAGCTGCGCGAGGTGAAGAGCTTAAAACAAAGCCACAAACAATGGGCGCACTTCCCTTGTGCACTTCCTTTCTCTCTCTGTCCCATCTCAGAATCTATTCTAATGTCTGTTCAAAGCCTTCCACAGCAACTACTCAACCTCTCAGTTACTCTCTAGCTAGTTTATAATAAAACTCTGCTCCCATTTCTCAGGTGAAAATTGTACTCTCATAGCATCATTAAGAGCGCGTGCGCGAGACAAAAGCTAAAAACGCTAAACAGTCTCTAGCCGTGGAGTGTCGTGGGTGTAGGTTTGTCGTGCCAACAGCTTGAATGAAGTGAACCCAAAATATGCTCAAGAAGCCACTTGATCTCCGCCTGTCTGCCGGTCAGTGCGCGGTCCCCAATCAAGCCTGTCCACGCGACTTCAGTCGATTGGTCTCTAAAACTAAGATTTTTTCTTCTGGCTTAGCGTGAAAAGTGGCACTTTTAGCTGACTGACTCGCCATGGCATTCTACGAGCTAGCTGAGAGGCACTCTCATGCGGTAAATTGTCTTTGCTGGATTAACTAGATTAAAGCACATCGCGCTACTTCAGGCTTTTTAGCGTCACAATAGACCAGTTTTGCATCTTTATGAATTAACAAACAAGTGACTCTTGACAAAAGCAGATCAATTAACTAACGGTGACAGAGTCAGGGTTGACACACGTAGGGGGAAACAGAAATGCGTTCAAATTTCGGCTCCAAATACAGTCTCAGGTTCGATTCCACAATGATTCTACAAAAATTAGTCTTAGGACGCTAAGGACGCTAAAATTAGTTTTAGTCTTTAGTCGCTCACGTACACCTCGTATGAGCACGTATTCGTGTGCGTGCTGGGTCCTTATGATGCATTTAAAATCAGTCAAATTACAGATATATTCATTCGAATCAGTTATTTAATTGTAATCATACGGATTAAATCGCTTTTCTCGACGTGTCTCCTCGGAAATTGATGCAGCAAAACGGCGGCCTCTTCACCTGAAGAGCGAGCGGTACTTACTAAGTAGATAATTAATTTAGCAACTACTTTAACTGGTTCATCAAGTACTCTACCTGAATAGATTTTGGCAAACACGCCTCGGCATGGGCTCTGACACCTAGCTGTGTCAGTGGCAGTGAGGCACGGACTGCCCCAGCATTTGATTTGTCCGCTCAGCGGCTCTCACTGTTAGACAACAATATTGCAGTCGGCTGCTTTGAGCCTTTGCAAATAGTGCCACGGCTTAATCAGGTCCGCCTCTCTCTCCCTCTGTCCTGTGTGAGCTAGGCCCCGTCTGCCTGCCTATTATGAAATTGGCGCGTTAATTAAGGATGGAAATGGGGCTTATTGACTTGAGTCTTATTTGAGCTGCTTGCATTGAATCGGACTGCATTGGGGTGCGATGGAGGAATTGGATTCTGGACTTTGTGAGTCCGATTGACTGGGTTGGAAAGTTTGATAGAAATTGCTCAGTAAGGCAATGGTAACTGCCGACAAAAAAGGGTGCAGGGACACCGAGAGGGTAAAATGCGACTTGGCGTGAAGCGACTGTCTTGAATGACCTGCTATGAAAAAAACTTTTAGAAGCTGTCAGAGGCTTCACTGCTAATGAGGACAAGGACAATGGTGCTAATGGGCACTGACGAGAATGATGTTCATGAGAACAAGGATTTCTATGAGAGCAAGAATTTTTATGAGAACATGGATTTTTATGTGAACAAGGATGTTAATAGGAAATGAGAACAAGGATGCTGATGAGGACTAGGGAGTTGATGAGAAATGAGAACAAGGATTCTAATGAGGACTAGGGTGTCGCTGAGAAATGAGAACAAAGATGTTAATGAGGACAAAGATGTAGGTTAAATATCAGCATCGTATAAAGATTTGTGTTACAATTGCAGGTTAGCACATTGTCCCACGCTGTAAAATAATTATTCAAGACCAATAAAAATAAATTTATGAGGACAATGTGGAAAAATCAATTATTGTCTGCTTCTAAAACACTAAAAACATTCTTATTCGTCTTTTAGGTCCAATGAATCATAGGTGCGCGCAGGATTGAAATTTATGTTTAGAAATTGAAAAAGATCATGTCTTTGTCTATTATAATGGCAACTAGTTTTAAGTTCCAATATCCTTACCCTTCTTCCCTCACCCCCCTCACCCTCTCCAGCGTGCAATGATTGAGTTTGTCTATGGTCAAAATTCATGGTCCACGATTGAGATAGAATCACATACGAATACGAACGCAATATAAATACAAACTTTTACAGCTTGAATTGTTAAACATAATATATAATTAAACATAATACTGCTAAGACTTAACGGCCTTTCTGGGGGGTTTCCCGACACGATCGAGCGAAGCTGTTTATGGATCAAAGATAGAGAATGGTTTGGCTAAATTCTGAGGATACAGAATGGGAAACATTATCTGCGTTCAATAAATCTTTCCAATTCCATCTGGTCGCTCGTCCTGTCTTCCTGGGGCTCTATGCACGCCCGATTAAAGGTAAAAAGTGTGGGAAAACGGTTCGCCATCAGCGGGGGGGGGCGGAATTTTCCCATTCCCCCCGTTCTCTCTCAACTCTTTTCCTAAGCCATTTGTATACCTGCCTTTGTGCAAGCGGTTTATGATCTGCGTTCTCGCTTCATCCCACCGGCACACAGGACCGTCCGCGTTCTCTCCTTTACAGCTTGGCAACCGCGGCTTAATCGATTTGAGCTCAGAGCGGATTTTCTGCGCATTCTCGCATGCCACCAGCGCTTCCTTCGCATCATCAATCTGTCCCAGGCTGGATCTGCTCGATCAGTACCTACCTTGACAACGGCCGGTCCCCAGCTAACACCGGGTGCGCACCTGGTCCGGCTCGCTCATTCACTTTCTGGGATTAATTTCGGTTCGGGTACAGAGGAAAGTTTATTTTTTCCGGCAGTATGCATTTGTCGATTGGCGATTGGAGAGAGAGAGCCCTGGGACGATTACATTTACCGAGCGAGCGTTCAATTATCCAATTAATTCAATTTCCCGGTGCAGTCATGTCTTCATCATGGGAACGAAAAAAACTTTATTAATCCACTCTGATCTTTCCGAGACTGTTTGTTTCGGTAACTTTCACCCACTGAGCTTAAAGCGTTCAGCATCCCAAATAGAAATTTTAATGTGGCTCTTCTTCAGCAGCATGCTCTGAATTTATAGTCTTGTTTGCCCACGGCCAAATTATTCAAACTACTCGTAAATTGAATTTACGCATTCAGTTTACGTTTGGTAAAAAGCGCTAGCTACTACTTTGCTTAAGTAGCAGTGTAAGATTTATTTGTTAAACGAGGTAATTTACTCACTTTGTTCAAATTTGTAGGTATAGAAATTTACAACCTCACAATTCATTAAAGTAGATGTGCCCTCGTATATTCTATTCATAATTCCTTCGGGTATATTATATGATAAATCACAGGTTAAGCTAAGTTCCCTCCAATAATCATATATGATGGGTCACGATCATTCACCGCTTCAGTGGCCACAGAAGCTAATGTGAAAAAAATATTGCAACTCGCGACAGCGCGAAAATCAACTACTGAGCTCAATTTCGTCAGTAATCTCTGCAGTGCATGCATCATTATTAATATTAATTGATTAGCTATTTATTTAATTCATTTTCTTGCATGTCCGAGATACAAAAATTCGATCCGTTCCACTGAGATACCTGCGAGGGCTGTACCAATCGGATTACAAGTTGTTAATATCTGACGAAAAGAGCGAGGTCCAAATGGCGCCTCTTGGTGCTTGTGCACCTTGGTGCTAAAACCCCTTGGTGATAAAGCCTTTTGGTTTTTGGTGCGCAGTCACTCCAATAGAAAAATCCAGGCTACGTCCCTGCTCTTTGGGCACCAAAAACTGTCCAAACTAAGACGCTTTAGGGACACAAATCAGTTCACGCAATGACTGTTAAGAGCTATGGGGGTGAATGGCAGCTCGAAAATAGGCATCAAAGTTACGATATTAAGCTTTCGACTTTCCTCCGCATTTAGTAAGGCTGTAAATTAATTCAATGTGATTCAGAGCGCCAAGCTTGTGAAGGCTACTCCAACACCAGCTGACACGGCGGCTACTGCGGCCCAGTTTCAGTCGACTCCCCCCGAGCGCCGGTTCCAACCTTCGAGCAGGCGGCGGTAGCGGAGCGCAGCGATCCGATCAGCTCAGCGATGGCGTCTCGGTAGCGCTCTCCGGCGTAAATATAGAGCAGCGGGTTCACCACAGCGTTGGCGGACATCACGATCACGGAGACCACGAAGGCGCTAGACGAGAGGCTCTGACGTTGACCAATCATATCGGCTGCAACCACAATGAGGCACACGGCAACTGGCAGGTTCATGAGGCAGAAAAGCGACACAGTGAGCACCAGGATGAAGAACGTGCGCTGATCCCGCTGGTATCGCTGTTGACCCACCGAGGTCGTGCTGCTGCGGGTGACCCGCCTCTCAACAACGGATGCCCGCGTTGGGTTGTAGACTTCGATGCTGTAAATGATCAGTATTGCGGTACTATGAAGGCTAGAAGAAGTTGGCAACTACTGGACTCTAAAATCCCTGTAGACCGCTTTTTTAGATGCGAGATTCATTTTCTAACTGTGAATGAAAGTTGCATGGCACCAAACTGACCAATTGCAGAGATCCAACTTTCCGATTTCTCAAGTAGCATTTCTTGAAAGTTTAATTCTAGAGCAACATTGTGGTGCTAAAAGACAACTCTGGATGCTACAACACAGAAGCGAAACCAAAGTCAGCTACTATGTAACTTGCCCAGACACTGGTATGTCAGGTCGTCCAGACTGTTTTGACTGCTGCTGACCGGGCGGTGACTGCCCGAATCTCACAGTGTGAGCCGGCGCTGCTGCTGGTTCCACTGCAGCTGCACCCAAGTCCTGCGGTTTGTCCACTGCTGCTACTGGCGCTACGGCTACCGCTTCAACAGCCGCCGCTGCCAGCACGTCCTGCCTTGAAGCTGCAACGCCGCCACCGCTGTTGACGGGATCCTGCTGCGACAGGCTGCGGTTGAGTCGGCGACGGTTGATGCACACAACTCGGCCGATGGCGGCGTAGCAGAAGGTCGACAGCGCCAGCGGGATGACGATCGTCACGATGGAGAGAATTAAGGTGTAGCTGTGATAGAAAACTGCGTCGGGTCGGACGTTGTAGGCGCAGATCTCAACCTGGATGCCGTCCTGCAGCTGGGCGGTGATGACGGTGAAGAAGGCCAGCGACGGAGCGGCCATGAGACCAGACACGAGCACGATGGCTGCCAGCAGGAGGCTGCGCCTGCGGCTGATTCGGCCAATGGGCTGGCCTCCGACAATGCCCTTGTAGCGGTCCAGGCTCAGCAGGCACAGCAGCCAAGTAGTGAGGCAGCCAAAGCTGATGAGAAGACTGGGGATGAGCTTGCACAGAGCTTCGCCCAGCCGCCAACTGCTGGTTAGGCGGGTGATGCCGAGAAACGGGGTGGTGACTGACATCACCCAGCGGCTCAGGCAGACCGCCGTGATAAGCAAGTTAGTCCAGTTGCGCACCTGTTTGTGCCTGACGAACAGGTGAACCATCATCAGGTTGAGACCGGTTGACAACAAGAAGATCAATACGAAGGCCAAGAACTCAAGCCAGGGCCCCAGCATGTTCTGCCGGTTGAACTGGCTGAAATACGTGAAGACGATGTTGCAGGAATTCGTGTCCGGCAGCGGATGGCACAGGTAGGAGACATTGTTTGCCTCTCGACAGCACATTGTAGCCCGCTGTAGAAATCAGTCTCTCTGGTTAAACTGAAGGACCAGTCTGTCTAATTTGTATGCGGAAATAAAGTACTAGTGTATATTTATGGCGCTCAAGTTTACTTCAGATTAGATAAAACTTCTTGGATTTTTCCTTCCTTTTTGGGCCTCTGCTATCGAGCGCGGACCAGAGCTGCCCAATACCGGAGCGGCGAGCCGCTCACAGACCAACTGGACTGCCGGTGCGCCCGCAAGAGTCATCGATAACCCCGGAAGACGGAAAGGGGCGCGGCCGGCCCCACCTCCGGCTCCACCTCCAGCAGGGCAAAAACAAAGTGCTGCGGGCTTCGCAAACTTGGCGTGCATTGGGATTTGAGGGTCATAAATTTGCCTCTCTCCCTATCTAGAGGGGGAGTGTCTCCCTCCAAACCCTTTGTAGCTTTGCAACCAAATTTATGCCGTGGCTGAAGCTGTTTTCCTTATGTTGCTATGGCTATGGGGAAAAGTGCAGGCTGGCTTTTGAGGACCTTTTTATGCAGAAAAACTGCACAGCCTCAGTGATAAGCAGTGCGGTTGTTCCGGAGTATCCAGAAACTTGTAATGATTCTAAGCCTATAAATGCTACTTCATCAAGGCTGTTCCCTACATTCGAATTTGCAAATAGTTATACCGTGTCTGTTTTATGTCGAAATTGTCCCTATAAATCTGGGTTGCGATTTTAGATCTTTCACAATTCGGCCCATAGCCGCAATATATCCAGTTCTAGGCGGAGGCAGAATTTTATTTTGTTTAATTCGTCTATTTTTTAAATTACATTCACCTTGTGTCCGCTTCATCTTTGATTTCGGTGGTTGCGGAGCTTCTGGAACCTGATCAACAGATGGCACAGTCTATGGTGCAGAACATGTACGACATCGCTGATCAAACGAACGTCGACGTTTAGAAAATTTGAAAACTGCTAGCGTCTTCCAACTAGTCTCTCGTAACTAGTCTCTCATAAGTAGTCTCTCATAATTAGTCTCTCATAACTATTCTCTTATAGTTAGTCTCTCATAACTAGTCTCTCATAACTAGTCTCTCATAACTAGTCTCTCATAACTAGTCTCTCATAACTAGTCTCTCATAACTAGTCTCTCATAACTAGTCTCTCATAACTAGTCTCTTACAGCTAGTCTCTCATAAGTAGTTTCTCATAATTAGTCTCTCATAACTATTCTCTTATAGTTAGTTTCTCGTAACTAGTCTCTCATAATTAGTCTCTCATAACTAGTCTCTCATAACTAGTCTCTCATAACTAGTCTCTCATAACTAGTCTCTCATAACTAGTCTCTTACAGCTAGTCTCTCATAAGTAGTTTCTCATAATTAGTCTCTCATAACTATTCTCAATAGTTAGCCCCTCATAACTGGTCTCTCATAACCAGTATCCCGTAACATACCATAATTAGTCTATTATAAGTAGTCAATGCAGACACAGAAATACAGTCATAAGAAGCTCACTTTGAAAATTAAAAATTGACTCAATGTAGTTCATTTAAACTTGTTACCGTGCTGCATCATTTGATTCCATGGTTGTCTTTGGAAGCGATCGATGCTCCACGTCATCCACTTCGGACGTTGTCCCTTCAGTGGTTACGCTGCTAGCACGGTAGTGGTAATGACGTCTTCATCTGGCTACATCAAATCATTTGATAATCTTCATTTTGGAGCCCATCAAATGATTTGATGGTCCTGGAATTATAGCAAGTTAAATAATTGACTGCGCGTTCCTGGCTCAGAATGAGCCGAATAACGGTCAGTTAAATAGGCAATCGGATTTTATCTATGAAAAATCCATGTGCACATACACATTGACACGAATGTACTGCGTCTGCCAATGTATTGATGATATTGCTGCACGGAAGGACAAACAAGAGACACTCTTGCGCATCAGTGCTTTATTTCTGACTAACTGACAGCAGTGGTCGCAATGACTGGCATGGTCTTACGCTGCGCACTCATTGCGTAAAACTGCTGTACGCTCATCATACAAAGCTTCGAAACCATTGGGTACGCGGTTGCTAAAAAATGCATTCATGAGCCAATTTGCTGGGGCAGATGGCTTTTGTAGATTTTTTGTGACAATATAGCTTCGGCACTCGTAAAAAATTGTCTATCTGCCGAACCATACACACAATCTACTGCATTAGGGTGAAAAATTCAGGGCTCAAAAAACCCATAGAAATACGAGTACTGTCATTTTCAAAGCGCTCCTTTGTGCCGGTCTTTTTTAAAAAGCTTCTAGTCGACGAAATTATAGTCGAAGCAGTGCTCCTGTCCTCCTGTCAGAGACAATTGGTATCGGGGTTCACCACCAGGGCGCAGATTTATCGGAAGTCGTCGCACATCTCGATGCCAATACCGACAGGTGATATGTGTACTGCCGAGATTCAAACTAAATGTACAGCAGTTCACAAGTGAATCAAGAATTTGATTTTATATCTGTACATACCTAGGACTACCATCAGACCTAATTACCGAAGCTCCCTGTTCTTAAAATTTTGCCGATTAGATGAAAAGAATGGGAAGTACCTGTGCAGCAAAAATGACTGCTCAGGACATTAAGCAGAAGTAATGAATTATTGTACCTGTGCTTCTCCTGCTGTCTAGCACAGTGGTTTGGGCTCTCCGACTTCTCAAAAGGAAGCATTCTATTAGCTCTTAGTAGTGTCGGTAGTGCTGCCACCAGTTCCTTCAGGTCTCGGCCTTCGGTGAGGTGAGCTTCCAGTCGGAACGAAATAACGAAGTCAACGAACTCATCACAATGTCCAGATTTGCAGCTCAACGTACAGGGCGTCTCGTCAGCAGATCCTGCCGGGCTTGGTGGGTGGATGGGAGGGCTGTGTTAGCCTCTCGTAGGCACGGGTTGGCTTTGAGGGGTCTCGGTCAGACCAATAGCAGTAGGTTAGCGTACGCAGGTTAGTGTACGTGAATTGTTCTATTTTTAGAACTGAAGTCACTTGGGGTCTGCGGGCAGAGTGCGCCAGGCTGTGACTCAGTGTCTATTTTTAGAAACATAAGTCACTCCTCTCCTTAGAGAAGGGAAGGGCCTTAGGCACGTGATTCTCCCGTAAACAGGACCAGCGAGTGCAATAAACATGTTTACTGCACTTTAGGACTCCAAGAAAACAAGATCTGTCATGTGACTTGCTCACATGACAGGGGAAACGGCCAACAGCTTGACCTCCAGACTGGAGCGAAACAAGGACAGACCACATCAGAGAAGCTGAGGGCTGAGAACAGGAGCACAGAAAACGAGCAGCAAAGGAAAAAAGGGGCAGCAAACAGCCGGACGAAAAGGGGGGGGGGGGCTGGCCAGCGGCAGACAGCAACCCAGGGCGAAAGCGAGGGCGAGGGAAACTGCTGACTAAGTGTGACGCCTAACCAAACCAGCGGATCACTACAGAATCAGGCTCCAAGTGTGACAGCTGAGCGATCGGCGAGTGTCGGATCTCTGTAATATTCTCGTCGAAAGCAACTCAATATTTCAGGCAATCAGCCCTTCCTCTCGCTTAAAATACGATCTACAACGATTTTTTTCAAAAGCATGTTGCCAACAAATTCACTCAATCCTCTTGAAGCAGAAAGCTGCAGATATCCTGCAAAAATATGCTTTCCTATTGAAATGTATCATAGCAAAACAATTGAAAATAAAATTCAGTCTAAAACTGCAGCTATATTGGACTACAGCTGCCGAAAATCAGTTAGGAGTCATCCAGTTGTGAGACGAATTTATCTGTAATATTTCTGCTGGATCTCGGCACTACACGAATGGTGTCAGACACACCTACACGAATGGTCTTACACACACCTACACGAATGGTCTCACACACACCTACACGAATGGTCTCAGAGACACCTACACGAATGGTGTCAGAGACACACCTACACGAATGGTGTCAGACACACCTACACGAATGGTGTCAGAGACACACCTACACGAATGGTGTCAGACACACCTACACGAATGGTGTCAGACACATCTACACGAATGGTGTCAGAGACACACCTACACGAATGGTGTCAGACACACCTACACGAATGGTGTCAGAGACATCAAAGGCACTGAGACACTCGGCTGAAATTCATAGAGCAGGTCGAGTGTCAAGTAGACAATCATTATAAATGTGCAGACCGGAACGTGTTCGTCCCGGCAAGGGACATTCGTTGAGCTCGGTCCGAGTGCCGCTCCGATTGCCAGCAGCAGCGCCTGTGCTGACAGCTGGATATGCTGGGGTCCCTCAGTGACTCAAGCAGTAACTCAAGCAGTGACTCAAGCAGTGAATAAAGCAGTGACTCAAGCAGTGAATAAAGCAGTGACTCAAGCATTGACTCAAGCAGTGACTCAAGCAGTGACTCAAGCAGTGACTCAAGCAGTGACTCAAGCAGTGACTCAAGCAGTGACTCAAGCAGTGACTCAAGCAGTGACTCAAGCAGTGACTCAAGATCCTCAGGCAAGTTTCAAGCCACGCTTACAATGAGCTTTGCTGGCTTTATAAAGAAATTGAGGCCGAATATAAACTTTTTTACTCAAAACCCAAGGTGATCTGAGACTGCTACGATTACAAAGGTTTCAGGCCAACCCTTCAGTGTCAAACCTTGCATTATTTCCCGTCTTTTTGCTGCCGATGCGTCGTGCTTAGGAGGCGGCTTGGGTGGCGCGTGAAGCCTGATCTATTCAGCGACTGCGCACCTCTCCTGTCTGCCGTCTGCCCCCCCCCTCTCCCCGACCTCGTCTTGTGATTGGCTGGGACCAACTGCGTCGACCCATTGTTTTGAACAACGATTCATCCGTGATGCGAGGGACTCTCTCACTGCTGCGCGTGGGGGTCTGTATTTGATGTAATTCATTTCTTAAAAATTACTTTAAAAGGTACAAATTTACAAAGCAATAAATGAGCTCTTTCTCAGATACATGTATGTGTCATAGGATGGACCATAAAATACACCATAGATTACGTCATACGATGTGTTATAGGATATGCCATAGGGTACGCCATAGGATACGCCTTAGGATACTCCATAGTGTACGCCATAGGATACGCCATAGGGTACGCCATAGGATACGCCATAGGGTACGCCATAGGGTACGCCATAGGATACGCCATAGGATACGATATAGGATACGCCATAGGATACACCATAGGATAGGCCATAGGATGCGATATAGAATACGTCATGTATGTTATAGGGTATGCTATCGGATACGCCATAGGATACGCCATAGGATACGCCATAGGATACGCCATAGGATACACCATAGGATAGGCCATAGGATGTGATATAGAATACGTCATATGTGTTATAGAGTACGCCATAGGATAGGCCATAGGATGCGATATAGAATACGTCATATGTGTTATAGGGTACGCCATAGGATGCGCCATAGCATTTATTTTCGTCGTGCAAAAAGGCAAAATTCAGAACATCCTACAAAGGAGTGGAATATTTATACAATAAATCAATTTCGACAATTGAACCTGAGACAAATGCATCGAGCCAATAGATTTCAGACTTCATTCATTCAGATTCACTCAGCAGTCGCAGTCAGCCTAGGCGGGTTGGCTGCAAGCTGAGGGTGTGTCTCCATGACAACAAATCAGCAAGGCAGTTGTTACTCAGGTCTTCTCATACAGAGGTTCGAAAATTGACAAATCCAGCGTAGCTATGCTTCTCTGCAGGATTTTCCTGTGCGCTGCTCCGATCCTGAGCTGCCTGATCTCTGCCGCTCTCTGTCGGCAGTTCCAGACCTTGGACCTCGGCTGCTTCGTTGACCATACGAACAGCAAGAGAGACATGTCAGGCATGAAGTACCTGGGCCTGAAGCGCATCGGCAATTTCGATGTCACGCAACATGTCCAACCTGACACCACTTTTGTGCACAGCAACCAGATGACTCACGAGCTGTGCAGCAAAATCTGCGCTCTGGGCGGCTTCCAGTTCATGGGTCTTCAAGCCAGCGTCTACTGCTTCTGCGGCAACTCGTACGGATCGCAGGGCGCGGCTCCTGGCTGGGACTGCCGAGATTCCTGCGGTGGAAATTCGAGCCAGAACTGCGGTGGCCCCTATCGAAACCAAGTGTTTGAGCTGAAGTACAACGCCGCGGTGCCCGGTACAGACTGCATGAGTAAGTGCTGTGTGTTGTGAGTCAGATTTTCCTTGTGGCACCGGGCCTCTCCAATCTCATCATTCCTCCACGCAGACAAAAATCTGTTTGTCGTCGGGAACCGGACTTTCGTCGAGATCAGCGCTCAGGATGCGCCCGCCTACAGGACGGTGACCGCTGCTGAGCCTCTCTCGTGCGTGCTGCTGTGCCGCTCCGGCTGCGAGGCGGTGATCTTCAGTCAGCAGCAGCGCCTGTGCCACCTGCTGGAGTTTGCTGCAGTCCCGGCCGCCCTCAGCAACGGGGACTTCTACGTCCGTGGTTGATGAAATTTGAATCTGAATCGAACTCGGTATATGAACTCGAAACTCGTTTCTTACTACTTTAAGTATAATAACTCTCGGCCAAAATTCCAAGCAATTCTGCCCATTCTCTAAAACAAAGTTTATTTGCTAGTTTTTATAAGCTCTTGTCTGCTTTTGTGTCTTGATTTCTGTCGTAAGTTTTTTATATGTTAAATAAAGAACGACACCCAAAAAATATTAGCAATTTTTTCTCTTTTGCTGCTTCATTCCAAGAAACATCAATTGCGGATGTAAAATTGACTTTAAGTTATTTCATATGCAACTGAAGTAGTTCAAGAGACTTCCTTCTTTCTATGTTTTTTTCGGCCAGAATTTGATTGGGCTCTGTGATTTTGTTTCACTCGCAGAAGCCGATCGCACATTGTGTGTATATTCTGAGGCATCAGTCGTTTTGTAGCATCTCTAGAGACTCTCTCTGGTCTGCTGAAAGTTAGGTACAACCATTGTGGTCTAGAGATAGCAGCTATCTCTGCGGGTAGCTGGGTAGCACCCTGCTCAGTTACTCGCTCAGTTGCAACACTTCCTTTTAAGTCTTATTCACACCACCATCAAATGAGCCCTCAAATCAAACGACCGATGTACACAATTTTAATTTGATGTACAACTCATTTGATTACATGAAGTTTAGTCTTGTTTAATGGCGGTGTGAACGAGCGGCACGAGACATCCATCGCCGCGTCCATTGCACCATCTCATTCAACACCTGCCAACCATCCAACCTCTCAGACACCAACAACCAGCACTCATTCTGAAGAGTGGTGGAAGAAGCTTACCGGTAAGAGTGTACGTGGTACTGACTGCAGCAGCATAAAAAGTCTGCGTAAAACTTGCGTTCCGGTTGCTACATGAAGTTGGCCTTGAGCGAGCCGAAATCAGCCGCGTACATCTGCGGCTCTTAAATTCCTAGTGTTACGCACCCATCTGCTTCAAAAGCGTATCAAAAGGGTAAGTCTGCATTTATCTAATCTGTTTAGCTAATTTTAGCGTCTAATCCAGTCCGATGGAGAAAGGTGGGCCAAACTGTGGCGCGAATAAAGTTGAGTCAATTTCCCAAAGCTAGTAATTGTTCTAATTCAAATGAATTTAGCAATCCTGTAGTGTGACTGTGATGTCCAGTAAAATTGCAAAACTCCAGCATAGAGTCCATTTGTATTGTACGAGCAAAAAATAATTTAACATTATTCCATTTATTCTACCGTCTCAATTAGCGCATGCAACCCCTACTAAAACCTTGAGCCGTAAGCGTGAACCAATCATTTTAATTCATACCAACGCCTCACTCTCCGAGTCTCAGCTGAAGCTCTTGAGTGAATGTACTCCCGTACACTCAATTCATTCGGTCTACTCTTTTTTTAATTGAATTCAGATTTCGATAAATGGGCTAAACACTTAGTAAATCGAGCTAATGGATTTCAGTTAGACCCACAGTCACAATCCGCAAAGCAGCGGAAGCCAGCTTTAAGAGGCGTGTCTCCATGACGACAAATCAATAGGGACGCTGATTATTTAGCTCTCTTTTGCACAGAGCTGAGGCAGTCTGCCTATACAAAATTATCTCTAAAATCCAGTCAAAAAACCATTAATGGCAATGCTTTTCTGCAGGATTCTCTTCTGCGCTGCTCCGATCCTGAGCTGCCTGATCTGCGCCGCTCTCTGTCGCCAGTTCGGGATCGCAAACCTCGGCTGCTTTATTGACTATGCGAGTAGCAAGAGAGAAATGACCGGCATGCCGCAGCTCGGGCTGACACGGGTTGGCAGCTCCGGTGTAACACAGCATGAAGAAGCTTCTGCCGCTTATGTGCACAGCCACCACATGACTCACGAGCTGTGTGGCAGCGTCTGCGCTCTGGGCGGTTTCCAGTTCATGGGTCTTCAAGCCAAAGGCTTCTGTTTCTGCGACAACTCGTACGGTTCGCAGGGCGCGGCTCCTGACTCGGAATGCCATGACGCCTGCAGTGGAAACTCGAACCAGAACTGCGGTGGCTCCTATCGAAACCGAGTGTTTGAGCTGATGTTCAGCGCCGTGGTGCCCGATACCGCCTGCATGAGTAAGTGCTGCAATTTTTGAGTCAGAAAAGTTACTGTATTTGTGGCACTGGGTCACTCTATTCTTGCTCTTCTGCATCACTCCGTTCTGTCTTCTCTAGATGGGTATCACAGACCCGGAATAGCGCCGAAAACCAAATTATACCGTAGTAATACCTATCACAAGACCAAGCGATAAACTAAGCACGAGATCATAAAATAAAAACATTTGGAATGGTAATAGTTGACGTGACGCGAAAGTCAGGAGCTGATTGTTGTTTAATAACGAATGTGAATGCTTGCGATATATTTGTAGAATAGCCAAAGTAACTTGACGAGTTAAAGACTGAGAGAAATAGCTTAAATATTGTAAATATTGGATTTCACTGATGCACTGGCACTGTGAGTGGAGAGAGTACAAAATGGGAGAGACTTAAGGGGCGAGGCAATGGCTAGCGCAAAGATGCACGTGGAACAGACTAGAGTACGCATAGAGTACACAATGATTTACTGAGTACACGCAGATCGCAAGCTAGAAACAAGGTGACAAAGCGAAGTTAAATAAACAAGCCCCCCCCCACAGTTACCCAGCTCACAAACCAAACAACCGTCACTTCATCTCCCCCCCTTCGAATCGAGCTGGTGGCAGGCCCCTTGTCGAACGAATCGGATAGCGAGGCAGCTTCACCGTCGAGGGGCCGGCGGTGCTTTCAGCCATCGGCTCGGGCCGATGCAACTCGGTTGGCTCCCCGCCCTGCAGTCCGATAGCTTTGCTATCTTCAGCAGATGCAGTAGCGGCGTCGCTGCCACCACTGCTCTTGGCATCTTGGCAGCTGGTCTGCGGCCTTGACAGCAGCGCATCCTCGTCCGTGGCGCGGGAGGTTGCCGGATCATCGGCTCCGGCCTCGATGCGTTAACTCAGCTGGTCTGCATGCGCCAGGACGGTGCGACCGCCTTGGCGGGCGATGATGGCCGTGTTCGTCCCTTTCTGACATAGAAACTCGGCCGGCTCGCGCTCCAGCCCTGCGCCCGGTGCGTACCAGACGTTGGCTCTAATTGGCGTCTTCATTGTGATAGGATTGCGAAGCTGCCGTCCCATGAGCTGTGCTGGACTCTGGGCCCGACCGGCGTGCGGAATGCGCCTTTAATTGAGTAAGAGTCTGAACAGGAATGAGTTGTACGGCTCCGACGCTTAGTCCTAGGCTGCCGAAGCCCTCTTGATCGAGCCGACCATCCGTTCCTGAAGTCCGTTTGATTGCGGATGCCTTGGAGGAGTTTTGAGGACTCGACAGCCGATTCGCTCAAGCCAGGACAGCAGTCCAGCGTCGTGATACTCAGCGGCATTATCACTAACCAGGACGTGCGGGACACCGTTTCTAGCAAACACTGACTGAAGAGCGGCTTTAAAAGTCGCAGCATCGCGGTTTGGCACTCTCAGGACCTCAGGTTATCCTGACATAGCATCGACTAGAATGAGCACCAGTCCAACCTTCGGGATTGTGGCGTGGTCCATATGCACGCGATGCCACGGCTCGTCTTCCTTTGGCCACTGATGTACCGTAGGTGTGCCAGAGGGCCGAATTCGCGTGCAGGTGGGGCAGTTGCGTACGTGCCGCTCCACGTCCGTGCAATATCCTGGCCACCAGGCCGAGTTGTGAATGAGTGCGCAAGTTGCCATGGTTCCCTGATGCGAGACACTGTGTACCTGATCCAGGACGCGCTGCCTGAGTGTCGCAGGAATCACCGGTCGATCACCGTAGCAGAGAATGCCGTCGTCTATCACCAAGGCATGGCGAACTGACTTGTACGGCCTCTCAGCTGGGGAGCATCCTGACCATCTGCTTGATGCGACTCGCTCAGCAATATCTTGGAGTAGACGATCGCGCTGGGTCTCCGCTTGCAGCTCCTCCCATGGAATCACCGGGCCGCCTGCTCAATGAACCAGACCTTCCAAGGCAGCAGGTTCTGATTCGGATAGTTCACCGTTGCAGTCAAGGCGAGAGAGGGCATCAGCGTGCGGAATGTGCTCGCCTTTTGTGTAGATCGTGTCAAAATCGAAGGCCATTAGCTTGATCGCCCAGCGAAGTAGCCGAGCGTTCGCCACCTTTGGAAGTTTCCGCCGCGCTCCGAAGAGAAACTCTAGAGGCCGATGATCTGTCCGTAGAGTGAATCGGGCACCGAGAAGGAATTGCTTGGCGCGTTCCATCGCCCAAACGATGGCGAGGGCCGCTCTTTCGATATTCGAATAGCGCGACTCCGTGCTGCTCAACCGTCTGCTAAGGTATATAACCGGGTGGCCGTTTTGGGTGAGCACAGCGGCGATGGCCCTCTCACTGGCATCTGTGGTAAGAGTCGTCTCCTTAGTCTTGTCGTAGGGCTGTAGGACTGGCGCACTGCTAAGAATGGCTTTGATTCGCTCGAAGGCCTGAGTCTGATCGGGTCCCCAACTGAACCTTGCGTTCTTGGTTCGTAACCGGTTGAGTGGCTCGATGATCTGTGAGTAGTTGCGAACGAATCTGCCAAAGAAGTTGGCAAGACCAAGAAAATATTCTAGTTGCTTCTTGTCTTCCGGAGTCTTGACGGCGCGGATCCGATCGACTAGATTTGGATCAGGAGAAATTCCTCTCTCGCTGACTCTGTACCCGAGAAATGAGACCTCCATAGCCTTGAGGGTTGATTTTTCCAAGTTGATTGACATTCCTGCCTTCTTTAGGGTAGCTATGACGTTTTTGACTTTTGAGTCGATCTCTGAGTCAGATTTTCCGCCTAGAAGAATGTCGTCCTGATAAACTATTTTGCCGGTGATGTCAGTAAGGACAGATTCCATTGCCTTTTGAAAGATAGATGATGCAGATTTGAGGCCTGGAACGAGACGCTTATAGCGATAGAGGCCCAAAGGTGTGGCGATGGTGGTGATTTCTCTGCTGTCTTCGTCAAGCTCTATCTGCAAGTATGCATCCGAGAGGTCGATTTTGGAGAAGTGCGACATTCCAGAGGTCTCCGCAAAGATTGTCTCCATCTCAGGCATTGGTTACGTATCATTGCACACCTGACGATTAGCTCCTCTTTGAAGTCAGCACAGACGCGCACCTTTCCGTTAGGTTTTAGAACACTGACAATTGGTGAGGCTCACTGACTCCCTCCGGCTGGAACAGGTTCAGCCTCCATTCGCTTGAGTTCCTCGTTAACCCGGTCTCGCAGGTGAATGGGAACGGGCCTAGCTGCGCAGTAAAACGGTTTTGCTCCGTCAACAAGGCGAATCTTGGCTTTGAAGTTTTTGAGACATCCTAGCTGGCCGACAGCGTTGATTGTAATAGCGTCCCCTTGCAGCTTGATGACGTCCATTCCCAGCAGTCCATGTGGCTTGCTGGCCTCCGTGACGATTAGGTCCAGTGTGACAAAGTTGGTGTCAGTTTCTAGGGAAGCAGTGAATTCTCCTAGACAGGAAATGCTGGATCCGTCGTACTGCCTGAGTGTTCGCCTGCACCTTTTGAGAGAAGGGCGGCCGAGCTTGACCCACAGATTTTGCGGAAGTAGACTCACCTCGGCCCCTGTGTCAATCTGCATGGGCAGGGTCCGACCATGATCTTCGCTTCGTGAAAGAGTCCGTTGCTACGCCCTGGAGCGACCACGAAAATGTCGGCTGGCTCTTGGTCTTGATTCTCACGATCGCTTGTTGATTCTTCTTGGGTCAAGTGCACTTCTCTGGATCTGCAGACCGCCGCAAAATGATTCTTTCGTTTACACTTGGTGCACGTCTGACCGAAAGCCGGGCAACTGCCTTTGGGGTGAGTTGTACCGCAGTAATAGCACCTGCCTTTACCGGCCGCTCCTGAGGACTTGGCTGGCGCACCGGCCGTTCTTGGTTGACCTGCAAAAGCGATCTCGAGGGGAACGGGCGCGCCTGATGAAGCGGTGTTGGTCGTGCCTTTATTGTACTGTTGGATTTGCTCGAGCTGCTGCAGGTTTTGCAGGATATCGTCAAGAAGTTTTTCTTCGCCTTGAAGCTGCTCCAAAATCCTCTTCTTGTGTTCGGCAGAGGCAAGGCCGTCGATTAGCCCTATTGCGATGAGATCGTTTTCCTTGGACTGCTTGGCCCCAAGTTCCTCGAATTCGCAGAGCGCCGCCGCTGCTCGAAGCCGACGGTAGTAAGTGCTGATCGATTCACCTGGCTCTTGTTTGAGGCTTAGAAATCTGGTGCGTTCAGCGATGACCAGCCTCTTCTTAGGCCGGATTTTTGCTGTAACTAGTGTCTCGATTTCGCTAAATTTGAGTGCCTCCAGCTTTTTTGGTGCGGCCATCAGAGAGAGCGTCCGGATCGCCTGTAGTCCAGCCTTGGACAGGAACAAGTCAGTCTTATCCCGCGCTTCGTCCGTGTCCGTAAGTTTCTTAATGCGGGCCGTGGCGGAAAGCTGCTGCTTCCATGCCTCAGCGAGTTCAGGATCGTTGAGGTTGAGTTCTTGACTCTGAATTTCGCCTGCTTGCGACGCCATTGACGTGACGCGAAATCAGGAGCTGATTGTTGTTTAATAACGAATGTGAATGCTTGCGATATATTTGTAGAATAGCCTAAGTACTTGACGAGTTGAAGACCGAGAGAAATAGCTTAAATATTGTAAATATTGGATTTCACAGATGCACTGACACTGTGAGTGGAGAGAGTACAAAATGATAGAGACTTAAGGGGCGAGGCAATGGCTAGCGCTATGATGCACATGGAACAGAGTAGAGTACGCATAGAGTACACAATGATTAACTGAGTACACGCAGATCGCAAGCTAGAAACAAGGTGACAAAGCTAAGTTAAATGAACAAGCCCCCCACAGTTACCCAGCTCACAACCCAATCAACCGTCACTTCAAAAGTATTTTCGGCGCTATGATATATTCACCACATTCAGCATCTTCTGAACCACTCCATTCTTCGGCATTCCGATCTGGCTCTTCTGGGTACTCCATTCAGCTTCTTCTCAGTCACTCCTTTCTGGCGTCTTTTAGGTTTCTCCGTTGTCGCTTTTCTGAATAATTTAGGCCATTCTGTTTCGAAATTCCATGCAGACCAGAACCTGTTCGTCCTTGGAAACCGGACCTTCGTCGAAGTCAGCGCTCAGGATGCGCCCGCCTTCAGAACCGTCACCGCTGCTGAGCCCCTTGCGTGCGTTCTGCTGTGCCACTCCAGTTGCCAGGCGGTGATCTTCAGCCAGCAGCAGCGCCTGTGCCACCTGCTGGAGTATGCTGCAGTGCCGGCCGCCCTCAGCAGCGCCAGCAGCGGCGACTTCTTTGTCCGCGGTTGACAAAGGCTGTGCTGTACTAAGAGTAGTTTTTTCGTATTAAATTGATCCAAGTCTTTGTCTTAATTTTCTGTAAAATGAAATTCCGCCTTGTTTGTTTGTGTGTGTAGCTCGTACATCTTTCCTTTTTTTCTGCTCTCTCTTGAGCAGCACCAAGTAGTACGATTAGGAGTACACTCCTCTATTATTGATTGTACCGATGTAGAAACGACCTGGTAATGGATCAAGTACTTGCACTGTTACTTCACGCTTGTAGTCGCATCAAAGACTTTAATTCTATGCGATTTCAGAAGTAAAAGCTTCACGCCTTGCTGCCATTTTAGAGTTTTTTGCTAGCGGTATAATTTCCATTGGCTATGTCTTTTTCACCTCTTCATCGTAAAGGTATAAGGATTTGGCCGAATTCTTGTTATTGTTGCAACGTCGAATCTACATGTATATGTACGAGTAAATAGAATTTTTACGAGCTACGTGCTGTAAAGCGGGTGTGTTTAACTTCAATAAAGCAGGTGACTGTGGATTGCGTCGGGTAACCGTAAATTAAACACATTCGGAGTGAGCGGCTGACTAATATCTCTTCGAATACATTTATTGAATCCATTTAGCTGAATACTAAAAAGCATTAAAAATACAGTATAGGAGAGAGAGGGAGAAATCGTTAAATAAGATTTGACTAATAAAGAATCTGGCATGTGTCCATAAAGGTCGAAATTTCCAAACTGACCAAAGCAAGTGTGTCAGCACCTGTCCCATGCAGTGTTTGATTGTGTCAGCGCCTGTCACATGCAGTGTGCGATTGTGTCAGTGAATGTCACATGCAGTGTGCGATTGTGTCAGTGAATGTCACATGCAGTGTGCGGTTGTGTCAGTGAATGTCAGCAGCTACTAACCTTGTGTGAAGCGTGATGCGTGAAAGTGGTGAGAGAAGCATCACTTGAATAGGAGAAATTTTCCATAGAATAGGGGCTCTAAAAGATCCATCCTAGTCAGGCCACCTGCCGCGGTGTTTATTTCCCGTCACTCCACCTGCCGAAAGAGCTACTGCCTTTCCGGTAAGTGTTTTCATCGCTGGCAATCGGCTCAATGGTTCATCTCAAATAGCGCAGAAAGTGAAAAAAAACCTGAGCTGCAAGCTTTTACGGGTAAAAACCAACAAAAAATGGGTTTATTTAAATGGATTTCCACGAGTTAATACATCCAGCTAATGCATTTCAATAAAAGCCAGACAGCTCTTAATTAGCACTGCCGATAGACAAGTGGCTGCCTGTTAAGAATCTCCATAACAATTCGAATCGGCAAAACAGCAGTTTTTAGCCTTTCCTCACAGAGGTTTGGAAATGCCTTGATAAAAATTCCAAACTGACGAACCCAGCCCAGCTATGCTACTCTGCAAGATTTTCCTGTGCACCGCTCCAATCCTGAGCTGCCTGATCTGCGCCGCTCTGTGCCGCCAGTTCCGGACCTCGGACCTCGGCTGCTTCGTTGACTTCGCGAATGGCAAGAGAGAAATGTCAGGCATGAAGCACCTCGGTCTATCACGGATTGGCAGCTCCAGCGTAATACAATATGGCGAAGGTGTCATGACTGCTCTCTTCAGCAACCAGATGACTCACGAGCTGTGCGGCAGCATCTGCGCTCTGGGCGGCTTTCAGATCGCTGCTTTGCAATCGAAATCCTGGTGCTTCTGCGGCAACTCCCACGGGTCGCAGGGCGCTGCTCCTGACTGGGAGTGCAAAGACGCTTGTCGTGGAAATTCTAGCCAGAACTGCGGAGGCGACTACCGAAACAGAGTTCTTCAGATGAGCTGCACCAACGGTGAGCTGTGTTTAGCGCCTCGTTCTGTTGCTATTGGATTTTATAGAAACGCTCATAATCGCCGTATTTGCGCATTTACGAGTAAATAGCAAGTTTTACAATCATTTTGTTGCCACTGAATTCCAACACGAGTCGAATTCTGCTACCGGCTTGCAGGTGACATTCTCTTCGTCCTTGGAAACCGGACCTTCGTCGAGATCAGCGTCTTTGATGCGCCGACCCTCGAGACAGTCAGCGCTCCGGATCTCCTAGAGTGCGCGCTCTGGTGTGTTCTCAAAAGTGCCGATTGCCAGGCGGTGGTCTTCAGCCAGCAGCAGCGCCTGTGCCACCTGCTGGAGTTCGCTGCGGTCCCGGCCGCCCTCAGCAGCGCCAGCAGCGACGACTTCTTTGTCCGTGGCAACAGAGCTGATGCTGGCGCAGTTAAGCGCATTTACTCGACTCTATGTTATTTCCTTTAATTATTATTTGTTGTTTGGGCGTCTCAGCATAGTTTTCCAACTCAAATTCAAGTCAAACTAATGGCCCCTATTTGATGCCATACTCACAGCACAGAGCTATACTTTGTCTCCTGTGCCTCCATCCTGGTCGGCCAGTCCAGACTCTTGCCTCTATCTCAGCCTTTCCCTCTGTCATCTTTAGCTCTTTAGATACTATACATAGCAACCAAATAGAATTCGCTTCTTAGTGTTAATCTAATTGATAAATTTTTGTTATTCTATGCTAACATAATACGTCATTCGGTCTTATCGCACTGTCTGCAGAGATGTGAAAGTAAAAAAACGGAATAAATGATTATGAAAATGTCAATTTGCACCGCGCGTATCTTTAATCGCACAGTAATAAATGTTTTTCATTTCCACTGGTGCAATAAACGAAAAAATTGTTTTTTTGGCAAACTTCGAAGTTTGCACTTGCTGCGACAGAATTCGCTGCATGGTAACCTGTGCATTTGACTGAATTGGGTCATCAGCCAAACTGAAGTATGCAGATTTCACCTACACAGAAATAGGAGTCCTTCAAAGCGTTTTACCATCGATATTTAGTGACAGTGGGAGTGTAATGCTTTAAATCTAATGCGGAAGTGAAAGCCATTTTGTCATAGATTTCATTTGTGCCCACTGTAAGATTTGGCTTCTTAAAAAAGTGCCCTAAGCAGCCTATCCATTTTGTTTACTTCACTCACAAATTCTTAAAATGGTTGTTTTTATTCTTCTTTTACCGTAGCCGTCATGGCCGTACGGGCGCAACCACCGCCGACCGGTCTATTTCTTTCAGGGCATCCTCCCGCTGCCTTTTCGGTCTTCTTCACCTTCTTTCACCTTCAACTTTTCTCTTGAATGTAGACATTTGCAATGGCTCCCTTCTTTGTAATATTTGAGTTTTTTTCGCTTCATGATTTTCCTCCACAGATTTTGGTTCTTTTCCCTATGCTTTTTAAACTTTTCTGCAAACTCAGGAATTTATGTTTTCTCCTTTTCATGAAATCCTTACACTATTCTGTAACATGTCATTTAAAATGCTTTGAGTGTCTCCATACTTTTCTTCCCCAGAGTCCAGCTCTCGAATTCATGCATGTAGTGCGGTATCGCTAATTTGATCGCTTTTGTGATCTTGAGGCGATTCTTCAAACCGACTCCTTTTTAGTCTCCAAAGTTCATAAAGCTGTTGTGTGCCCTTTCACGGGAACGACGCCTATGCCGTCTTAACCTATTGGGAAGCTGCGACCTCCAGGTCCCCAGCCAGAGCACCCGCCAACGGAGGCAGCGGCGGCTGCCCACTCGACAGCAGCTTCATTATGTTTTTAATTTGGCCTACGAGTACATGAATATTAAATAAGGTAAGAACGAATGTGCGGTACGGTAGGGTGAGGTGCGAGGTGGCGTGATCAGCGTGCGCACTGGTTGAGAAAACTGGAGGGCAGGGGCAGACTGGAAAGTTTGGGCTGGGCGCGAGAACAAAAAAAGGCACTATTGCACAAGCCTTGTCATTGAGCTGGTTGCAACGCCTATTCCGATTCTGATCTCTTCCTCCTCTGATTCTGATTCTCCATGATGGTTGCCCCCCCCCCCAGATTGACAGAGTGACGGATCGAGCTGAAACTTTATTTTTGCAGTGTTCTTAGTTGCACATTTTTTTTCCTGTCCAACGGCGTTCTAAAATATTTTTGCAGAGCAGAGATTTTGTTACTTTTTCGAATATCAATCTGAATATCGATCGGGAAACAAATGCGTGGTATATATAGCATTTCCCGGTCAATTTGGTCCTAGAATCACTCAATTTAATCCGCAATAGAGAACTCCAATTCATTCCGCCGTCACAAGAGATATGTCTATGACCAAATATGCTGTTTTTTTTCAATTTAATCCGCAATAGAGAACTCCAATTCATTCCGCCGTCACAAGAGATATGTCTATGACCAAATATGCTGTTTTTTTTCAATTTAATCCGCAATAGAGAACTCCAATTCATTCCGCCGTCACAAGAGATATGTCTATGACCAAATATGCTGTTTTTTTTCAATTTAATCCGCAATAGAGAACTCCAATTCATTCCGCCGTCACAAGAGATATGTCTATGACCAAATATGCTGTTTTTTTCAATTTAATCCGCAATAGAGAACTCCAATTCATTCCGCCGTCACAAGAGATATGTCTATGACCAAATATGCTGTTTTTTCAATTTAATCCGCAATAGAGAACTCCAATTCATTTCGCCGTCACAAGAGATATGTCTATGACCAAATATGCTGTTTTTTTCAATTTAATCCGCAATAGAGAACTCCAATTCATTCCGCCGTCACAAGAGATATGTCTATGACCAAATATGCTGTTTTTTTCAATTTAATCCGCAATAGAGAACTCCAATTCATTCCGCCGTCACTAGAGATATGTCTATGGCCAAATATGCTGTTTTTTCAATTTAATCCGCAATAGAGAACTCCAATTCATTCCGCCGTCACTAGAGATATGTCTATGACCAAATATGCTGTTTTTTTTCAATTTAATCCGCAATAGAGAACTCCAATTCATTCCGCCGTCACTAGAGATATGTCTATGACCAAATATGCTGTTTTTTCAATTTAATCCGCAATAGAGAACTCCAATTCATTCCGCCGTCACTAGAGATATGTCTATGACCAAATATGCTGTTTTTTCAATTTAATCCGCAATAGAGAACTCCAATTCATTCCGCCGTCACAAGAGATATGTCTATGACCAAATATGCTGTTTTTTTTCAATTTAATCCGCAATAGAGAACTCCAATTCATTCCGCCGTCACTAGAGATATGTCTATGGCCAAATATGCTGTTTTTTCAATTTAATCCGCAATAGAGAACTCCAATTCATTCCGCCGTCACTAGAGATATGTCTATGACCAAATATGCTGTTTTTTTCAATTTAATCCGCAATAGAGAACTCCAATTCATTCCGCCGTCACTAGAGATATGTCTATGGCCAAATATGCTGTTTTTTCAATTTAATCCGCAATAGAGAACTCCAATTCATTCCGCCGTCACTAGAGATATGTCTATGACCAAATATGCTGTTTTTTTCAATTTAATCCGCAATAGAGAACTCCAATTCATTCCGCCGTCACTAGAGATATGTCTATGGCCAAATATGCTGTTTTTTCAATTTAATCCGCAATAGAGAACTCCAATTCATTCCGCCGTCACTAGAGATATGTCTATGACCAAATATGCTGTTTTTTTCAATTTAATCCGCAATAGAGAACTCCAATTCATTCCGCCGTCACTAGAGATATGTCTATGACCAAATATGCTGTTTGGTTCCACTCAATTTAATCCTGGGGGCACTTATTTCGCGTATTTATTTTAAAAGCCGTTATAATAAGCAAGAATGAGTGACTCGGAAAGTAGCGCCAGCTTTGTCATTGCTGACGGAGAAGGAAATCAGGGAAGGAAATTAAAGACCATTAAAAGCAACCATTTTGGCCATAGAAAATGAAAAGCAAGTTTTTACAAAGTAATAGCTTTATTTCCTTACTAACGATTAAAATCTTTGCTCCGAGGCTCAATTTTCTATTTAAAATGCTGTTAAATTTCGCAGACATAGATGGTCGAATCTGCTTTTCTAATTATTGCACTGACGCAAGTTTTATTTTTATTACGTGTCGTACTAGGTACTTGCGCTGCTTCTAGAAAGTTCTGCTAGTTTCTATTTCAAGCTTTTTCTTTCGTCATTTTATTCGTTTTTCATTCGGTCTAACCAGGCCTCACTATGGTTATCTATTCAAGCCTGCTGTACAGTTTCTTGTATACAGTAGCCTTGCATCTTGAGCTGTACCCACCCAGTGCGAGCCTACGTACCATAAGCAGATTGAGATATAGACAAAAACAATATAAATGCATGCATAGCATAGTTACAGAACGAATAGAAAAAATAGAAACCGAAAATAAGAAGACAGCTGAATTTCATCTTTGTGCTTTGTAGCCTTACAATGAGTGACAATTTTCCGGAGAGCCTTGACGTCCTGACAGATTTTATCAACGGACTGAATTCCGGAAAATATCGCATTGCCACGGACGGCCACACTTCACCATTTATAGTGATCGACAATTTCGGGAAGATAATAAACGGAAAATACTACGCAGAATGGGTCTTCCGATTCGATATGCCGCACAAGGGCTGTAATTACAGTCATTTGAATATTAACAGCAAAATGTTTGGCTTTCCAGATCCGCACACTCCAATACCAGATTGGATGGTTAACAATGGAAAGATGTTCGGAGAAGGCGCTAAGAAAGCAGGAAAATTATTTTACGTCATTGGATTAGTGGCAGATGCAGTCAATATTGGTAAAAACGTGGTGCAGGATTATAGACAGAATGGATTTAAGTCTGCACTTGCTACTGGAATGAAAACCGCCGTTCCAATTGTCGCTACTCGCCTGACTGGTGTAACTGGATCCTCAGGTGAGTGAGACTCAGGAGAGTGATGCAATATATACGAGTGAGTCGTATGAATGCGTTAATTGCTGCTTACCTCTTTTTTATCTTGTCTTGTCGTCTACATACGAGAGCTACGCGTGCATTTAAAGCTACATTAAATGTACCGTATAGCTATAATTATACATGTATATGCAGAATAAATGTCGCGACTTATAGCAAATCAATATTTAGTTACCATGCAATCTTGTCTCCTTTTAACAGCTGGGGCAGCAGTTGGCACTTTCATACTACCTGGTGTTGGCACCGTTGTTGGAAGCTATGCTGGCACTATTTTGACGACACTAGCCACTGACTTTGGAGTGCACTGGCTCGTAGGCAAACTATGAGTAAATTTCTGTTCTGAAGAAAGAAGTTGCTGGATGTAGACTGCGATTTAATGTGATGCGATTTGATTTCTGGAATTGATTTACTAGTTTACAGATGCAATACGAGCGTATTTATGTACAGTATGACGTTAATTCCACTTAAACTGCCCCGTGTCTACCAAAAATTTACCTATGTCTTTTAGACTTCTTAGTTGTGTTTACATGTACCGCACAGTAAGTGCTATTTATATTCCCACAAGTAGAAATCGATACTTTAGCAATAGAAAATTAACGCAAGCAGGAAACCGGAGGCTAATGAGGGATTGAAATATGAGCAGTGCCGTAGCGTCGGCCTCGATAGATTACCTCCAGTCTCATCTGGAACCCTGTGTAAGTGTATAAACTAGAGATTTTGGCCTCTAAAACCCTCAGAATCCGGTTCTGTGGTGGTGCAGGACCGTCTACGGAAACTGCATGCAGTTCTTACCGGTGGTTGTATTTTGGCTCTAGCATGTACGAGTAACGGTAACTGTCCTTCTTGGGGACTACCCTAGTTCAGTCTCAGCAAACATGCAGTTTCAACATGCTAGCTGCATCAGACGGCCGCATTAGGTTCCAGCTTCATCGGGCGGTACTTTGCTTCCAGCCGCTTGTAAGCCAGCACCGGGCACGCAAAGACTCTTTCTGCCGCTCTCTCCCCTGTACTCCTCCGGTGAAGCTGTACTTCAGTCTGTATACTGATACAGCATATACATGTACCTTTACGGCTTAGCCCCTTTTTCTTCTCGCTGGATGTGTTAACTCTATTTAGCTATAATATTATTCGAAAGTAAAATGTAATTTGACTGCAGGATTTTTCTTGACTATTCTGCATATATCTTTTTAAAATTTATTCTGGCTTTCTTCGTTAAAGTAATTAAAAACTCCCTAGCTGCCTTTGGCAGTAAAAGCATGTGAAAGCTGGAAGGCTGCAAGAAAGTGTGTGAGGTTTGTTAGGTGTGTATAAGTGTGTAAAGTGTGTCATTGATGTGTGTGAGGTGTGTGTAGTGAGGGAAGATCAGCAGGGGGAGAGGGGGTCGTCCTGCAGCAACGCCAGAGCTGGTTGGAAACTCTGCAATGAGTCCATATCCATGTGCATCCATGTGAACTGCTGTGCATGTCCATGACTTCCCGCTCAAGCAGCAGGCCAAGCCTTTAACGCGGCAGGAGGCGGGCTTACGCAGGTTTCAATGATGATTCTGATTGCCACCACCTGCTCTCAGTAGTTGACCTGTCACTCTGTGAGGCTAGCATGCGCACGTTGAGCACTAGTAGCAGGTAGTTTCGCAGCACGTCGTTCAGAAAATTTTTGAGAGTGCACTTCGAGGGCGATCCCGCGCTGGCTGATGGAGTTTGTCTTTATTGGGGATGGAGATGATCTTTGAGATCTTCTATACTGCATGGCGGCAGATGTGGACTCGTCACCACCAAGACAGCAGTGGCGGTTGAGCAGTCTGATCAAAGAAGATCAGGCAACTTCAGAACTCTCGGTCGGATTCCGTCAACTCCAGACGCAGCGTCAGGGGGGCAATATAGAAGGATTGGGTGTCAGGCCGGGTGTCAGGCCGGGTGTTAGGCCGGAGGCTGGTGGGAGAAGCAGACGAGGCTCGAGCGCGTTCAACACCAGCTAGTAGTGCGAGGCTACCAGCTGCTTTCGATTTTCCTGTGACTTGGCAGCGACGATTGTGTTGGGCTTCTCTCTGCGACCGCTCAGCCTGTTGATGGAGCGCTAGCTATGCTGTCAGTTCACAGTCAGTTGCAGGGGCGTCGCCATGGATTTAATGGTGGGGGGACAAAGCCAAGAATTCAATATGTACATGTACTAAATTTTGGTACTCATTTTAGTGCCGCAAGCACTCATTTTAGCGCTGCAGGCACTCATTTTAGCGCCACAGACACCCATTTTAGCGCCGAAGGCGCAATAATTTGGCGCCATGTATAAAAATTACTGATTACCACAAGGTGGGGTGGTGGGGACAAAGCTTGGCATGTCCCCCGAGAGCTTTTACTGGGGGGGACATGTCCCCCCTGTCCCCCCCCCGGTGGCGACGCGCCTGGTCAGTTGGATCTCAGCTACCGCCTCTCCGGTTTAGACTTCAGCCTGCTGCTTATGTGCTTATTGGCTCAGAGCCTGCCTGTAAGATCCTGAGGGTGTTGTTATGACTGAATCATTGTCCCACGTAGAAACACTTTTGGGCTTGCGAGATTCTCGCAGCACAGAAGCACCAGTTTGGATGGCCATTAAAAAGGCCTCGGGTGAAAAGTTTGCCGGTGCAGCTCATGGCTTGCGATCCCTGCATCCTTACTAGTATTTGACAAAGCTAATAGAGAAATCCAATTAAAAGTACATATATTATTATTTTAACAGCAAACGTATCATTTATTCATCAACTACACTGTTTGTAGTCACCGATATCGATCTATGATCAATGGATCGATGAAGACTGGAAAATAAATTGTTTCAAAACGCTGAGTTATGGAGGCATACGTTATCCCGATTTTTGAGGCAACCATATACATGTCAGAGCCTCTAAAAAGTTTATGATGAGGACGCACTTTTTTCCAAATCCCGCGCTAGCACATGGGCTCTAAACTTACTTGCCTACTAACAGTGGGCAATGGGCATTTTTATCCTTTTTCTGCGAATTTTCATAGAATCTATACTAGATATAATGTTTGGTCATACTAGTAGTCATAATAACATAGGTACAGCTTTTTGGGTCATAAATCATCGCTTTCGAAGCTGGTCTGACAGCCACCTGCGCCTCACTCAGTGTTGAGGCGGGCGCCAGATGGTCTGAGAGGATGCGGGCGGTAGCTTTTTTCTCATCATTTTGACAGGCCATCAAGATTTATGAGGTCAGAGCCTATTGTTCGTGTTCACTCAAGCGTGTGACAGCTTTGACAGCTATGCGTTTTACCCCTAAAAGTACTTTGGGATTAGCGATTAGCGATTTCTCTTCATTATCTTCACTTTCTATTCAATAAGAGCTTTCTAATGTATATTTTTTCATTAATTTCCGTCAATCCTACGCGAAAAGTCATAAATCATTTTGTTGCGATTTTGAGTGATTTATGGCCGCACCTGTCATCTTTTTACGACCCTGTGGGAACTGATAGGATCTCTCGGTCACGTGATTCTGGGTAGCAACGAGCTTAGCCAATCAGAAAATTCGGCGCTCATTTTAACAAAACGGCTCAGCCAATCAGAATCGTCGTGTTCCATTATAACAAACTGCGGTCCAGTTGGCGGCTATTTAAACCGGAGTTTTTGGCCCGCTCGGACTCAACTTTGGCTCGGGCCCAGCGCGCAACTTCTGGTTCCCGGAGCACGACCGTCGTTTCTTGATCCCCGGATTGCGACTTCCCCCCATCATCATCAAGGACGAGTCCCCTCGGTCATCAGCAGTGAACGTCAAAGGGAAGAGCATCACCTGCTAGCTATCAGCGAAGAATGTGACATCAGCACCATCCCGGGTCTACAGCTGCGAAGCACTAAGCCGATTCGGTCACTGTGGATTTCCTGGTCTCCGGCTGTTGAGTTTCTGATTGGTTGGGTGAGAGGCTACCTAGACTTGCTTGATTGGGTGATCCCTTATCTGTCCCCTGTTTCAGTAGCTGGATTAGGCGCACACTTTTGCTCATTTTGTTCAGTAGTGCTGTTGCTGAGGCAGAAGTCATTCAATAATACTGCTAGTAGTCTAAACTCCAATTCAATCTGAAGTGTGAAGTGATCTAAGGAGAAGGTTAAATCTAACAGTTATTGTTATCGGTTTTGTTTCTTTGTTCGCCGGTGGCTCAGATGAGTAGCTAAGCTAGTAGGCGCCGGTCACAGTGGACCAATGGCAAGGCAGTTCTCAGTCGACCAATCTAACAAATCAGTGAGCAAAACTGCCAAAAGTGCAGAATCGGCGCCAGAGATGTACTTTGTGCACTCTAGGGTAGCCAAGCGGCTCGGGTAAATGAATCATGCGGTCTCTGAAGTTCGAGTTAGTCTATCATCAGCGCTATGAGAGGCTAGTTGGCGCGTTGAAGGCCAAAAGTACAATTCTTCGTACCAGGTATTTAGCAATGTAATAGTACATGTAGCTACCACATAGTCTCGCCACTGCAAGAATCCCCTGCACAAGTCCCCTCTGTACCTGCATGGCCAATGCGATCAAGTCCCAGCAGTGTCCCTTATCATCGGCTATGACTTCGAGATAGACAGCAAAAAGACACTAGTTGGCAGGTAAGTGCAAAGCCCCTTCTAGTCGGAAGCCCGATTTCGAGAGTCCCGGTGTGGTGAGCCAGGACGCACGGGCTGGTGGCAGCGAGTTAGCTAATCTGCGGATTAACTAATTTCTACCTTCAAAATTCTCCCTGCTTGTCTCTCGCTGTCCCTCTCTTAGCTATAGGACCTAGACTGCTCGCCACACGATCAAGCTACCATGGGGCTGACCATCTGACAGGAGTGGGGGCCAGGTCTCTAATTGATTTATTTCTGAGACCTGTGGCCCGAAGGCTTCCCCACAAGGAGGCCGGAAGGTCGAAACCCATCATTTAGCGTAATTTAAAAGTGCAGCTGTCATTTTATATGTACATGTAATTAGGATAATTGAATTATTCAATTACGTACAGTGTGCAAATGTATCTATATCAATGCAGTTAAAATTTAGAGTGCACCATTTATACTGTCAAACTGCATAAATGTCGTTGACTCGTTTACTTTCATGCCACGCATTTATATTTAGAGATCAAATTCAGAAACATGTGTTTGTCTAGCATGTAAAAATAATAATAGTAATTGCTACGACTGCTTCGATCAATGGGCAGATGTGCAACCGAAAGTTCAACCGCAGCTATTGCGCGGCACATCTGTTCGAAGACTGCGAACGGCTGTTCAGTCAAAAAGACTGCATGGGGGTCGCCACACACCTGATCTGCAATTATACTTCATGCCAGCGCCACTGGCACCATATACGCTCCTATTTTACAGCTGGGTGAACTGAAGCAATTCAGAGGATAAGTGTCTTACTCTAGTACTCAATTTTTTCCCGAGTGGTTCAAAAATCGAACCCCCAACCTTTCACTCTTGATCAGTCCGGAAAATCTAACCACTGGCTAATAAAACCCCATTGCACGCACAATATACATAATTATTACCATTCATTACATGTATTTTCAAATCTGACATATGGCCCTAGCTGTTAGTCTCTAGTATCGTCCTCCCGAGTCGTGACGTGGGATTTTGGAATTTTAATTCCGTTCGAATTTTCAGTCTACGCGTTACGCTGCATGTCAGCCCCGAATGCGGTGCAATGTTTGTAAAACCCATTTTCTATAGTGGCATTGCAAAATTATAAGACGATGTTCGAAAAATCGGCCGACGTCGGATTGCTTTATACTGTAATTAGCGGGTTTTGATTGCTACACTAAATCGTCCACTCTCGATCGCTTGTCATGCTGCGCCTGCTGCATGCGATTTGAAAGCCTGACTGCGCCTGGATCGACGTGTGCTCAAGGACGACTAATTAAGTAACTCTTAGTCGTGTGCTCTCCACTTCAGTGCAAGGACTACTAGACAACTATAGACTATCTCTGGCTGCAGCAGCTTCTTTCGCGGCAGCTAGCACACAGTCTCGGGCGATATTCGACTTAATTTGAGTGTCCTTGTCGAGTTCCTGACGAAAGTGTTCTTAGCTTATAGTGTAATTTCCCCCCCCCCCCCGGTGCGTCTAACACAACGTACCTTACTCAGAGAGAAACAACTGCATCATACAGTATAATGAATACAATTTAAACGGGTTCGTTTCAAACATGCCTGCAGGTCAGATCGACCTGAGATACACTGTATGTTGAAGCTGCTGCAGCCTTCGCTCGCAAAAGGCGTAGAGTGTATGATAAGCTATCAGCTCCAAACCAGCTGTTACTATAAAACGTGTGATTGAAATTATTTAAACTAAGGACGGTACAACAGCAGCATATGGCACGAAAGGCTTTCCATCACCAAAACTACTGCAAAGCAAATTTTAGCTAAAAATCTGGCATGATTTCACTTGAGATCAAGTTAAGGTTATAAAATAGAATTTTTATACTGCTTTTTGTTAGTGGCTCTGGTTGCGGATTGAATCGCATGGTGTGTGAAAACAGGCTCTCTTTATTATCGAACTGGTGGTACATCATCACGACAATCGTTGATTATTCTAAGAACAAAAATTAAAAAATAATCCTCGGCCAATGTCAATTTTAATTTTGATCAAGTCAAGTTAAGACAGTGCTAGCTCTGTTATTGATCAGTTCTCGCTTTTTGGCAAATGTTATTCGCGATTCCTAAATGTCAATGTAGAAATTTTTTTCTTAGCTATCACACATTGGCTTTAGAGCGTAGCCTAACATTAACAACAGGAAGTCAATCGATTTAAGAATCAAGAGCCACACGATCACTAAGTTTAAACTTTATGCACGCTTAGTCTAGGGCCTAGGCAGTTAAATTGTTTTGTCTGTACATTTGAATCTCATCATCTATCACAAGCTGACCAGGATAAAGAAAGCTTGCTAGTCTAGCCAGTCCTATAATATAAAAATGCCTCGTAAGTAATTTTTGTGATTAGGATACTATAATAGTAACTTGGCTTTCAAACTTGTACCTCAAATAAGACCTTGGAATCTTGGATGCAATTTTGCATCATTGCACCAGTGAAAAAACCTAGACTATGTGTTTTTAGGCCTTTGACTTACTTGACTTAGCTGCAGGGCTGTCCTGGAGGGGACACAGCAAGAAGGCGCGGGCACCCATTCCGCTAGTCCCTGAATGGCTGATGCGTCGCTATGGACGGAGGGTTGGCGCCGCCCAGGGAGGTCCCCCAGTGTCGCCAGCAGCTATGGTGCTCTCTGGAAAGGAGAGTTCAGCCCTGCAGGTGGCCCGAAGGTAGTGCATGAGCTGATTAAAGTTTTCGGGTTTGCACGCATCAGTAATAGATGTGTGTGGCCCGAGGTAAGTGAGTCTGGCCCGCGTGAAGGCGGGACAGATGCTGACGAAATGCTCAGCGGTTTCGTCACCTGAGTTGCAGAAACTACATGTGGCGTTGGTGGCGTTGCCCTGCAGGTACTGGTGCCTGGAGAAGCAGCCATGACCAGAGAGGGTCATGGTGGCAGCCCGGATGTCTCTGCGCGAGAGGCGCAAGAGGAGCTTCCGGAGCTGGTGAGAGGGCTGAGGGACAGCGCCTCTGGATTGCCTGCAGTTCGTGCGGTTTGCCCAAGTCGCGGTGCGGTGCTGAGTCCTGATCCACGCTTTGATGCGCGAGTCGATGACACAGCCAGGAATCGGACAAGGGGTTCGGGACCAAGAGAGGAGCCGGAGGCCGCAACCAACTTTTGCAAGGGTATCAGCCAACTCATTTCCTCGGATCCCCACATGCCCCGGAACCCACTTAATGGTAATTTTGTTGGCGGAACCCAACACGTTGAGGAGTTTGATACAGTCGAGGACTGTAGCAGAGTTGGTGCTGCAGCCACTGATGGCGTGCAAGGCCAGCTTGGCTGTCCGAATGGAAAATGATGTTCTTACCAGTAACGCCAGTGGCAAGAAGCTCTGCAGTGCAGGAGCTGATGGCCAGAACTTCATTTTGGAAAACACTGGAGTTGACCCCAGTGTATTGAGCGTGGGTAGCGATGACCCTCCCGTTCAGAAAGATTCCAACACCAAAGCCGGTGTTGGCTGACTGCTTAGAACTGTCGGTGTAGCAATGAAGCTCACCAAGGTTCCATTGGTCATTGATGTTATCGCGCGAGTCGATAGCTACAGAGTAGCGCTGTCTCAGGTTGAGCGTTGAGGCAATGCCATCGATGAAGACGCGATTGGCCTGACACTCGTTGAGAAAGTTGAGGCACAGATCGCTATGCGGGACAAGGTTCCCGCTTAGCAGGTGCTCTCATGTAAATGAATTTGACGCCGGCATCAATTAGACGCCGCGTCGTTCTAGCCGCCTCATCCCTGATCAAGAGGTCAAGAGGCGGAAGATTAAGGAAGGCCCCCATGCCAGCAAAGGGCGTGGACCTGGTGGCGTTGCAGATGAGCCTACACGCTCTGCCTTGGATCGTGTTGAGCAGGTCTGCATGGCTTTTGACCTGGGTAAGCGCTAACCCTGCACCATTTAATAACACATTGAGCCAGATTCCTCTCCTAGCTTCTAAGTGTGGTGGTCTTGGACTTGGTGTGTGGCAGTCTTGGTCCTACACTAGTCAAGATGTTAAATAGTAATTTTACAATTTAATTTTAACTTTAATTTTAATTTTATAATTTTAACAATTTATAATTATAAATTGTTAATAAATTGTTATAAATTATAATTATAATTATAAATTTATAATTATAATTATAACTATTTAACATCTTGACTAGGTAGTATAAGACCAAGACTGCCACACACCAAGTCCAAGACCACCACACTTAGAAGCTAGGAGAGGAATCTGGCTCAATGTGTTATTAAATGGTGCGAGAGAGAAGATAAGTAGGTAGGAAAAGCCAGCAGGACAAGCCTGCGAGCGAGGAATCTATGACTAGGCCTATGAGAGGAATAGCAATGAATGAATGATAAAATATTATTAGCTCTCCCCTAATACCCATACATGCGCAACAGTCGGCCGAGTCGGCCGATTCGGCCGACCAATTTGGCGGCCAACCAAGGAAGTCGCAAAAATACCCACCCAAAAATTTACCCAAGTAGTAGTACTAAGTAGCTGATGAGGCATTTTGGCTTAATAAAGACAGTTATAGTTACTCCTGCCGTTTACCCAAAGTTGCGTTTATTTTGCTTTAGGGTTTTTTTGATGTGTAAGTCGCATTTTGGCCAAAAACTACGTCGCATTTTGTTAAAACTAAGTCGCATGGCCGACCGAATTTTGGAGGTTGCGCATGTATGCTAATACCAATAGCTAGTAATAGCTGTGGCAGTCTTGGTATGTAGCAGTCTTAGTCATGTGCCTCTTGACTATTTATCTATTATCATATATTATATCTTGAAAGTGTATCTTAGAGTCTAGAAAGTTATATATATATGCCAGAATCTGGTATACTATTTGAATTTGAAAGTTGGGCTATTTTTGTTTACCATTTTGAGCTTGAGAAACTTTTGGTTTAAAAGTTAATGCAGTTTTTGGTATAATAAATTCTAGTGAATAAATTCATGCTAGCCCTAGGGCCTATGTATATAATGCTTGAAATGTTTAGTATAAAAGTATATTTGGATTTATATTTTATAAATAAATAATATTATATTTTTTATTTAATAATATTTTATAAAAAATAAAGTTAATGAAATTGATGCTTAAAATGTTTTGCATAATTCAATTTTTTAAATTACCTTTTTACAAGAAATTTTGACATATTTTAAGGACTTTGTTTTGGTATATATTGACATAATTTAATTAATACTCTTGTTTAATGATACTACTACATAATCTGGACCCTGTATTAGACCTTTGATGTAATCTGGCATCTTTGCACTAGCCAAAAACAATCCAAAATAAAAAATATAAGTTGAAATAAATTTAAATAAAAATTAGAGGTTGGACGGGATCCTGATCCTAATCCCAAAATCTCGGAATCCAAGGAAAATTGAATTCCCGTGGACCAGAATCCCGACCCTAAAAAACTCGAGATTCGGGAACAGGTCTTTCAATTAATAATTTATAGAATTAGTGATTACTTGAAGGTTTTGCTTTAACTTGTACTCGTTACATTATTTACTTTGTTGGTTACAAAACTTCATATCAATTTTGTTGTGTTTACTTCTTGATCTTGACAATCTTTTCTCAATTTTGTTTAACTTTATATGGACAATACACTAAAAGACCTGATCCCGATTCCCGATCCCCGATCCCGATCCCAAGAAAAAAATTATTCCCAATCC